>OX101791.1:32696206-32780255 GCA_944452715.1 Ophion slaviceki
CCCGTTCATGCAGAAGTGCGGTGAATATGGAAACGTTTATTTTTTGTGAAATTTCGTGTTTTGTTAGTACATGTAAGTGAGATAAGATAGAGAATGCTCATAGATATCTTTTATTTTGCTCTACTATAGTAAATTATGTATTTAGAATGCCAATCATAAAACTAAAAGCAAGTGTCCGTTATGCAGGAGGGCTATGTGCAACGAGCTCCGAATGTACTTATGCGTTGATTACGCGATTTAATGCGTTGATTAAATGTGAATAGTAATAAGTGATTGAAGTAAAAAAATGCGAAAAATACACGTTTTCAACAATTAATCTCTCGAAGGAGTCGATTTTTTCCATATTTCACTATCCCGAAAATGCTCAAATTCAAACCTCTGAATAAATATACTTTTTGGAAAGACGGTCGACACTGTCTTTTTTTCGTATCAACGAATCTCTCTTTAAAAATCTCAAAGGACTTTTTTTATATTTTGAAAAAAAAATGATCTTTTTCGTGCAGGTACGTATTTTTCAACGCATCTCCCACTTTGAACGAATGTTTGGGCGCTTAATTTTTGTTTTTCTTATTAAATAAATGTTGGGCGACAAAATAAGGATCGTTGACTACAAAACACGTTTCTACAAAAAATGCACATTTGCCGAAATACAACGATCTGAAAAACGTCTAGGGTCGAATCGACCCCATGTGTAGTCAGAGATTCGTGGCGGAAGTGTGCAGTCGAAAGGTTAAGGGGCTATACCAGTGTGAACGCTGAAAATTTGGGTGATTTTCGGGAATTTTTTGGAAGAAAAGAACGTAATTAAATGTTTCGGACAATTAACGGAGACTTTGTCCTTAGAGTGCCATATTTCAGGTGTTTACATTTTATTTTTTTTAAAGGAAACGAGTAAAGCTTTTTGAGTGCGGTTTTTTTTTGCTTTTATTCATGATATACAGAACGTTAAATTTTTTTTTTTTTAAACCAAAATGGCGGCCGTTGCAGCTCCGCGAAAACAGGTCCTCAAATCGAGGGAGGTAAACGGCTGACATCACTGCCCCCTCTTTGTTGATCTGAAACACAAATTCAAAGCATATTATCAATCTGTGACCCTTTGGTCATGGAATGACGGATGGGTTTTCCGTTTAGTACAAATATCGGAAAATGGCGGCAATTTAAAAAAAATCGAATTTTCGCGTTTTTTTTCGTATAAAAAGATAAATAATAAATGCAAAAATGTATCTATCGAAAAAACGATCCGTCATTCCGTGAAGACATATTTTCTGAGTATGCTCTCCAAATTTCAGGTCGATATGTCAATTACAGCGGTCAGGAGAATGTCAGCCATTTTTAAAAACGTGTTTTCGAGAAAAACGCGTTTAAAGTTTTGTAATGTGTTTACACAAATGTGTTTGTAATTACCGCTAATCGGCAATGCCTGGTCCATAGAAGCAAGCCTCCTCTTTTTCTAGCTGCTCATGTTGAGCTCAAATTGATTTTTTGAAAATTTCAAGGACAAAGTCTCCCTTAAGAATATATTTGGTTATATTTGACCTATATTACATAATTTTTTCATAGAAAAATATCGAGATATTGAGAAAAAGGGAAAAAATGTCGTTAAGCTGGAAGGTATTTCCTGCACAATGACGTAGGATTTTCGAAAAGTATCAAAATCTAACAAAATGGCGCAATTATGAAAAAAAAGTTTGTTTTCTTGCCTATAAAATGGTCGTTTTTTTCAATGCCAAATCGTGAATTTTCATCCAATCAAAAATATCCTCTCTCATTGTAGAGTAAATATATTCAAGAGTACTCAGTTCAAATTTTAAGTCAATCGGATAATTGTTCATTGAGTTACAATGTCACCAATTTTGAAAAATCTCATTTCGAGAAAAACGCGTTTAAAGATTTAACCATTGATTTTTGCAAGATAAAATGATTAGAGAAACGGCCATGAATTTTTTGCAGGATATTCTTGAAAGTAGAAACTGTCAAAAAAGGCAAAATAAAATCGATTTTTTGAAAGTGTCACACTGGTATAGCCCCTTAAAACTCTTGGTTATTTGTTTTAGCTAGAAAAGTCTTCTTCTCAACCTCAAATGTTAAGGATTTACTTCAAAAAGTTGCTTAATTATTGTCGACTGGTATCATTTGTAGAAATGTTATGCAAAAAACCAAAAGCAGATGATTTTTTTTCAAACAATAACACGAAGCCCAAAATCTCAAAAACCGTGGGACTTTTACTAAACTGAAATTCCAGCATACAGTAGAACATGATCCGACCTATCGACAGTTGCAAGATTTTCCATTCACAACAGGACACCGCGGGATTATCCATTCGTAACAGGCCACCCTGTGTATTATCCGCAGTGATCGCATAAAGAGCAGGAAGACCATACAGCTTCGAGGGGCGCAGTCGAGGGAACCGTATGATAAGCTCCGGGCGCATACTTGACGTGCGAGTGGTATACTTCGACTGGGACAAAATCGCGTATACACGTGGGCACGTTCGTACACATGTAAAATATAAGAAGGGCAAGTAACGGCTCGCGAACTCCCTTAACTTCGTATAACGTGCTTTGCGGTATCACACGAGACACGACACAACGCGAGCAACGCAGCAAGCAAGCCAACGACAACAGAGTGGACATGCCACCAGATCCTCCGGCAGATATCCCACCGGCCCATATTTATGACCCTCGAGATTTCGCATTATTAGAGCCATTTACCGTTTTCGCCCTATAATATCGTACCCCATCTCCTTCCTCTCGTTCTCTCCGTCTCCTCGTACCTCCGTCGCTCTTTCATCCTCACGAGAGTGCCCGTCCTCTTTGTCCCCGACTCACTCTCAACTCGCTCCCGTGTACCCTCCTTCGTGTATACGACGATTCGATCCGAACGAGAAACCTTCGTGATTCTCAAACGAATCGCGATTCTGCCGCCCGCGAAAGTCGCCAGCTCCGATCGAGACGAGAAATAATTGGCGACGTGCAAATCTGTCGTCAACCGTCTGACTCGTGTTGCAGTTTTCACTTGACGAGAGAAGGAAGTGAAATGCTCGGTTCGTCCAGGGATGTATATTTACCAGGTGTAGAAGTATAAAACCAGATTTTTTTTGCAAAAATTGCACGTCTGTTGTTTGGAAATGATAAAAAATATTTTGTTCAAAATAAACTCCATTGCTATTTATACATTTTTTCCCACCTCCCCAGGTAGGAATTGACGATGAAAAAAGGGTTCGCCAAGCTCTGAAACAAGGCTCACATTTTTTAATTCAGGCTGAGCACCAGCCTGATTTCAGGCCTAGCTGAACCTCTGAATGATAACGCGGTTTCAGGCTCTTGCACACAGGCTTGACCAAAGGCTGGTAGAAAAGCCTGTACTAAGCCTGAAACGACGAAACAACAAGGCTCAAAACGAGCCTTAATGAAGCCTTCACGAGCATTTATGACCAGGCTTTTCCCAAACTCTTCCCGAGGCTATATGAGGCCTGTTTTTAGTTTTCTATATTCTACATTGGGGTAAATTTAATAAATTTGTAAAGAATTCATTTGATTTGTTATATATATTTATTATTTGTTATATTATTTGTTACAAAATATATATAAAAAATATTTTAAAAAACAAAACTTTATTTTATTGCGTACTTTTATTTTCGTATATACTTTTTTGTGTACCTCATAAATATCGATGAGAGCATATGTTTAAATGTTCTGAGCTGCCTCCTTCGCTTTCGTTTTTCGTGCCTTCGCACCCGACAAATTTATTACTAAATTTTTTTTTTCATAAAAGTACAGAAAAAATGTTATTTTAAACTTATTTTATTTTATCACAACCTGAAACAAGCCTGCATCCAGCCTTGATTTTTCAGCCTCAAAATTCACCGGCTGAATAAAGCTTGAAATAACCCTGAGTTTAGGCTAAGCAGCCAGTCTTGGTTCCAGGCTGCTCCAAACGATGCAATGAAACCTGGGCCAGGTCTGTCTCACTCAGGCTCGGTGAAACGAGGCTCGCACAAGCTTGTTTCCAGCGTCAGCCTTTTGATTTCCTACCTGGGTCTTCGGCAGTTCACGAATGCCACGCCAAAAAAACAGTTCTTCTTTTGAAGCGAACCAGTTGTCGAGCCATTTTCGTACATGTTCATACGAATTGAAGCGTTGTTTGGCGAGAGCGTGTCCCATTGATGCGAATAGATGATAATCGGACGGAGCCAAGTCTGGAGAATAAGCCGCATGCGCTAGTATTTCCCAACTGAACGCCTCGATCGTTTCCCTGATCCGTTTTGCTGTGTGTGATGGAGCATTATCATGGAGCAAAATGACTTTGTGTTGCCTTTTTCCATATTCCGGTCTTTCAAACGAATGGAGACGGCTTTCTGCGTCACATTCAATTGATCCGCGAGTTCTTGTTGACCTTGAGTATCATCTTCATCCAATAAGCCTTGCAATTCGTTGTCTGCGAACTTTTTCGGTGGTTTCCCACGCTCTTCGTTTCTCACGTGTAAATCACCACTTTTGAATTTTTTGAACCACTCGAAACACTGTGTTTTACCAAGAGCATGTTCACCGTAAGCTTCGACAAGCATTCGATGCGATTCTGCAGCAGTTTTCTTCAAACGATAACAGAGAACCAATGCTGTCCGCAAATCGTAGTTCGTAGCCACAAAACTCGATATGTTTAAGGTTATAAAAAATACACCGGTGTAGGGAACTTGGGTTGTTGTGCGTTGAAAATCTTTGACAGCTGTTAGAGGGAGATAATGGCGCTGCAGAAGCGGTCTTACGGTCCCTAAACTGATGGCTAGCACCATCTATAGGGAAATTCCGATTTCATACTTCTACACCTGGTAGACGGGAAAAAATTGAGCAATTTTGAGAGATTTTTTAAGGCGTTACCCCCACTTGTAGCGCAAAAAAGGCCTTTTTCATGAATTTTTTTAAAGAAAACTACAAAACTTTTTTAATCGATCAATATACCATCTTAAAGAACACATCTTGAAGAACTTTCAGTAATTTTTTTATTGAAAAATATTACATTGTTTAGTGGCAAATAGCCGTCAATGAAATAATGTTTTTATATACACGGTTTGCGGTGACCAACATTGCGGCGAAGTGGATCATCTGAAAAAAAAATGCGGATGGATTTAGTCAAATATAAGTATAAACTAGTCTTTAATCGAAGGATTTTAAAAAATATTCATTTTTCACAAAATGGCGGACAGTCAAAGTTAATGGTTCGATTTTAACGAAAAAAACGGCCGTTTTTTGGCTATAAAACGGCCATTTTTTTCGAAAAAAAAATCGAACGATTAAAGACTACATTTTTATGTATTAAATAAGCCTGAAAAATTTCAAGAAGATCGGTTCATTAGTGTTCGAGTAATCTTGGTCACCGACTTCAGAAATGCCATTTTGAGAAAAACGCTTTTAAAGTTTCAATTTCAGTTCACACGAAGAAAATATTTTTTTTGTAAACTTACATAGAGTCATCCATTCCGGGCATCAACAAAAACTGCACTTCGAATTGCAGTTCAAAAAAATGCAATAAAAAAATCGATTTTTTCAAAATCGCAAGTGGGGGTAACCCCTTAAACTAGGAAATAATTATTCTACGTTTATCGAACTGTAGGTATACTTTAACAGCATATTTAAGTTTGGGAGGGGGGCCGAAAGTGGGCATTCTAAGGGAAATAAAAAAAGTGGTTATAAAATGTCATATTCACGATTTTTTTTGCTATCGGCTGCTAAATTTATTGTAGTTTAATATTACATTTACACATTTCCAGTGAATCTTCAAAATACAAATAATGAAACCAATTTAAGGGATCATCACAGTGTAAAATTTTCCAAAAATCGTTTTTTTTTGCATTACTCGACAGTATACACGGTTATAAACGTTATGTCCAATTTTAAGGTCGAAATTCGAATTATTTCGGTCGCTAGAGCCTTTTTTAGAAAAAGTTTAGCCTTTCTTAGAACTTCGAACGCGTTTTTCTCGGAATGGTGTTTTTCAAAACGGTGGCCACTCTCAAAGGAAGAGTTTTCAAGCTATCCGTTTGAAATTTTAAAGGAACATTTTTCACGTCATGCCTTATGTTGCTACGGAAGCTTTTTTTTTTAATCTTCCAATTTTTTTTACGAAAAACTGTCGAAAATAGGCTAAATTTGATACTTTTTGTTCAAACCGCCGCAATTTTTTCAAATTTCACTAAAAAAACCTACATAGGAACATAGCGGCTTTCCTACAGACTAATAATCATTTTGAAATATTTGTTTCAGATAAAATTTGCGGCCGCAATCTTGGCCACCATGGAACACCATTTTTTTCCACACAATTTTCTGCAAATAAAAACAATGTTAAATAATAAATAAATAAAATAAAAAAAAAAGATTTTGTATTCTTTATCGGTGCTTCACTTTGTAAAAAAACATAGACCGATTAGCTTATCCTATCCACCTAAAAAAAAATTCGCGAAAATCGGGTATTTTTCGGGCGATCACACTGTGATGATTCCTTAAAAAATTTAAGATATTCCCGCTTTGTCCAGGGAGGTAGCCTAAAGCGGGCACGGCTTCTGGGCAAAGCGGGCACGTAGACGGTAAAGCGAGCACCCTGTATTTTTTTCTAAGATTCGGCATAAATAAGAAGAAAACAAGGAATCATAGGGGAAAAAAACTATGAACGTACCCACATATTTGATTGTAGGCAAATCATTATTATTATCATAAAATAAAAAAAAACAACGTGTCTTCTTAACAGTCAATAAACTTGATTTTTTGGCAATTATCACAGTAAAATGATCAAACACCAGGGTAAGCAGTGCATGCATTGTGAGCCCACATTTGACAGTCATTGCATTGAATCCAGTCTTCGGTGGGAAGATCTATATATGGTTCGATGCATATAATGCACACGTAATTTACCTTGTCTGTAGTTTGTTTATTTTTTTACCTTTTTGGCTTTTCCTTAGTTTTCAAATCCTTCTTTAGGCTCTCATCCCAAGAAGCTTGCTGTGTCTTTCTTTTATATTTATTTACCATCTGAAAATAATAGTGGATATCGTTATAAGAAGGTAACAATACCACTTTCAAACATGTAAAAAACATAGTTGCAATAAATAATAGCGTTTTGGTCAGTTCCTACATAGATAAATAAATGAGAATATTATTTAAATAAAGTCACACAGTCATCTTCTATCTGCTATTATCATCTTAATTTCACATAGTCATTTGTCATTGGAGCATAGCGGGCACGTGCTCGATTTCCTACAATAAAGATAAATAAATAGGGAAATCATTTAAATAAAATATCAACTTCATTTCACATAGCCATATTTTATACTGGGCAAAGCGGTCACGTACTCGCTTTGCCCTGCCCGCTTTGCCCTTTTGCGCCACTTGACGTTTTCATCAAACCTGACCAACAAATGATTGGAATACGTTCAAGCAAATATGAATAAAACAAAGTTAAATAGGCATAAAACGTAATCCACATTTTAGTATTAATCTATTTTACTCACAAATAGACAAAACACAATGTACATTCTTTGCTTTTTTTTAAAAATCCGTGGAATTTTATTTTTTTTTACCTATGGAGAGAATTTGATGTTTGAATACAATCCGGATGGCAATCTTCCGCATCCTGGAATTTAATAAACTGTTCAAAGATTGCGGTAAGTGGCATAGAATTTCTATATAGTCATCGAAAGTGATGGGCATTGTTTCTGGATTTCATATTGAATTGTATATTATAATATAATCAAGAAATTTTCACGATAAATCTCTTTATTTACACACTAAGTATTATATATGTAATATTTAGTGTGTAACTTAATTTTTACGAATTTGTGTCGAAAATTATTCGATTAAATTATCGAATATACAATTTTAAATGAATTCTAGAAATATTGTCCACAATTTTTGATGATTATACATATATTCTATGCCACTTGGTGCAATCATCGAAAATTTTTTTAATTCAAAGATTTGGCAGACTGAAACTTAAATGAAAACCAAAATTAATTAATTCATTAAATATTAAGTGGATATATATTTCTATATATATATATATAGTGCAATGAATAAATACATTTCAACATTCATTCAAAATCAACTAATTATATTTATTAGTTTTTAATTTCAATGAATTATTTTTAAATCCTAAAAATGATTTTGTACCATGAAATGCCCAAACTAGATTCTGGAAACATTCTCTAACATCGTCGAAAATTCTGCGCCATCTGCCAGGCAACGTACAAATGGCATCGTCACGAAAGGAATTTGCATACTGGATTTTGAAAAAAAAAATAGTCATACATCAAATGTATATTATATTGTATATAATATTTAATAATTATATAAATACATATTTTATAATATCAAATAATTTTGATATTCAATTACTAAATCGAAATGAGGGCCAGAATACTAGAGCTAACAGAAGGACCAATTCCTCGACCCGATAAAATCCTGATTTGTTTCGTATTTTCAGAAAAATCAAACCTTAATTAACCAAAGTTAATCCGCACCTCGCACTGCCGAAGACTAGCGCTAGAAAAGAGTAAAACTTGTACATTTCGACTAGAGTTCACTACACGTGCATGGCAAGCATTGTGCTCTTCCCTCTCGCACCGTAGGTAGCTTCATCGTCTTAGATCAACGGATTCCCGTTGATTGACAAGGAAGAATTCTACGAAACTTGAGTAAACGCGATACATTCGAATTTACGGTTTATTTGAATGGCCATTAGGCGAGTTTCATAGTTGGGGGAGGATTTTACGTGGGCTGGTCGGATCGAAGGGTCAAAGCGACAATTAGACTGTAGTTACATCTGACTGTATCAGCTGCACGAATGAATACGAGCCCTTTTGTCGAATCGACTCGTGATGTAGATATAATGATAGGATATTGGGTTAACGAACGTGTCAATATAGACTTTGAGACACTCGCCGAGAAGAAGACATACAGGGGAGAGGACTCGAGCCACGAATGCCTGAATTTCCGATCGTAACGAGTGCTCGCGATGAGACTCGAAGAGCAAACGTATTATTAGAGAATCGTCGTCTCGTCCCAGGATCAACAATCGTATATCATCGGGTCAAACAGGGGCTGGACATTCCCCATATACTCACGCGTGCTTCAGCTTTTGACTATTGGGCACGGTCGGTCACTGTACGTCCAAGCTCAATTTCAATCTGGTAATTGAATACGAAAGTTATTGGACACATGCAGTATGCTCATTGCTTGATTACAAAAACAGAATCGTCATTCTGCTTGTCTCGATGATGAGCCTGTCAATGTTCGGAAGCAGTTCAGCATTGGTTAGAAAAGCAACCAATCAGGCCTGACAGAATTCAATGAGACTTCGTTTTGTTATTCGGAGATTCGACAGCTTAGCATCAATATCACATTGGCATCAATATCACATGGGCATTAGCATCATGGAGCACATGGAGTATGCTCAGCATATGGAGTATGCTCATTGCTAGATTACAAAAGCAGAATCATCATTCTGCTTGTCTCGATGATGAGCCAGTCAATTTTTGGAAGCAGTTCAGCATTGGTTAGTAAAGCAACCAATCAGGCCCGACAGAATTCAATGAGACTTCGTTTTGTGATTCGGAGATTCGACAGCTTAGCATCAATATCACAATAGCATCAATATCACATGGGCATTTTTTGGTACCTCGAAATTAAGACGAGGGAAACGAAATCCTCAAGATGTTGTAGCTTGTTGTTGGAAGCCGATAAAGAACATGTACACTAAGAAAGATAGAACAGACAATCAGAAAGAGGGAAAGGAAATCAAATAAGATAGATGACGTTTCCAGCGTTGGAAGTCAATGAAGATACATTTTTTTCCATTGCACACCTGTATTGAGCAGATTTAGGCTACGAATATCATTTAACCGGTTTTTGAGAGTCTTGATTGGAGATCTACAATGGAAAACTGCAACGAGATGTTGATTAACAATGAAAGTAAAGAAGGTGACAAGCTGAACGAAAAAATTCGTTGCCTTCCAACGACGCTTAACATCATTTCGAAATGATCGAATCAGTACTCTGGAAGAATGAGACTAGATCCGAAAGGATCGAATCAATTGATACGATTTCGCAAGACAGATCGCCGTTTTTGGAATTCCGATAAAAGCACAATCCAAAAGCTTCGAATTCAAGAATACTCATCAACCAAGTTCCCTCCACTCTGTCCAAATCCAAGGGAATCAAATTGCGAATCTTCTGCTCGATCATCAATTCATTTGAAATTCCCTTCTGGGATCGACATCCAGGCGCTTTCAGGAATCCTTCTGGACAAAGTTCGCAAGAGCGGTTAACATTCGTCTTCCAGTGTCTCCCTCTTTCTCTCTGTCTGTCGCATTGTCCGAGTATCCCAGTCGGAGCAAGTTCCTCATCCGTCTCCCATTCACAAAGTGGAGAACGACATTTCCGAGTCTCCGAAGCCGGCTCCATTGTTCAGCCCTGTCGGCATTCTCGTCAGCGATTCTCTCTCGCTCTCCCGTTCACCCTTCCGCGGCGTTGTACTCCCAGGAGAAGTTGACGTCCTCACCACTTCTCTCTCTCCTCTGATGTTATACTTGCGTCGGGGCGCGAGACTGAGAAGCGACCCATCCACGTGAAGTGGGAATGGCTAAAGGGGATTTTTTCGGCCTGCTCGTATCTGACTTACCGCTACTCGCGTGCAGATGAAGTGCCTACATTTTAGTGTGTTACCTCGCCAGGCAGGGTACGTATACATATGTCTGTACCTATCGAACACCTTCCAGAGCAGATCAAAGGATCTTGATGGATAAAATCGCGCGGAAAGCTCCGTCCAAATGCAAAAAAACACTGAGTGTTCTTGCATCCCACATAGTCATTTCGCACTTTATCAGGAACCCCATGAACCCTTTGAAAACCCGCCGTTTTTGGAAGCCTCCTACTGAAAAAGTACCTACCCTCCTATGCCCTTCCGAGCTTTCACGCTCCCATTCGCTTTCACCCCATACTTCCCACTCCGCCGTTTCCAATTTCTGTCAGAGCACCCCGAGGATTGCCCACAGCCACTCGTGGCCCCATGCGCTGCTGCCATTGCACGCAGGGCACAGGGAAACTGTACAAAACCCCTGTTGATACAGCCGTCCATACTTTCGCTGACTGTCACTTGTCTGCACCATCCAAAAGGTAAGACTGCCCTCCCGCTCCCTAAAAGGCGCGCGAGGCTGACCGGTCACCCATCCAAGTATTGGCCACCGCTACTCGCCGGGGGAAATCGCCGGATTCCGAACAGGAAACCGAGTCTTGTCAGGCCTAATAAACGGTTTGCGCGGCTGGTGACGATGTTAATGAAAGTTCCACTGAGATTTGTGGATTCTTCGGCGATGGGGAAAAAAATGTCTCGAGCTTTTGTGTCGCCCTACTTCGATGGATAGATCAGAGACAGGCTGGAAGAGAGAGAGAGAGAGAGAGAGAGAGAGAGAGAGAGAGAGAGAGAGGGAGAGGCATAGAGACCGAGAAAGATTGTGTAGCGTCACGTTTCGAAATGGCCGAAAACCCACAAAGCGCAATAACCCAACGATAAATCCATCGTCGCCGAAAGAGAGAGGGAGAGAGAGGGGGGGGGGGAGTTGATCAGTGGACTCTTCGGATCCCGTGCACGTCCACACATTTCGTACCCTTAAGGGGCTATACCAGTGTGACACTTTAAAAAAATCGATTTTTTTTGTCTTTTTCGACAGTTTATACTTTCAAGAATATCCTGTACAAATTTCAAGGCCGCATTCCTATCATTTTATCTTGCAAAAATCAATAGTTAAATCTTTAAACGCGTTTTTCTTGAAATGAAATTTTTCAAATTTGCTGACATTGTAACTCAAAGAGCAATTATCCGATTGACTTGAAGTTTGAACTGAGTACTCTTGAATATATTTACTCTACAATGACGTAGGATATTTTCGATTGCATGAAAATTGACGATTTGGCATTGAAAAAAAACGACCATTTTATAGGTAAGAAAACAGACTTTTTTTCATAACTACGCCATTTTGTTAGATTTTGATATTTTTCGAAAATCCTACGCCATTGTACATGAAATACCTTCCAGTTTAATGACATTTTTTCCTTTTTCGGTTTCAGCTACTCAATTGGCCAGAATCATGTCAGCAGTGGAGGAACTTTTTTTTCGCTTCCGAAGGCAGCGCATAAGTCGCTTGGATCTCAATATTTTTCTATAGAAAAATTGTGTAATATAGGTAAAATATAGCCAAATATATTCTTAACGCGTTCCTCTAGTTTCTCGGCTGTTTTTTTACGGCTTTTTCAATAATTTTTTACGGGCAAAGCATCGAAATAATCAATCTCATTGTTTTTGCATAATCTTTATTAACATTTAAATAAGCTTTACAAATTTTTTGAAGTCAAAATATATAATAGAATAAAAGTTATAGTGGCCGACAGGAAGACATCAAGTAAAAGAGGTGCTTGACGGTGACCAAGATTGCGGCTGTTCTGCTTATCTGAAATCAAAAAACCAAACGGCATTTTAATCTTCATATTTAAGACTAGCGATTGAACTAGAGTGAATTCTAAATTACAAAAATTGACTTTTTTATACACTTTTGAAAATTACATTCTATTTTTTACTCATTTTTTCTTAAGTTTTTCGCTCGTACAAAAAAAACTGTCGAAGCAATCATGATAATCCTAGTTCAATCGCTGGCTTATAACATATTAAAGATGCTGTATAAATTTGAACAAGATCGGTGCAGTAGTTTCTGAAATATCGTGGTCACCGTTTCGAAAAATGGTGTTTCGAGAAAAACGCGTTTGAAAGTATACCTGCTCCGTATATCTGCTCCGTTCCAGGGCCGTAACTTGTGAACCACTTCGAATATCGAAAAATCCTTTGGCACACATTTTCTACACATGTTGTAGATGTGATTTATGAAAAAAAAAATCGATTTTTTTGACCCGAGAAACTAGAGGAGCGCCTTAATTTTCCGAAACATTTAATCGAGTACTTTTCTTCCAAAAAATTGCCGAAAATCACCCAAATGTTCAGCGTTCATACTGGTTAACCCCTTAAGGTGGTGTACTCCGTATATACGATAAAAGATCCCAGCTTTTTCCGGCGCCCCCACCGCGTTGCGGCAGTTCGAAGAGCCAGCCAGGGTGACCCAAGGAGACTGTACCCACCATCTTGTGAGGGTCGCGCGTCGAGATTCTTTATTGTTTTCAATAAGCACGCGGCACACGGTCCGGTCTTATTAGCGAAATAAACCTCTTTAACGGTCTCTGCGTGTGAACATTCTCCTCTTCCGCTTGGTTCCTCCGGTGCTTTCTACGCCCAAGCCGGATGCTAAACGCGCCTTTCGTATCGCTCCATGTCGCAGCTCGATCGAGGAGACTCGCAAGAGAAAATTCCTCCCTCTCACCCTTGCAGGAGTGCTCCGCGAATGGGCCACAAGGAAGAATACGAGAGCAGGGAAAAATCGAGAAAACGAAGACAAGTGCGGAGGCAATTTAAAATGTCTCGCGCACCTGTGTGTGTGTTTGCGCACGTGTGTCTGTGTGTGTGTGCATTCCCTGAACAGACATGGACAGACGGAGAAAAGGGCAAAAGGGAGGAGGGAAAAAGAGCTTGGCGAATGTTGCGAAATTCCTAAAAGAGACCTCTCACCATCTCTCTTACAGTCTACATCACTCCCACTGAGCAAGACGATCTTTAAGAGCGAGAAGGAGGGAATGAAAAAGCCGGAGGCTAAAGGGAGAATCGATAGGTTTTTCCCCGAGGGTTACCATGGTGACCGCAAAGCGAAACGGACTACAAGCGAGTTAAGTGACAGGTATGTATATATATATATACACACATACATATATACTTATATAGAATACCATCGCAGGCTTGGTAAGAGCATCAAGGATCGACCAATGCGTCTTACCATCGCGACACACTCTTATCCTTTTTTAACCCAGATCCCATCAATTTACGGTTTTGTGACTTTATGCTATATATATATATATATATATATATATACAGGGTGATTCAGTTCAGGTCGTGCATCCGGCAACTACCGATGCGGGACGATGTTCGGAACAAAGCTACTTAGCCGAATTTTTTAATTCGCAATAGCTTTTAAATGGAAAGCAATAGAATTCTGGAATTCTAGGCCAATCAGAATCGCCGTTACGTACGCGTTGGGCGACGCCTCAGTGTCGGGTTATCAAGGCACCGATTCTAAACATTTGAAAAAGTGGCAGAGTTCAGACGGAATTTCGTATCGCGAACGCGAAAGTTCTTTTGTTCGTACCGAAGTTTACTGTCCTTCTCTATCAAATGATGAAGCAACGAGTGATCGGCGTTTGTCACATGTGCAATGAATTATGCTGTAACGTCCAGTTCTTTTATTAAAACAATATTTTTATCCAAACATACGTAGATTTTAGGTTCTCGGATAATTCGAATGGGATAAATAAGTCATATGATGTAACGCTCGGTCCCGGCGATATATTTGATGAACTGCCACCGCCGATTAAACCTTCGTGAACAATTTAAAAAAAAACGCATCTAGAAATGTAGAGTGCGCATTGCTCAGCTTTAAATGTTTCAGAGAGTTGAAAATAATTACTCGACAAAATAGGAGGGAAAGGTTTTGCCTAAAAAAATACACAGAAAAAAGTTGGCTACTAACGGATAATGGGAAAAAAGGAATTGAAAAAGACTCGGAAGTTAAATGGAATACCCTCTGCAATCATAGATCATTGCGCAAAACATTGGCTTCATTTCGTTACGTAGCCGAGTGCAATGGTAGCTGTTCGGAAGAGCTCTTTTGAGCTTTGAGCCGACCACTGTAAATATGATTCCAATAAACAAACGTGAAACATTATTTGAACGAATGGTCTTGCATATTGGATTCGTCTCGACACTGGAAAAAAATTATTGTATGCGTATTTATCATACTTAAAGAAAAATTAAAGTCGTATCTCATGGAAATCTCCGTTTGGATCAATATTTTTTTACAGTTGGGAATGAATACAAGTGCGAATGCAAGAGGTCTCGTTGTGGAACAATCTCTACAATCAGAAAACATTGAGCAAGACATTGGTTTCATTTCTTTTCATAGTCCACTGCAGCAGTAGTAGTTCTGAAACGATATTCTCGATATCGAGGGAGGTAGAATTTTAGAATCATGCATAGGAAACGAATCCAAACAATGAGAACCTTTTGAGGTTGATGATGCGGCTCGAGCCGATAAAAAAACGGTTGAAACAGGCGTATTAATCAACGTTAAATCTCATGTGAATTTATCGTCGAATCGACGACTTTCAAATCAGGAAACGGATCCGAGTCTGCATGCAAGTGGTTCTGTTGTGGAATAATCCCTACAAACTGAGAACGTCGCGGCGAGCATCGGATTCGTTCACGTTCATAGTCCACGGCAGCAGTAGCAGTCCTCAACGGCTATTTTCGTGGCGAGAGTGAAACATTTAAAAAAATCACCCACTGGGAACGAGTCCGAAAAGTCTCAAGGTTATTTCGATAATGAAACACAAAACAGAATTTGAATGGACCGTTTTACATGTTGGATTCGTCTCGATTCGATCAAAAACAAACGGTTGAAACAGGCGTATTTATCAACGTCGAATCTCATGTGAATTTTCGTCCGAATCGACGACTTTTAAATCGGGAAACGAATCCGAGTCTGCATGCACGTGTTTCTGTTGTCGAATAATCACGACAAACTGAGAACGCCGCGCCGAGAATCGGATTCGGTCACGATCATAGTCCACAGCAGCAGTAGTAGTCCTCAACCGCTATTTTCGTGCCGAGGGTGAAACATTTTTAAAAATCACCTTCTGGGAACGAATCCGAACAGTGTCAAGGCTATTTCGATAATGAAACACAAAACAGAATTTGAATGGACCGTTTTACATATTGGATGTGTCTCGAATCGATAAAAAACAAACGGTTGAAACAGGCGAATTTATCAACGTCGAATCTCATGTGAATTTTCGTTCGAACTGATGACTTTTAAATCGGGAAACGAATACGAGTCTGCATGCAAGAGTTTCTGTTGTGGAATAATCCCTACAAACTGTGAACGCCGCGCCGAGCATCGGATTCGTTCACTTTCCTAGTTCACAGCAGCAGTAGTAGTCCTCAACGGCTTTGATCGTGCCGAGGGTGAAACATTTTAAAAAATCACCCACTGGTAACGATTCCGAAAAGTCTCAAGGTTATTTCGATAATGAAACACAAAATAGATTCGTCTCGATCGGATAAAAAACATACAGTTGAAACAGGCGTATTTATCAACGTCGAATCTCGTTGGAATTTTCGTTCGAATCGACGACTTTTAGATCGGGAAACGAATCCAAGTCTGCATGCATGTGTTTTTGTTGTGGAATAAACCCTACAAACTGGGAACGCCGCGCCAAGCATCGGATTCGTTCACGTTCATAGTCCACAGCAGCAGTAGTAGTCCTCAACGGCTATTTTCGTGCCGAGGGTGATACATTTTAGAAAATTACTCACTGGGAACGATTCCGAGCAGTCTCAAGGTCATTTCGATAGATAAACACAAAACAGAATTTGAATGGACCGTTTTACATATTGGATTTGTCTCGATTCGATAAAACAAAAACGGTTGGAACAGGCGTATTTATCAACGTCGAATCTCATGTTAATTTCTGTTCGAATCAACGACTTTTAAATCGGGAAACGAATCCGAGTATGCATGCAAGTGTTTTTGTTGTGAAATAATCCCTACAAACTGAAAACGCCGCGTCGAGCATCGGATTCGTTCACGTTCATAGTCCACAGCAGCAGTAGTAGTCCTCAACGGCGATTTTCGTGCCGAGGGTGTTACATTTTAAAAAATCACCTTCTGGAAACGAATCCGAACAGTCTCAAAGTTATTTCGATAATGAAACACAAAACAGAATTTGAATGGATCGGTTTTCATATTGGATTCGTCTCGATCTGATTAAAAAAACCGGTTGAAACAGGCGTATTTATCAACGTCGAATCTCATGTGAATTTCTGTTCGAATCGACGACTTTTAAATCGGGAAACGAATCCGAGTCTGCATGCATGTGTTTCTGTTGTGGAATAATCCCTACATACTGGGAACGCCGCGCCAGGCATCGGATTCGTTCACGTTCATAGTCCACAGCAGCAGTAGTAGTCCTCAACGGCTATTTTCATGCCGAGTGTGATACATTTTAAAAAATTACCCACTGGGAACGATTCCGAACAGTCTCAAGGTTATTTCGATAATGAAACAAAACAGAATTTGAATAAACCGTTTTCATTTTGGATTCATCTCGGTCCGATAAAAAAAGCGGTTGAAACAGGCGTATTTATTAACGTCAAATCTCATGTAAATTTCTGTTCGAATCGACGACTTTTAAATCGGGAAACGAATCCGAGTATGCATGCAAGTGTTTTTGTTGTGGAATAATCCATACAAACTGAGAACGCCGCATCGAGCATCGGATTCGTTCACGTTCATAGTCCACGGCAGCAGTAGTAGCCCTCAACGGCTATTTTCGTGCCGAGGGTGATACATTTTTAAAAATTACCCACTGGGAACGATTCCGAACAGTCTCAAGGTTATTTCGATAATTGAACACAAAACAGAATCTGAATGGACCGTTTTACTATTGAATTTGTCTCGATTCGATAAAAAACAAACGGTTGAAACAGGCGTATTTATCAACGCCGAATCTCATGTGAATTTTCGTTCGAATCGATGACTTTTAAATCGGGAAACGAATCCGAGTATGCATGCAAGTGTTTTTGTTATGGAATAATCCCTACAAACTGAGAATGCCGCGCCGAGCATCGGATTCGTTCACGTGCATAGTCCACACCAGCAGTAGTAGTCCTCAACGGCTATTTTCGTGCCGAGAGTGAAATATTTTAAAAAATCACTCACTGGGAACGAGTCCGAAGCATCTCAAGGTTATTTCGATAATTAAACACAAAACAGAATTTGAATGGACCGTTTTACATATTGGATTCGTCTCGATTCGATAAAAAACAAACGGTTGAAACAGGCGTATTTATCAATGTCGAATCTCATGTGAATTTATTTTCGAATCGACGACTTTTAAATCGGGAAACGAATCCGAGTCTGCATGCAAGTGTTTCTGTTAAGGAATAATCCCTACAAACTGAGAACGCCGCGCCGAGCATCGGATTCGTTCACGTTCATAGTCCACAGCAGCAGTAGTAGTCCTCAACGGCTTTTTTCGTGCCGAGAGTGAAACATTTTAAAAAATCACTCACTGGGAACGAGTCCGAAGCATCTCAAGGTTATTTCGATAATTAAACACAAAACAGAATTTGAATGGACCGTTTTACATATTGGATTCGTCTCGATTCGATAAAAAACAAACGGTTGAAACAGGCGTATTTATCAATGTCGAATCGCATGTGAATTTATTTTCGTATCGACGACTTTTAAATCGGGAAACGAATCCGAGTCTGCATGCAAGTGTTTCTGTTAAGGAATAATCCCTACAAACTGAGAACGCCGCGCCGAGCATCGGATTCGTTCACGTTCATAGTCCACAGCAGCAGTAGTAGTCCTCAACGGCTTTTTTCGTGCCGAGGGTGAAACATTTTTTAAAATCACCTTCTGTGGACGAATTCGAACAGTCTCAAGGTTATTTCCATAATGAATCAAAACAGAATTTGAATAAACCGGTTTCATTTTGGATTCATCTCGGTCCGATAAAAAAAAGCGGTTGAAACAGGCGTATTTATCAACGTCAAATCTCATATGAATTTCTGTTCGAATCGACAACTTTTAAATCGGGAAACGAATCCGAGTATGCATGCAAGTGTTTTTGTTGTGGAATAATTCATACAAACTGAGAACGCCGCGTCGAGCATCGGATTCGTTCACGTTCATAGTCGACAGCAGCGGTAGTAGTCCTCAACGGCTAGTTTCGTGCCGAGGGTGTTACCTTTAAAAAAATCACCTTCTGGAAACGAATCCGAACAGTCTTAAGGTTATTTCGATAGTGAAACACAAAACAGAATTTGAAATGATCGGTTTTCATATTGGATTCGTCTCGGTCCGATTAAAAAAGCGGTTGAAATATTTATCGGCGTATTTATCAACGTCGAATATCATGTGAATTTCAGTTCGAATCGACGACTTTTAAATCGGGAAGCGAATCCGAGTATGCATGCAAGTGTTTTTGTTGAGGTTCCCTACAAACTGACAATGCCGCGTCGAGCATCGGATTCGTTCACGTTCATAGTCCACGGCAACAGTAGTAGTCCTCAACGGCTATGAACGTGAACGAATCCGATGCTCGGCGCGGCATTCTCAGTTTGTAGGGATTATTCCATAACAAAAACACTTGCATGCATACTCGGATTCGTTTCCCGATTTAAAAGTCATCGATTCGAATGAAAATTCACATGAGATTCGGCGTTGATAAATACGCCTGTTTCAACCGTTTGTTTTTTATCGAATCGAGACAAATTCAATAGTAAAACGGTCCATTCAGATTCTGTTTTGTGTTCAATTATCGAAATAACCTTGAGACTGTTCGGAATCGTTCCCAGTGGGTAATTTTTAAAAATGTATCACCCTCGCCACGAAAATAGCCGTTGACGACTACTACAGCTACTGTGGACTATAAACGTGAACGAATCCGATGCTTGGCGCGGCGTTCCCAGTTTGTAGGGATTATTCCACAACAGAAACACATGCAGGCAGACTCGGATTCGTTTCCCGATTTAAAAGTCGTCGATTCGAACGAAAATTCCAACGAGATTCGACGTTGATAAATACGCCTGTTTCAACTGTATGTTTTTTATCGGATCGAGACGAATCTATTTTGTGTTTCATTATCGAAATAACCTTGAGACTTTTCGGACTGGTTCCCAGTGGGTGATTTTTTAAAATGTTTCACCCTCGGCACGATCAAAGCCGTTGAGGACTACAATTGCTGCCGTGGCCTATGAACGTGAACGAATCCGATGCTCGACGCGGCGTTCTCGGTTTGTAGGGATTATTCCACAACAGAAACACTTGCATGCAGACTCGGATTCGTTACCCGATTTAATAGGCGTCGATTCCAACGAAAATTCACATGAGATTCGACGTTGATAAATACGCCTGTTTCAACCGTTTTTTCACAATCGGACCGAGACGAATCCAATACGAAAAACGGTTCATTCAAATTCTGTTTTGTATTTCATTATCGAAATAACCTTAAGACTGTTCGGATTCGTCCCCAGAAGGTGATTTTAAAAAATGTTTCGGCCTCGGCACGAAAAAAGCCGTTGACTACTACTGCTACTACTGCTGCTGTGGACTATGAATGTGAACGAATCCGATGCTCGGCGCGTCGTTCTCAGTTTGTAGGGATTATTCCTTAATAGAAACACTTGCATGCAAACTCGGATTCGTTTCCCGGTTTAAAAGTCGTCGATTCGAAAATAAATTCACATGAGATTCGACGTTGATAAATACGCCTGTTTCAACCGTTTGTTTTTTATCGAATCGAGACGAATCCAATATGTAAAACGGTCCATTCAAATTCTGTTTTGTGTTTAATTATCGAAATAACCTTGAGACTGTTCGGACTCGTTCCCAGTGAGTGATTTTTTAAAATGTTTAACTCTCGGCACGAAAATAGCCGTTTAGGACTACTACTGCTGGTGTGGACTATGAACGTGAACGAATCCGATGCTCGGCGCGGCATTCTCAGTTTGTAGGGATTATCCCATAACAAAAATACTTGCATGCATACTCGGATTCGTTTCCCGATTTAAAAGTCGTCGATTCGAACAGAAATTCACATGAGATTCGACGTTGATAAATACGCCTGTTTCAACCGGTTTTTTTTTAAATCGGATTGAGACGAATCCAATATGAAAAGCGGTCCATTCAAATTATGTTTTGTATTTCATTATCGAAATAACCTTGAGACTGTTCGGATTCGTTCTCAGAAGGTGATTTTTTAAAAATGTATCACCTCGGCACGAAAATAGCTATTGAGGACTACTACTGCTACTGTGGACTATGAACGTGAACGAATCCGATCCTCGGCGCGGCGTTCTCAGTTTGTAGGGATTATTGCACAACAGAAACACTTGCATGGAGACTCGGATTCGTTTCCCGATTTAAAAGTCGTCGATTCGAACAAAAATTCACATGAGATTCGACGTTGATAAATACGCCTGTTTTAATTGTATGTTTTTTTATCGGATCGAGACGAATCCAATATGAAAATCGGTCCATTCAAATTCAGTTTTGGGTTTCATTATCGAAATAACCCTGAGAGTGTTCGGATTCGTCCACAGAAGGTCATTTTAAAAATTGTTTCACTCTCGGCACGAAAAAAGCCGTTGAGGACTACTACTGCTGGTGTGGACTATGAACGTGAACGAATCCGATGCTCGGCGCGGCATTCTCAGTTTGTAGGGATTATTCCATAACAAAAACACTTGCATGCATACTCGGATTCGTTTCCCGATTTAAAAGTCGTCGATTCGAACCGAAATTCACATGAGATTCGACGTTGATAAATACGCCTGTTTCCACCGGTTTTTTTTATCGGATCGAGACGAATCCAATACGAAAAACGGTCCATTCAAATTAAGTTTTGTATTTCATTATCGAAATAACCTTGACACTGTTCGGATTCGTTCCCAGAAGGTGATTTTTAAAAAATGTATCACCTCGGAACGAAAATAGCCATTGAGGACTACTACTGCTGCTGTGGACTATGAACGTGAACGAATCCGATGCTCGACGCGGCGTTCTCAGTTTGTAGGGGTTATTTCACAACAAAAACACTTGCATGCATACTCGGATTCGTTTCGTGATTTAAAAGTCGTCGATTCGAAAGAAAATTCACATGAGATTCGACGTTGATAAATACGCCTGTTTCAACCGCTTTTTTTTATCGGACCGAGACGAATCCAATATGAAAACCGATCCATTCAAATTCTGTTTTGTGTTTCATTATCGAAATAACCTTGAGACTGTTCGGATTCGTTTCCAGAAGGTGATTTTTTAAAATGTAACACCCTCGGCACGAAAATCGCCGTTGACGACAACTACTGCTGCTGTGGACTATGAACGTGAACGAATCCGATGCTCGACGCGGCGTTCTCAGTTTGTAGGGATTATTTCACAACAAAAACACTTGCATGCATACTCGGATTCGTTTCCCGATTTAAAAGTCGTCGATTCGAACAGAAATTCACATGAGATTCGACGTTGATAAATACGCCTGTTTCAACCGCTTTTTTTTATCGGACCGAGATGGATCCAAAATGAAAACGGTCTATTCAAATTCTGTTTTGTTTCATTATCGAAATAACCTTGAGACTGTTCGGAATCGTTCCCAGTGGGTAATTTTTAAAAATGTATCACCCTCGGCATGAAAATAGCCGTTGAGGACTACTACTGCTGCTGTGGACTATGAACGTGAACGAATCCGATGCTCGGCGCGGCGTTCACAGTTTGTATGAATTATTCCTCAACAGAAACACTTGCATGCAGACTCGGATTCGTTTCCCGATTTAAAAGTCATCGATTCGAACGACAATTCACATGAGATTCGACGTTGATAAATACGCCTGTTCCAACCGTTTTTTTTTATCGAATCGAGACAATTCCAATATGTAAAACGGTCTATTCAAATTCTGTTTTGTTTTTAATTATCGAAATGACCTTGAGATGGTTCGGAATCGTTCCCAGTGAGTAATTTTCTAAAATTCATCACCCTTGGCACGAAAATAGCCGTTGAGGATTACTACTGCTGCTGTGGACTATGTACGTGAACGAATCCGATGCTTGGCGCGGCGTTCCCAGTTTGTAGGGATTATTCCACAACAGAAACACATGCATGCAGACTCGGATTCGTTTCCCGATTTAAAAGTCGTCGATTCGAATGAAAATTCCAACGACATTCGACGATGATAAATACGCCTGTTTCAACTGTATGTTTTTTATCGGATCGAGACGAATCTATTTTGTTTCATTATCGAAATAACCTTGAGACTTTTCGGATTCATTCCCAGTGGCTGATTTTTTAAAATGTTTCACCCTCGGCACGATCAAAGCCGTTGCGGACTACTACTGCTGCCGTGGACTATGAACGTGAACGAATCCGATGCTCGACGCGGCGTTGTCAGTTTGTAGGGATTTTTCCTGAACAAAAACACTTCCATGCATACTCGGATTCGCTTCCCGATTAAAAAGTCGTCGATTCGAACAGAAATTCACATGAGATTCGACGTTGATCAATACGCCTGTTTCAACCGCTTTTTTTATCGGACCGAGATGAATCCAAAATGAAAACGGTCTATTCAAATGCTGTTTTGTGTTATTATCGAAATAACCTTGAGACTGTTCGAAATCGTTCCCAGTGGGTAATTTAAAAAAATGTATCACCTCGGCACGAAAATAGCCATTGAGGACTACTGCTGCTGCTGTGGACTATGAACGTGAACGAATCCGATCATCGGCGCTGCGTTCTCAGTTTGTAGGGATTATTGCACAACAGAAACACTTGCATGGAGACTCGGATTCATTTCCCGATTTAAAAGTCGTCGATTCGAACAAAAATTCACATAAGATTCGACGTCGATAAATACGCCTGTTTCAGATGTATGTTTTTTATCGGACCGAGATGAATCCAAAAAGAAAACGGTCTATTCAAATTCTGTTTTGTTTTATTATCGAAATAACCTTGAGACTTTTCGGATTCGTTCTCAGAAGGTGATTTTAAATAATGTTTCACCCTCGGCACGAAAAAAGCCGTTGAGGACTACTACTGCTGCTGTGGAATATGAACGTGAACGAATCCGATGCTCGGCGCGGAGTTCTCAGTTTGTAGGGATTATTCCTTAACAGAAACACTTGCATGCAGACTCGGATTCGTTACCCGATTTAATAGTCGTCGATTCCAACGAAAATTCACATGAGATTCGACGTTGATAAATACGCCTGTTTCAACCGTTTTTTCAAAATCGGACCGAGACGAATCCAATACGAAAAACGGTTCATTCAAATTCTGTTTTGTATTTCATTATCGAAATAACCTTAAGACTGTTCGGATTCGTCCCCAGAAGGTGATTTTAAAAAATGTTTCGGCCTCGGCACGAAAAAAGCCGTTGACTACTACTGCTACTACTGCTGCTGTGGACTATGAATGTGAACGAATCCGATGCTCGGCGCGTCGTTCTCAGTTTGTAGGGATTATTCCTTAACAGAAACACTTGCATGCAAACTCGGATTCGTTTCCCGGTTTAAAAGTCGTCGATTCGAAAATAAATTCACATGAGATTCGACGTTGATAAATACGCCTGTTTCAACCGTTTGTTTTTTATCGAATCGAGACGAATCCAATATGTAAAACGGTCCATTCAAATTCTGTTTTGTGTTTAATTATCGAAATAACCTTGAGACTGTTCGGACTCGTTCCCAGTGAGTGATTTTTTAAAATGTTTAACTCTCGGCACGAAAATAGCCGTTTAGGACTACTACTGCTGGTGTGGACTATGAACGTGAACGAATCCGATGCTCGGCGCGGCATTCTCAGTTTGTAGGGATTATCCCATAACAAAAATACTTGCATGCATACTCGGATTCGTTTCCCGATTTAAAAGTCGTCGATTCGAACAGAAATTCACATGAGATTCGACGTTGATAAATACGCCTGTTTCAACCGGTTTTTTTTTTAAATCGGATTGAGACGAATCCAATATGAAAAGCGGTCCATTCAAATTATGTTTTGTATTTCATTATCGAAATAACCTTGAGACTGTTCGGATTCGTTCTCAGAAGGTGATTTTTTAAAAATGTATCACCTCGGCACGAAAATAGCTATTGAGGACTACTACTGCTACTGTGGACTATGAACGTGAACGAATCCGATCCTCGGCGCGGCGTTCTCAGTTTGTAGGGATTATTGCACAACAGAAACACTTGCATGGAGACTCGGATTCGTTTCCCGATTTAAAAGTCGTCGATTCGAACAAAAATTCACATGAGATTCGACGTTGATAAATACGCCTGTTTTAATTGTATGTTTTTTTATCGGATCGAGACGAATCCAATATGAAAATCGGTCCATTCAAATTCAGTTTTGGGTTTCATTATCGAAATAACCCTGAGAGTGTTCGGATTCGTCCACAGAAGGTCATTTTAAAAATTGTTTCACTCTCGGCACGAAAAAAGCCGTTGAGGACTACTACTGCTGGTGTGGACTATGAACGTGAACGAATCCGATGCTCGGCGCGGCATTCTCAGTTTGTAGGGATTATTCCATAACAAAAACACTTGCATGCATACTCGGATTCGTTCCCCGATTTAAAAGTCGTCGATTCGAACCGAAATTCACATGAGATTCGACGTTGATAAATACGCCTGTTTCCACCGGTTTTTTTTATCGGATCGAGACGAATCCAATACGAAAAACGGTCCATTCAAATTAAGTTTTGTATTTCATTATCGAAATAACCTTGAGACTGTTCGGATTCGTTCCCAGAAGGTGATTTTTAAAAAATGTATCACCTCGGAACGAAAATAGCCATTGAGGACTACTACTGCTGCTGTGGACTATGAACGTGAACGAATCCGATGCTCGACGCGGCGTTCTCAGTTTGTAGGGGTTATTTCACAACAAAAACACTTGCATGCATACTCGGATTCGTTTCGTGATTTAAAAGTCGTCGATTCGAAAGAAAATTCACATGAGATTCGACGTTGATAAATACGCCTGTTTCAACCGCTTTTTTTTATCGGACCGAGACGAATCCAATATGAAAACCGATCCATTAAAATTCTGTTTTGTGTTTCATTATCGAAATAACCTTGAGACTGTTCGGATTCGTTTCCAGAAGGTGATTTTTTAAAATGTAACACCCTCGGCACGAAAATCGCCGTTGACGACAACTACTGCTGCTGTGGACTATGAACGTGAACGAATCCGATGCTCGACGCGGCGTTCTCAGTTTGTAGGGATTATTTCACAACAAAAACACTTGCATGCATACTCGGATTCGTTTCCCGATTTAAAAGTCGTCGCTTCGAACAGAAATTCACATGAGATTCGACGTTGATAAATACGCCTGTTTCAACCGCTTTTTTTTATCGGACCGAGATGGATCCAAAATGAAAACGGTCTATTCAAATTCTGTTTTGTTTCATTATCGAAATAACCTTGAGACTGTTCGGAATCGTTCCCAGTGGGTAATTTTTAAAAATGTATCACCCTCGGCATGAAAATAGCCGTTGAGGACTACTACTGCTGCTGTGGACTATGAACGTGAACGAATCCGATGCTCGGCGCGGCGTTCACAGTTTGTATGAATTATTCCTCAACAGAAACACTTGCATGCAGACTCGGATTCGTTTCCCGATTTAAAAGTCATCGATTCGAACGACAATTCACATGAGATTCGACGTTGATAAATACGCCTGTTCCAACCGTTTTTTTTTATCGAATCGAGACAATTCCAATATGTAAAACGGTCTATTCAAATTCTGTTTTGTTTTTAATTATCGAAATGACCTTGAGATGGTTCGGAATCGTTCCCAGTGAGTAATTTTCTAAAATTCATCACCCTTGGCACGAAAATAGCCGTTGAGGATTACTACTGCTGCTGTGGACTATGTACGTGAACGAATCCGATGCTTGGCGCGGCGTTCCCAGTTTGTAGGGATTATTCCACAACAGAAACACATGCATGCAGACTCGGATTCGTTTCCCGATTTAAAAGTCGTCGATTCGAACGAAAATTCCAACGACATTCGACGACGATAAATACGCCTGTTTCAACTGTATGTTTTTTATCGGATCGAGACGAATCTATTTTGTGTTTCATTATCGAAATAACCTTGAGACTTTTCGGATTCATTCCCAGTGGCTGATTTTTTAAAATGTTTCACCCTCGGCACGATCAAAGCCGTTGCGGACTACTACCGCTGCCGTGGACTATGAACGTGAACGAATCCGATGCTCGACGCGGCGTTGTCAGTTTGTAGGGATTTTTCCTGAACAAAAACACTTCCATGCATACTCGGATTCGCTTCCCGATTAAAAAGTCGTCGATTCGAACAGAAATTCACATGAGATTCGACGTTGATCAATACGCCTGTTTCAACCGCTTTTTTTATCGGACCGAGATGAATCCAAAATGAAAACGGTCTATTCAAATGCTGTTTTGTGTTATTATCGAAATAACCTTGAGACTGTTCGAAATCGTTCCCAGTGGGTAATTTAAAAAAATGTATCACCTCGGCACGAAAATAGCCATTGAGGACTACTACTGCTGCTGTGGACTATGAACGTGAACGAATCCGATCATCGGCGCTGCGTTCTCAGTTTGTAGGGATTATTGCACAACAGAAACACTTGCATGGAGACTCGGATTCATTTCCCGATTTAAAAGTCGTCGATTCGAACAAAAATTCACATAAGATTCGACGTCGATAAATACGCCTGTTTCAGATGTATGTTTTTTATCGGACCGAGATGAATCCAAAAAGAAAACGGTCTATTCAAATTCTGTTTTGTTTTATTATCGAAATAACCTTGAGACTTTTCGGATTCGTTCTCAGAAGGTGATTTTAAATAATGTTTCACCCTCGGCACGAAAAAAGCCGTTGAGGACTACTACTGCTGCTGTGGAATATGAACGTGAACGAATCCGATGCTCGGCGCGGAGTTCTCAGTTTGTAGGGATTATTCCTTAACAGAAACACTTGCATGCAGACTCGGATTCGTTACCCGATTTAATAGTCGTCGATTCCAACGAAAATTCACATGAGATTCGACGTTGATAAATACGCCTGTTTCAACTGTATGTTTTTTATCGGATCGAGACGAATCTATTTTGTGTTTCATTATCGAAATAACCTTGAGACTTTTCGGATTCATTCCCAGTGGCTGATTTTTTAAAATGTTTCACCCTCGGCACGATCAAAGCCGTTGCGGACTACTACTGCTGCCGTGGACTATGAACGTGAACGAATCCGATGCTCGACGCGGCGTTGTCAGTTTGTAGGGATTTTTCCTGAACAAAAACACTTCCATGCATACTCGGATTCGCTTCCCGATTAAAAAGTCGTCGATTCGAACAGAAATTCACATGAGATTCGACGTTGATCAATACGCCTGTTTCAACCGCTTTTTTTATCGGACCGAGATGAATCCAAAATGAAAACGGTCTATTCAAATGCTGTTTTGTGTTATTATCGAAATAACCTTGAGACTGTTCGAAATCGTTCCCTGTGGGTAATTTAAAAAAATGTATCACCTCGGCACGAAAATAGCCATTGAGGACTACTACTGCTGCTGTGGACTATGAACGTGAACGAATCCGATCATCGGCGCTGCGTTCTCAGTTTGTAGGGATTATTGCACAACAGAAACACTTGCATGGAGACTCGGATTCATTTCCCGATTTAAAAGTCGTCGATTCGAACAAAAATTCACATAAGATTCGACGTCGATAAATACGCCTGTTTCAGATGTATGTTTTTTATCGGACCGAGATGAATCCAAAAAGAAAACGGTCTATTCAAATTCTGTTTTGTTTTATTATCGAAATAACCTTGAGACTTTTCGGATTCGTTCTCAGAAGGTGATTTTAAATAATGTTTCACCCTCGGCACGAAAAAAGCCGTTGAGGACTACTACTGCTGCTGTGGAATATGAACGTGAACGAATCCGATGCTCGGCGCGGAGTTCTCAGTTTGTAGGGATTATTCCTTAACAGAAACACTTGCATGCAGACTCGGATTCGTTTCCGGATTTAAAAGTTGTCTATTCGAAAGGAAATTCACATGACATTCGACGTTGATAAATACACCTGTTTCAACCGTTTGTTTTTTATCGAATCGAGACGAATCCAATGTGTAAAACGGTCCATTCGAATTCTGTTTTGTGTCTGATTATCGCAATAACCTTCAGACTGTTCGGACTCGTTCCCAGTGGGTGATTTTTTAAAATGTTTCACTCTTGGCACGAAAATAGCCGTTGAGGACTACTACTGCTGCTGTGGACTATGAACGTGAACGAATTCGATGCTCGGCGCGGCATTCTCAGTTTGTAGGGATTATTCCACAACAAAAGCACTTGCATGCATACTGGGATTCGTTTCCCGATATAAAAGTCGTCGATTCGAACCGAAATTCACATGAGATTCGACGTTGACAAATACGCCTGTTTCATCCGTTTTTTTAATCGAATCGAGACGAATACACTACGAAAAACGGTCCATTCAAATTCTGTTTTGTGTTTCATTATCGAAATAACCTTGAGACTTTTCGGATTCGTTCCCAGTGGGTGATTTTTAAAAAATGTATCACCCTCGGCACGAAAATTGCCATTGAGGACCACTACTGCTGCTGTGGACTATGAAAGTGAACGAATCCAATGCTCGGCGCGGCGTTCACAGTTTGTAGGGATTATTCCACAACAGAAACACTTGCATTCAGACTCGGATTCGTTTCCCGATTTAAAAGTCATCGATTCGAACGAAAATTCACATGAGATTCGACGTTGATAAATTCGCCTGTTTCAACCGTTTGTTTTTTATCGAATCGAGACAAATCCAATATGTAAAACGGTCCATTCAAATTCTGTTTTGTGTTTCGTTATCGAAATAACCTTGACACTGTTCGGATTCGTTCCCAGAAGGTGATTTTTAAAAATGTTTCACCCTCGGCACGAAAATAGCCGTTGAGGACTACTATTGCTGCTGTGGACTATGATCCTGAACGAATCCGATGCTCGGCGCGGCGTTCTCAGTTTGTCGGGATTATTCCACAACAGAAACACGTGCATGCAGACTCGGATTCGTTTCCCGATTTAAAAGTCGTCGATTCGGACGAAAATTCACATGAGATTCGACGTTGATAAATACGCCTGTTTCAACCGTTTGTTTTTGATCGAATCGAGACGAATCCAACATGTAAAACGGTCCATTCAAATTCTGTTTTGTGTTTCATTATCGAAATAACCTTGAAACTTTTCGGACTCGTTCCCAGTGGGTGGTTTTTTTAAATGTTTCACTCTCGCCACGAAAATAGCCGTTGAGGACTGCTACTGCTGCCGTGGACTATGAACGTGAACGAATCCGATGCTCGCCGCGACGTTCTCAGTTTGTAGTCATTATTCCACAACAGAACCACTTGCCTGCAGACTCGGATCCGGTTCCTGATTTGAAAGTCGTCGATTCGACGAGAAATTCACATGAGATTTAACGTTGATTAATACGCCTGTTTCAACCGTTTTTTTATCGGATCGAGATGCATCATCAACCTCAAAAGGTTCACATTGTTTGGATTCGTTTCCTATGCATGATTCTAAAATTTCACCTCCCTCGATATCGAGAATATCGTTTCAGAACTACTACTGCTGCAGTGGACTATGAAAAGAAATGAAATCAATGTCTTGCTCAATGTTTTCTGATTGTAGAGATTGTTCCACAACGAGACCACTTGCATTCGCACTTGTATTTATTCCCAACTGTAAAAAATATTGATCCAAACGGAGATTTCCATGAGATCCGACTTTAATTTTTCTTTAAGTTTGATAAATACGCATACAATAATTTTTTTCCAGTGTCGAGACGAATCCAATATGCAAGACCATTCGTTAAAATAATGTTTCACGTCTGTTTATGGGAATCATATTTACAGTGGTCGGCTCAAAGCTCAAAAGAGCGCTTCCGAACAGCTACCATTGCACTCGGCTACGTAACGAAATGAAGCCAATGTTTTGCGCAATGATCTATGATTGCAGAGGGTATTCCATTTAACTTCCGAGTCTTTTTCAATTCCTTTTTTCCCATTATCCGTTAGTAGTCAACTTTTTTGTGTGTATTTTTTCTGCATTTTTAATTTGCGTTGCGATCAGCAAAACCTTTCCCTCCTGTTTTGTCGAGTAATTATTTTCAACTCTCTGAAACATTTAAAGCTGAGCAATGCGCACTCTACATTTCTAGATGCGTTTTTTTTAATTGTTCACGAAGGTTTAATCGGCGGTGGCAGTTCATCAAATATATCGCCGGGACCGAGCGTTACATCATATGACTTATTTATCCCATTCGAATTATCCGAGAACCTAAAATCTACGTATGTTTGGATAAAAATATTGTTTTAATAAAAGAACTGGACGTTACAGCATAATTCATTGCACATGTGACAAACGCCGATCACTCGTTGCTTCATCATTTGATAGAGAAGGACAGCAAACTTCGGTTCGAACAAAAGAACTTTCGCGTTCGCGATACGAAATTCCGTCTGAACTCTGCCACTTTTTCAAATGTTTAGAATCGGTGCCTTGATAACCCGACACTGAGGCGTCGCCCAACGCGTACGTAACGGCGATTCTGATTGGCCTAGAATTCCAGAATTCTATTGCTTTCCATTTAAAAGCTATTGCGAATTAAAAAAATCGGCTAAGTAGCTTCGTTCCGAACATCGTCCAGCATCGGTAGTTGCCGGATGCACGACCTGAACTGAATCACCCTGTATATATATATATATATATATATATATATATATATATATATATGTATATATGTATACACACATATACATGTGTGTGTGTGTGTGTGTGTGTGTGTGTATACAGGGTGTCCTGTTGTGAATGGAAAATCTTGCAACTGTCGATAGGTCAGATCATGTCCTACTATATGCTGGAATTTCAGTTTAGTAAAAGTCTCACGGTTTTCAAGGTTTTGGGCTTCATGTTATTTTTTAAAAAATCGTCTGCTTTTGTTTTTCCACACACATTTCTACAAATAATATGAATCGACAATAACTAAGCAACTTTTTCAAGTAATTGACACGAAATGCGTAGTACATTTTTTTATACCGCCGGCTATGAAAGTCATATGTTCGAATTGGTTTGAATGGAAATTCTGCATAATATCTTTTTTTCGTAAAGTTTCCTTAAAATTTAAGGTTAAAAAGAAGACTTTTCTAGATAAAACAACTAACCAAGAGTATTTTTTTTAACCGGGTGAAAAGAAGTTATCATTTGTAGAAATGGCATACGAAAAACCAAAAGCGGATCATTTTTATCTTTTAGTAAACTGAAATTCCAGTATATAGCAGGGCATGATCTGACTTATCGACAGTTGCAGGATTATCCATTCATAACAGGACACCGTGTATGTATAAATGTATCGAATCGACTCTAGGAACTTCCGATAAGACCCATATAGGTCGAACCGGTACCGATCATCGTAGGACATTTTGATTACCACCAGTCCACCTCTCGATCTTTAGGGCTTGCACCTGGTGGAAATTGATGAAAAAATCGACTTTTAGTTTTCTGGAATTTATTAAAATACACTATTTCAAAAATATTCTCCGAAAAATTCAAGTCTCATCCGTTCAAAATTGAAGGAGATATGGACGTTTGTAGGTAGGATCCGGGAACGGCGAACTATAAAAGCGTTTTTCTCAAAATTACTTTTTCAAAATCGGTTACCGCGATATTTAAAAAATCACTGCACCAATTAAATTTTACAGATGAAAAAGCAGTGCTAGAACGAAGGAATTTTATTTTGATGCATTGTTTTTTTTCGTCGACGAAATGAACCCTTTTTTAAACGAAAATCGACACTTTCACTTTGGACTGCGGCTCAGTTGCAAAAATCAATATTTTATTGAATCTCGCGTCCAAGCACTGGATGAATTCGTGCAAAAACTAAATGCGTTTGATTCTTTAATTTCGGATCATGTGTTTCCGAGCAGCAGTGGTCACCGCGAACGTTGTTCAAACAGCGGTCTGCAGATAACATCGTATCTACCACATTTAAAAATATTTTCCAATACAAAAATTGTAAAAGATACATAAAACCATACTTTTTGACGAAAAAAAAATTTGAAAACCTTCATACGTTTTCCCAGAACAAATGCACGAACATTGCTCTTTTTTTCCGGCCACCAATTAGGTGTATATCGTTAAGGGGGTTACAGCTAGTAGTAGTATAAAAAGTAGTATAAATAGTATCATTTGGAAGACCGAGTACCGGTGGATCGTAAGCAGCCTTGATCAGGGCCAATACTCGGATGGGTGACCGCTTAGCCGCGCACTGGCTGGTACGCTGACTACCAAGTGGCAGACAGTTTTACTGAGTTTTCGGTGGTACCACAAGTGAAGGTGAAAACACAGCCGGTGGTATCGACACGGGTTTTCTGCAGGTGCCCTGTGCCCTCGTGGGGATGCAATACGAGAGCGCAAGAGCCACAAATAGGAAGTAAAATTGGAAGGGATATGCCGTAAAAGCCTGAAGGTTTTTACGGCATATCCCTTATAAAGATAAAGAAGCATAATAAACAAAAGAGAAAGCGATAATACTACTCGAATTTATTTATAACGTAAATTATTATAAGCTCTGTAAATAGAAAATATTTTGAATTATATGGATGAAAAAAGTTTTGAATTCCTGAAGATAATACTAAAGACTAAATTTCTCAACGTAGTTTTGCAGATGGCGCGCTCTTGCGGGTTCCTCGGCGGCGAAGAGAAAATGGTGCTCGTCCTGAAGACTCGTCGTTGTGTCGGGACCACGTCGGGAGGAGGGGCTCCAAGAGACGAGCGGGGGGGGCGTCAAGAAGAGGAGAGAAAAAAAATAATCGAGAGAAAAAGAAACTGAAAGAGGAATGGAGAGAGAGAGAGAGAGTGGTCCATATGTATACCTGGAAGTCCCTCCCACTGCCTCTGGTCAGTAAAAACTGTCTGCTCTTGCAACGCTCGTATCTACTGCGGCGCTGCTCGCGAACGTCTACTCCTTCCCGCGTGTGCGAATTCCCACTTCGATCCTGGTTCGATCCCTTTCTCACTCGAGATTTACCTTCGCGCCCTCGTAGCTCTTGCCCGTTCATTCGCCAGCCGAGAATAAGTCGAAGGATCAAGATCCTCCTTCCTCACAAATTCTTCACCGCTTCTCCTTCCACAGCATGCGATGAAAATCAACAATACCGCACATATTTAGGTCCATTCTTTCGGCAATCTTCATTCACGCTCTGATGGACAAGCCTCTATTTTTCCGAATTAAAAATTGGGTCGACAATTGGATGGGTGACCGTTCGACTGCGCACTAGCGTCGGCTGAGTGAAATGTAGTCTTGGGAGATTTCGATGATGACATGAACCTCGGCAAATTGGAGCTCTCTGTATCCGCACACATAGTTCAGTTTCCCTGTGCTCTCTTGCAGATACAGATAGCTTTTAGGGCCCAGTGAGCAATACTCTGAGAAGCCTCCGAGTTATCCTTGGAGACTGCCCAGAGTATTGCCCACCGGGGCCTGAAGCTCTACTGTATCTGCAAGAGGGCATAGGGAAACTGAACACCCCGTGGCGATACACATCCCTCCCCTATGTCCGAAAAGGACAATGGGCTAAGAATGGAACGTACGACTTCGTAAATTATTCGCAATAGTTGAAAACTGCGAAATTCAACGGTTCGAAGGGATCCGATGAAACAATCGCTAGGCTTCGTGCGGGACATTCCGCACGCACGAGAACCTCAGGATATCGTCACGTCGGAGTGTGAATTCGAGAGGCTCGTCGGCCATCTTGGTGCTGGATCGTTTCTTATATCTTTTACGAGCCCCCCCCTCCACCCTCAGACTCACAACTCCAGGGAGTTGTGAGGGCGGGTGGGGGATTAACTTCAACTTCCATGGCATCGGTGTAGTCGACCGAACCCATCATTACGACGGGCCGTCGTCGTCCTCTCGTCCCTTCATACCTCTCGCATAATGCACACCTTGAGGTCTCTCTCTCTCTCTCTCTCTTTCTCTCTCTCTCTCTCTCTCTCTCTCTCTCTCTCTCTCTCTCTCTCTCTCTCTCTCTCTCTCTCTCTCTCTCTCTCTTCCTCGCCGCGTTTTCGCTTCTGTCCGACAATTGAATGTCGCGCGTTTATTTTCGGAAGCCTTAATTTAATTCTCGTCGGTGCTCAGTGCCGCGGGGCGAGCAGCGCATAGAGGGACGAGAACTAACCGGACGGACGGTGCGTCAACTATACACACAGGGAGAAGAAACGGAGGAGCGATGAAGATGAGGAAGCTGAAGGGAGGCCGAGAGGCAGACGGTGCGTGAACAAACCAAGGGGGAAGACAGAGAGAGTGAGAGAGTGAGTGAGTGAGAGAGAGAGAGAGAGAGAGAGAGAGAGAGAGAGAATGAGAGAAGTAAAACGAAGGAGAGAAGAGAGCGACGGTGCAAGTTAAAGCGTTCGGAATCTTTTGTTTTGTCGAGCCGACACTCGCGCTCTGCAACGACTCTCGTTTATATGCACTGCTGTCTCTCTCTTTCTCTTTCTGCCTATCTTTCTCTGTATAGCCCTCGGTCGCGATGCTTTTTTTCCGTCACGAACTCGCCACACTAGCAGTCCTCGTGATGTTGCGAAGTGCAAAAAGAGGAACGGAGCTTGAGCGCGATGGATTTTTAATAATCTCATACGGGTCCAGGTGCACCGAGCTCGCATGTAGTACACTCTCAGCTCATATGATAAAGTGACTCGACTATAGTCTCAACAATAATCAGTCTACTTGGCCTTTTACAAGCGGCTATATCGGTTCTCTCACGCACCCAAAGTGTGGCTCACGGCACTTATCTTATCAGGAGGGAGTATGTATACGAGGCACCGTGATTGCATCCGATGCTCAATGGTCAATGTACGTCTCATACGTTTTTGCAATTGGTCACCTGCTTGCGGTGACTATTTGTGGTTATCGATGCGCCCCAAATTCTGAAATGTTGTCAGATTTGAAAAAAAAGCAGTCGAATGGATTCCGGAAGGAGCTGTCCATCAGGATCTTAAAGGAGCGGGACGTCCGTACTCAAAAGGATACCGACGGGGCTGATATACAAAGATCATGAGCTTTTGAAAGAAGTTGTCCGTCAATTTCCGAAAGGAACTAGTCAGCACCTCCGAAAAGGAGTTTTCCATCAGCTTCTAAAAGGAGCTGTCCATGGGCTCCCTAAAGGAACTATTTATTATCTTACAATAGGCAATGTTCATCTTGTAAAAGAAGTTGTACATCAGTATCCGAAAGGAGCTATCCATTCGCTTTCAAAAGGAGCTGTCCATTATATTACGAAACAATTTGTCCATTTCCTTCCAAAAGGAGTTGTCCATCAGCTTCCAAAAGAACTTGTTCATCAGATGCCTAATGCAGCTATCCTTCATTTTCCAATGGAACTGTCCGTCAGCTTCCTAAAACAGCTATCCGTTATTTTACAATAGGCACTGGTCATTTTCCAAAGGAAGTTGTACGTCAGTTTCTAAAAGGAGTTATCCATCAGCTTCCAAAAGAAGTTATCCATCAGCTTTCAAATCAAGCTATCCTTCATCTTCCTAAAGGAACTGTTCATCAAACTTGTCCGAGGGGTTCCAAAGCTGCCTATCAGCTTCCAAAAGAATTTCGTCAGCTTCCAACAGCAGTTGTCCATTCCCCTCTGCAACAATCTGTCCGCCAGCTTCACCAGAAGCCCTCCTGCACCTTCAAAGCTTCGGATTCGCATCACGACCTGCCGAATCCGGATGAGATCTTGGAAGACAGTGCATGTCCCTCAAAATTTCCATGTACTTGGAACTTGGCAAACACAGGGCACAATTTATTTCGCTCTGCATATGCAACTCAATGCCTGCTGAGGGCAACCAACGCGCACTCATACATATATAGTTTCGTGTTACACGGTGCAACTCTCACGTGCAATGCCTTTTGCCCCTCCGTACGCCCTTTCCTGTTCTTCTTTTTTTTATTGTTGTTCTTTTTTCTTCTTCTTGTTTCGCCTTCGCCAATGTATACATAACTGCAAGAGACTCTCCGCGACTATCGTTTCTCCTCACTTCGTGCATACAGCATGCACGTATGCGAAAACGCAAGTGCGCTTGCATGTGGTGTGCGGCGGAGGTTGTGTTTGCTGGAGCGTGCGAGTAAAAAGCGTGCGTGATGTTCAGTGTGGTGTGCGCTTTGGTACCGCGCGCGAGTATATATCCAGGAGTCAGTGACACCTCTCGCATCGTCGGCGTCGACGTCGGTCCAAAGCTTGATGCTGGAGCGGAGAGGCTGCCTGCGGTTTCTCGTAGCCATGGTAACCACCTCTCTCTCTCTCTCTCTCTCTCTCTCTCTTGCTGTCTCTTTCTTCGTTTCTGTTTCTCCGTCTCGCACCCGCTCCTCTCTCTCTGCCTCTTTCTCCGTTTGCTCTTCGTCGCCATCTCCGCCTGCCACCCCTTTTTGCCCGTACTATACACACCACGCGGCTACAAGCATCCCGAGACCGCCGCCTCCTCCACACCGCCTACACACAAGCCGGGCTTCCACCCGCCACACCACCGTCTCTCCTCCTTCCGCCTTCAATTATCATACCATCTCGCTCGAGTTTGTCCCCCGCCCCCGCCGCTCCTCTCGTGACTTTGCCGGTGGGCTGTGCGGTGGCTCTCTGCCTCTTGCTCCGGTGAACTGCTCTGCCGGAGCTCGAGAAGGAGAGGGAGGGGGGGTGGTGGAGGTGGGAAGGAGGGAGGCAGAGAGGACCATGAGCAGCCGAAGACCAGAAGAGAGAAAGACAGAGAGGAGGAGAGAGTTACAGAAAGAGTTCCAAGGGCCAGAGGGGAACCGAGGGAGAGACTATAAAGAGTCAAGAAGAGGCCACTGTTGCCAAGCTCAGAGTCTTGTTACTTCGCTCTTTTGCAATTCCGGCCCTTTTATTTATTTCCGTTGGATTTTGATTCATCTTGCTTTCATTTGGCTTCCCTTTGCCAACCAGAAGACCGATCGATTGCACCAACAGCGACAATTATATCCGACGCTGTTTTTCTCCGGTTTACGATTGCGGAGAGTCTCCATACACAACGACCCTCGGGGAATAACAACTTTTTTTGTTCCATTTGTGAAATTCCATCGTTGGAGATTACGTCTGTATCGATCGGCGAACGCCATGCTCTTTTTTGTTCTCCGGCGTTCGATTCTTCGTCTCTCTCTCTCTCTCTCACCCCCCGCCTTGCCCTTCTTGTCTCCTCGTCCCTCCGGCCCTCTGCGCGCGGTCAAGCGTCGATTTTCTCATCTCGGCCGTCGTTCCACCTCCTCCATCTGTCCTCAGTCGGAACGGAGCAGCTTGCGCGAGGACCTTGCCTGTATATATATATGTGTATTTATATATATGCGGTCTCGAGTTACACTTTCTCGTTTTACGTGATTCTCCGCTTCTTCCAATGACCCACGAGCACGTACACACTCCCGCTTTCTCCATATTGCTTATTGTGGGTTTCTTTTTCTTTCTCTGTTCTCGCGCCCTGGTCTGATTATGCAGAGCCCGAGACCATACGGATGTGTGCGGGTACGTGTATATCTCACGGTACTCGAGAGTGCAGCCGCCCTTCCCGCGCCTCCTTCTCAACTCTTTCCTCTCAACGTGTGTCTGCTATAATGGAGTTTCTTGCGTGGCGTCGTAACCAGGAGTCCGCTTATAGCACGCGATGTACGACAGGATGTATGACTAACAGCGGTTCACGCTATTCTGGGAGACAGAGAGACGAGAGAAAGGTATAGAGGGAGAGAGAGAGAGAGAGAGAGAGTAAGCGAGAGAATCGCAAAAGTTATGCACGTCCCGAGAGGATGTCGATGGTGCATTTTGCTCTCGGCGTTATACGAGCGCGATTCCGTAAACGCCAACACTCACCGGCGAATTTCATGGTCTGGAATATTGCTTGTATTTTTAGAAACAAACCAACTTCGCTCTCTCGCCCTTCATCTTGGCCGTGTGTCCGTTCATCACAGACCAAACCCTTTCCACCTCCGTCCATCCAGTGATCTCCCAATGAGGATGGGCCAGATGGCAGGTGTCTTCGGAAGTCATCACTGTCGATGACATCCGATCTTGCCAAAGAGGATGGATCAGATGGCAAGTGTCTTTGGAAGTCGTCACTGTTGATGACATCCGATCTTGCCAGAGAGGAAGGATCAGATGGCAAGTGTCTTCGGAAGTCATCACTGTTGATGCCACCTGATCAAATACCTGGCCGAAGAGGATGAATCAGATAGCAAGTCTCTCCAGAAGTCATTGCTACTGATGACACCTGGATAGTCTGCCAAATAGGATGGATCGGGTCACACATCACGCAGGACGCCATCACAACTGACGGCTGCCGAGGCCATGGCCATCGGCAACTCCCGGTGTCGCCGCCATTTTGGAGGACGCACACGGGAGCCGAAAGAGACTGTCGTTGAAATCATCGTCTGGTAAAAGCGCAGACGCCGGGGGACAGGGCAGGATGAGCAGAGAGAGAGAGATTCTTGGTGGGTCATACAGCCAACGGGATGGCGATGATGCTCCCCCTCGGACCAATCACGACGTAGGGATGCCACTCGACACGCACACGCGGAGCATCGCGCGAGCTTCGGTGGAATAGAAACGAAGGGAGAGATACGGGCCGCGCGTTGGGATGGATACACATACCCACATGTACATAGATACGTTCCACGCATGCACGATGCGATAGCGTTGTGTGCCAAAAGCACGAAAGAGAACGTACGACCGTTTCCGTGAGACGACCTGGAGGGAGAAAGACAAGCCGATTTGCTCAGTGGGAAGATGACCGGACCAATGAAGTGATTCCATTCTCCGAACTGCACGGAGATAACTGAGGTGGCCGATAGACGAAGACAACTGCAGCACAGATCAGCGGAGCGACGGAGAGACCTGGAGGTTTACGTGACGCAAAGATACGCGGTTGGAAATCTCGGGGCGAAAGTCGAGCAAATGGCGAAATCATAATCGAAGAAGGTTGAATAAGGAGGTAAGGCAGCGCACCGGTGAGAGCAGTTAAACCACCGGGCGCACAATCAGTCGTTATTGAAGCTATAAAGTGGTCGAGGCATGGAAAAAGACAAAGAAAAACGTGCTCATAATTGATAACGCACCAAGATTGATATACGACATGTAGCGGGCAGGTGAAATCAGTCGTTCGAATGACCCAACTGCACGCGGTCTCGTATTATTCCTGGAGGACTACCTCCGGTATCGCTGATCCGTACCGTGCCGAATGGCTGCTTTTTGATTCCACGATGTCTTCCAACCAAGAGCTCAAGAATTGTGCCCCGGAGATACAAACAACCGAAGGAGCCTCGCGCGATTTGCTATTCGATTGATAACCAGCCTTTTACAAGCCTGCTGGCAATGGCAACCCAGCACAACTACCAATGTTCCAATTGGACAGCATTCGCAGTAGGGATTTGAGCCAAGTCCTTCATTGTTTATCTGCCGTTCTCGCCATAATCCAACCTCCCTATACTAATGCCAGCCCGGTGCTTAATAGTTCTCCAGGTTTCGACCGGACTCAGCGTCCATACCCATTCCACTTGGCTTGTATACATATAGCAGATGTCGATATTCCGCTGGAACAGCAGAGCTTTCGTATCCAAAGCGAAGCAGAGAACGAACAGACTCGACGGAGGAGGAGAAGGAGATCTGGAAAAGAGAACGTTGATGGCGTGGAATACGCTTGGAAAGAGTGGTTCAGCCAGGCGAAAGCTCCCGCGTATATATATGTGCTCTTGGATGCTGCTGCGGAAAGAGAATGATATATCTATAGAGATCCAGGGAGCGCAGACATTGAGTACAGTCGTGGAGAGAGAGGTAGGGACGAAGAGAATGATGAAGAGAGAAGGAGCCAAAGTCGGAGATGGAGAGTCTTGTTCTCTTTGTCCCACTTGAAGCTCCCCCAACCGCGTCCTCTCTGTGAGGCCATTCAGGGCAAGAGAGAGAGAGAGAGAGAGAGAGAGAGAGAGAGAGAACAAGCAAACGTTAGGTATGAGGATGAGGATATGGCAGTGATGGTGGATGGTGTGGACGCGCGGGATGGAAGACGGGTTGCGCGCGGCTTCTCCGGAGGAGAGGATCAATAGAGACACGGAGACGAGACCTCTTTCCCTCTCTCCTCCTCATCTTTCTCTCTCTCTTCTCTTCCTCGCTTCTTCACCGCTGTACACCCTCCACCTCATCTCATCTCGGCGTTGGTAGCGTTTACTGCTCCGACCCAACCTCTCTTTTTGCTTTCTCTCTCTCTCTCTCTTGCTCTCAATCGCTCTTTTCCTTTCTCTCTCCATCTCTTTTCCGCACAACCCCAGGGAGAATTGCTGCGAAGGCGAAGCTTCCACCTCCGCCAAGAGTTTCACTTCAGAACGGAGGTAACAGCAGCACGAATCAACCAGCAGCAGCACCATCATGGACCCTCGACAGCAGCAACCCTCCACTCGTCCACCTCTACTCCTCACTCCAATGATCTCTTGCTCCCTTGCTGACTATATGCATCATCCCTTGGCTATCGCCACTCGGATCCTCCTCTGGCTTTTTCCTCCGAGACCCAGACTCGAGGACGAGATGGAGGCGCACCAATGATAGTTGTAGGTTGCAACGTGGCGTAGTCGCGTCTCACTGGACTCACAGCAATGGCAGCATCATCGGAGATTCCCACATTTAGGGTAACATCGAAAGCAGAGACTTCTTGCTCGGATCCCTCCAACGCAATCTTTTCGAGCTTCGAGATTTTCATTACACCTGCATTCGTCATCTACCCTCAAGCTTGAGTTGCCAGTTGCATTCACGGACTTTGTGGCCAAGGCGTCCCCTTTTTGTCATCACCTCTCCCGGTTCAACTCGAGTGTCCATAAAAAGTTGCCCGGGACCGAGCAACCGAGTATTCCGATGGTGCTCCCCGGAGAACCCGATACATACGTGTCCACGAGACTCCCCAGGTTCGAATACAGTGATTTAGCAGCAAAGACGAGGGGGAAAAAAGCACACGGGGCGAGCTTAATGTTGCGTGCAGTGGCGAAGTTGGCAAGGCCATCATACCAGAGGATCCTATGGAGAAAGGGATCTGCTCCAATCGGGCTAGGGTAGCTCCGCTGCTGCTGGCCCTCACAAGGGTTCGGCCGTGCTTGTGACGGTGTGTATAGACGTTTGCCCTTTCCTTACGAGGCTTGGTGAGGGAAAACCAGCCAAGCAAGAAGCAGAGAATATCAGAGCTGAGGTTTCGCAAGACCGCGAGCATCGGCTTCAGCTTTTTTGCCGTGAGTGGAGCATAGGGAGATGGGGGAAAGAGAGATAGAGGGAGAAAAGGGAGGAAAGGAAGAGAGCAGCACTGGGGGTAATGTTCCGTGATGAGACGCCTCGTGGACTTATCGAGCAGAGACGAATGGCGCTGGATCGTCAAGTGGTAAAAAGTCATCACTGGTAGAAGAAGACCAGTTCTGGAGTGAAGCGTCGGGAAGAACGAAAATGAAGTGGCGCTCTGTCTCTCTCTCTCCCTCTCTCTTTCTCTTTGCTTTTCTCCATCTCTCTCTCTCTTTTTCTCTCTGCTTCCATATTCGAATACCCTCCCTACGGCCCACTGTCTCACCGCGCTTTTCTACCGAAGGAACAAAAGTTTTTTGCTCTAAAGAAAAATATCCTCCGCCCGCGGATGTCCTGAAAGGCGGGTTCAGCCAGGGTGGACCGGCCGGGGGGGGGTCGATGAAATACCCATTTCATTCGTTTCACGAGGGAAAATTCGCTCCATTTTTATACTATATTGGCATCTGCTGCGAAGACTCGCGAAAGGAAGAATTCTCTCAAGCGTTATAACGCTGAAATATCAGGGATAGAAAAAAAACGTATCCCCTTGGAAATTGTGCAAAGACGGACATTACATGGAAGGAAAAAATGGAAACGATCGAGTTTATGTAGGAGCAGTCTGTTTCGACCTGTATTTACAATCGTGTAATGTGATTTACCAAGTGAAACGCAATAATTATAGTAATTTCGAAAAGTGAGGAATTGTTTTCCATAATTCAAACAATTATGTACAGAAGAGAAGAATGATCCGGTTGTCGAATGGTAACGAGTTTTGTGAATTAATTACGTTATCACATTTTGAATATTGATTTCTATTACGTATGTAAATCTACAGGAGGTTCCTGAATTCTTTCGAAATTAATCGTTGATTTTGGGGTTAGGATGATTTTTTAAACAACCTGTGCATAAAGATGGCTGTTTTTAGGCAAAATTAATTTGAAAATGCCGGGACTTACATAATGTTCAGTATTGGGACAATTGGCTACTTTGAGAATGGTCGCCAAAGTCGAATGTTTTGTAGTAACATTCCCAATATATGGGGAGATGGGATACATATACCTACATAACGTTACCCAATGTATGTCTCTTGCTGAGAAATGGAAGGACATAGAGCAACGAAGTCCATTGAATCAAGTCCACAGAAGCTTCCATCTCCCGTGTTCTCTCTCTCTCTCTCTCTCTCTCTCTCTCTCTCTCTCTCTTTCTCTCTCTTACGCCCACGGATCCAGCCAAGCTGATCCTTCCATCCTTTCCATCCGACATCACGATCCCTCGACGTCTCCTACGTACAGCTGTGATTAATTTGAATCAGTGAATAGAAGCTCCGCGGTTGTACTGACTGCGAATCTCCGACGCCCCCGATATGCTCACAAGATCCGTATCCCCTCTGGAGCTTACTTGGGCTTTACTTACTCGATTCTCACCCTGATTTACCGTTATCCATACATACGTATGTACGTACATGCATATGTGTGTGTATGTGTGTGTGTGTGTATATATATATATATATATATGTGTGTGTGTGTGTGTGTGTGTGTGTGTGTGTGTGTGTGTGTGTGTGTGTGTACACACACACACACACACACACACACACACACACACACACACACACACACACACACACACACACACACACACACACACACACACACACACACACACACACACACACACACACACACACACACACACACACACACACACACACACACACACACACACACACACACACACACACACACACACACACACACACACACACACACACACACACACACACACACACACACACACACACACACACACACACACACACACACACACACACACACACACACACACACACACACACACACACACACACACACACACACACACACACACACACACACACACACACACACACACACACACACACACACACACACACACACACACACACACACACACACACACACACACACACACACACACACACACACACACACACACACACACACACACACACACACACACACACACACACACACACACACACACACACACACACACACACACACACACACACACACACACACACACACACACATACAGGTTGGCCCGAAAAGTTACGTTCAATCACCATCTTCATGTATGTTTTACGATCTTTTCTGGTTTTCGAGAAAGAAATAATTTCAACATAAATTAAAGAGCTGTCCTGTACCATAGGTTTCTATTTTTTTCTCTTTTGTGTATTTACTGTATATGAGAAATTTTCAAAGGCAGTTGAGAGTCATTCATGCCGGTACATAGTATTTTATCATTCATGCCGGTACTAGTATTTTATTATCATCTGAACTTTAGTGACAATTCTATTGAACTTTTGGTCGAAATCTATGGCATTTACGTTAGTGTATAATTGGCCATTTTGAATTGGATAACACAAGTTGAAAAAATCACGAGAACAGTACATACATAAAAGTTAAAATAAATGAATGCCTTTTTCTTTTTGTTTGCTTTCTTTTTATTTTATCTTGTATTCTATTTCCTTATTATTGTTATATTATTATATTTATCTTCAATTTTATTTATCTTTTGTTATCATTATATTATACTTGTCTTCTATGTTCTTTCTTTTTTTTACACATATGTGGGTGATTTGAATATGTATTGATACGAGGCATCTAGATTTTCCTCACGGACGTCACTTTTCGCGCCGTCCTGTATGTACATATAAATTTAGTACACGTATGTTACACGCTCGTGATGTTCACTATTCATCGAGTTGTGAACACCAATCGACTTGCGGACGATGTGAAATTTTGTCGGGTATTCCATGTCAATTTACTACGCCCACGCTGATTTTCCATTTGAAAATAGAATTCCAGTTGTCCGACGTCTCTCGACGAGTGACAAGTGAATAAGTATTGGGCAATTTCAATTTTTTTTTTGCAAGCACGTGCGGAGGCCATGTATGCTTGCATTTATCTAAATGTGATTTTCAAGGTATCGAGATTAACACAATGTTGAGAGTATGAGGACAATAGGCTACTATGAGGCCTCTCGAAATCGAATGTCTTCGAAATTCCCCTTCCCCCTTTTCCCATATATACAGAGTGTCCTATTAAGAATGGATGATCCTGCAACTGTCGTTAGGTCAGATCATGTCCTGCTGGAATTTCCGTTTCGTGAAAGTCCCACGGTTTTCGAGATTTTGGGCTTAATGTTATTTTTTGAAAAAAAATCATCTGCTTTTGGTTTTTTGCATGCCATTTCTACAAATGATATGAATCGACAATAAATAAGCAACTTTTTTAAGTAATTGGCACGATATGCGTAGCACATTTTTTTACACCGCCGGCTATCACAGTCAGATGTTCGAATTGGTATGCATAAAAATTATGAATAAGATCTTTTTTTCATATTTTCTTTAACATTTATGGTTAAAAAGAAGATTTTTATAGATAAAACAAATAACCGAGAGTATTTTGAAAAAAAAAAACAGGTTGACAAAAGGTTTCATTTGTCGAAATGGCATGTGAAAAACCCAAAAGCAGATCATTTTTATCTCGAAAACCATGGGACTTTTGACAACAATGAATTTTTCACCACTGTATCAGCTCTTCGAAATCAATCAAATTACCTCCTGACAATTTTTCGTCACTCCAAAGGCAGCGGAGACATTTGAGGTGGTCACGTTAAATGGTCCACCCTGTATATATATATATATATATATCGTCGTGGTAGCAAAACCCTCCTTTTCCTCACCACGAAGACCATGCTCTATTTTACTAATGAGTGTAATATGTATATATATATATATATATATATATATATATATATATATATATATATATACACAGGGTGTCCCAGAACTCAACGTCAAGCCGAAACGGGGTGACAGGATTGATTGTAACCATCATGAGAAAAATCAGAAAAAAAATCTATTTTGAAAATTTTAAATTCATAGTTTAACAAAAAACAGTCTTAATTCTAGGAAACTTGGGGCAATTGTGTCATTATTTTTTACTGTGATTCTAGAAATGTTATTTAGGGTTACGGTTCCAAAGTTTAAATGAACAAAAATAATAAAAATTAACCACAATAACCGAAAAATGGTTACAGTTTGACCAAATTTCTAGGTTTTTCTTAAATGCCCAGATTTTTTTCTGATTTTTCTCATGATGGTTACAATCAATCCTGTCACCCCGTTTCGGCTTGACGTTGAGTTCTGGGACACCCTGTATATATATATATATATATATATATATATATATATATATATATATATATATATATATATATATATATTACACTCAATAGTAAAATAGAGCATGGTCTTCGTGGTGAGGAAAAGGAGGGTTTTGCTACCACGACGATTACCGCGGAACCGGAAGGGGAGCAGTGTTGTGGGGTGCGCGAGAAACTCCGATCCTAAATCATCCGGTTGTATCTACGACCCCCGCATTACAATCGGCCTCGCAACCCCCGCGGTCCGTACCGTTCCGTCGCTCGCTAAAACGGAAGCGAAGGGAAGCTCCTCTCGACAGTTCGGCTGCACTACACTCGATTATCAAAGTTCCCGCGACTGTCAATTCGATTCGCGACACTTCGTTTATTCACGGAGAATTTTGAGAATACACGCGGATCCACCTATACGAATAACGAGGAGGAATGAGTTGAACCGAGAGTCGGTGCGGCGCTGAAACTTTATTTTTTCACCCGGTGACCAAAGTGCTTAATCGCTTCCTCGAATTTCTGGCCGAACAAGTCCGACGGGTGAGTAAGATTTTTTGAATTCTTCGGGTGACCGCAGCGAGCTTTTTACGACGCCATCGTTCGTGACCACGTTGCCGCAATGATGTTCGGGTTCATCGCAATATACAGGGTGTCCTGTCATGAATGGATAATTCTGCGACTGTCGATGTGTCAGATCATGTCCTACTATATGCTGGAATTTTGGTTTCGTAAGAGTTCCACGGTTTTCGAGATTTTGGACTTTCGGTTATTGAAAAAATATATCATCTGCTTTTGGTTTTTCGCACGCCATTTCTACAAATGATACGGATCGACAATAACTAAGTGAATTTTAAAGTAATTGGCACGATATGCGTAGTACTTTTTTTTTGACACCGTAGGCTATCAAAGTCAGATGTTCGAATTGGTTTGTATGGCAATTCTGCATAAGATCTTTTTTCCTCAAGTTTATTTGACCCTAGAACGGTAGCCTGGGGTGAAAAACCACCCCAGGCGAGTTTAACGGGGCCCTCGAGTTTCTCGGGTCGAAAAAATCGATTTTTTTTTCATAAATCACATCTACAACATGTGTAGAAAATGTGTGCCAAAGGATTTTCCGATATTCGAAGTGGTTCACAAGTATAAATCACATGCGCGAACTTTCAAACGCGTTTTTCTCGAAACACCATTTTTCGAAACGGTGACCACGATATTTCAGAAACTACTGCACCGATCTTGTTCAAATTTATACAGCATCTTTAATATGTTATAAGCCAGCGATTGAACTAGGATTATCATGATTGCTTCAATAGTTTTTTTTGTACGAGCGAAAAACTTAAGAAAAAATGAGTAAAAAATAGAATGTAATTTTCAAAAGTGTATAAAAAAGTCAATTTTTGTAATTTAGAATTCACTCTAGTTCAATCGCTAGTCTTAAATATGAAGATTAAAATGCCGTTTGGTTTTTTGATTTCGGATAAGCAGAACAGCCGCAATCTTGGTCACGGTCAAGCGCCTCTTTGATGTCTTCCTGTCGGCCACTATAACGTTTATTCTATTATATATCTTGAATTCAAAAAATTTGTAAAGCTTATTTAAATGTTAATAAAGATTATGCACAAACAATGAGATTGATTATTTCGATGCTTTCCCCGTAAAAAATTATTGAAAAAGCCGTAAAAAAACAGCCGAGAAACTAGAGGACCCCGTTAAATCGCGCGCCCTTTACGAATTTTTCATGTTTTTCACCCTTGTGCCCCATTTTTTTTACTAACTTTTCCTATTTCAAGCGGAAACACCGTAGACGTACGTGATTCTGCATTAAAAAACGAAAAGAATGAGCCCAAGTTGAACCCTTTACGTGAAATTTTACCGGAGATATGATTTTTTCAAAATTGGGGTGGTTTATCACCCCAGGTTACCATAATAGGTAAAAAAAATAAGGTTACCATTCCAGGGTTAACATTTAAGGTTAAAAAGAAGACTTTTCTAGATAAAACGAATAATCAAGAGTATTAAAAAAAAACCGGGTAAAAAAGTTATCATTTATAGAAATGGCGTGCAAAAAAACAAAAGCAGGTGATTTTTATCTCGAAAACCGTAGGACTTTTACTCAACTGAAATTCGAGCATATTGTAGGATATGATCTGACACATCGACAGTTACAGGATTATCCATTCATAACAGGACACCCTGTATAGAGATGTAGATTAATTTAGTGTTGGGCCTGTCGTTAAACGTAGAGAGAGAGGGGTGGGCAGAGAGAGAGAGGGGTGGGCAGAGAGAGAGAGAGAGAGAGAGAGAGAGAGAGAGAGAGGTGAGGCTGGGGATGTATTAAAAAAAAGAGGAGCCGAGAAACATGAGACTCTCTCGTTAAGCCTCAAACGCATTTTTTTCTACACTTTGCGCTTTCTGACCCAACGCTGTTGGATCAGTTCTTCCAGTTAGTCCAGTAAAAGAGACGAAAACCCAGCCCTTTTTAGCGTAGAATATGAATTTTTAAACGAAGGTAGATGCTTGCATATCGAAAGTAACCCGAATAAAGTTTTGCCCTTCAATTTGCCCCAACCCTAAGAAATAGGGGTTGAAAACTTGAAAATCGTCGTATCTCGATAATTAATAGCCCGATCAAAAAGGGTTTCAAACAAAAGTTGTTTGGAATAATCAAATTCGTATAAAGCTATTCGACGTCCAAGTCCCTATCTTTGAAAGTAGCGGCACAAAAACGATTCGAAAATTCGGGGTTGATGCGTGTGCGCGCGGATTAGACAAATCGCTGCGTCCTTGTTTGGGTCAGTGGTGCTCTCGTGTTTTTGTGCCGCTATTTTCAAAGATAGGGGATTGGACGTCAGATAACTTAATACGTATTTTATTATTCCAAACAACTTTTGTTTGAAACATTTTTCGATCGAGCTATTAATTATCGAGATACGGCGATTTTTAAGTTTTCAACCCCTATTTCTTAGAGTTGGGACGAGTTGAGGGTCAACATTTTATTGGCGTTACTTTCAGTACGCAACCATCTACCTTCAGTCTAAAATTCATATTCTACGCTAAAAAGAGCTGGATTTTCGTCTCTTTTACTGGACTCAGTATGGGATTCCGAATATTAATTGTATCCCTACGATTTCAATTGGGTAAACTTGTTTTCCGTTTTTCACCTGTAGACAAGAACGACAAAAATTCAGACACGGACGAAAAAAAGTCCAAGGAGATTTGAAAATGCGAAAATAAACGCCGTTGAACAAAACCCGGTGACAAAATGTCCTTTGTTTCCAAAGGTCCGCAAATGTGAAAATTCCTACCAAAAGCATAACGCGCGAGCTCACAGGGGTGCATACTTTTCATTTCCGGTTGTCAATTGTTGGTACGCAAACGGGTTGAACCAACGTGATTTAACGTGGCGAGGAACGTCGCTCACGGCGTTTCGCGAGGCAGCAGTCGATGTAAAGTGACATATATAGAGACCACATGCATAGGCGTAAACTAGAACGCGGCTGATGAAACGAGGTAGGCAACTCTTGCCGTTTGAATTTTTCCCAGTCGCCTTGCCTTCCTCCACTTTTTCCCGGTTTCATATTTATCCTCGTAATGAGAACCGAACGATGAGTGTCTCTCTCTCTCTCTCTCTCTCTCTCTCTCTCTCTCTCTCTCTCTCTCTTCCTCGGTTTCTCTCTTTCCTGTGCAGCATCCATTTTTTGCTGCGCGAAAAATGCATAATTACATTTTCACCTAGCTCAAAAATGACGAATTTCTGCGGCTGGAATAAAATTGTCCAAAGGAGGTATTCGTCCCTGTGGTGATGTTTACGGGGCTACGGGGGTGGCTCGGTGGGGTAGTTTCGAGTGCGGTGGCATATCTCGAGGATTGCTCTTTCCTCTCAAGCTCTCTCTCTCTCTCTCTCTCTCTCTCTCTCTCTCTCTCTCTCTCTCTCTCTCTCTCTCTCTCTCTCTCTCTCTCTCTCTCTCTCTCTCTCTCTCTCTCTCTGGCTTTAGAATTAGTACGAGTCGAACGAGAGCCGAGTTGATCCCCGCCTTCCTCCCTCCAGCGGCCATCCAATTACTCGCGTTTAGTTGCGTTTTTCCATCCGAATGCCCGCTCTATGATACACTCTCGCGCGCGCACACTCGACCCCTTGCGGGAGATTGCGGCTTTTAGTTACCCGCCAAACCCACTTAAGCGCCACACAATCGTACATGTATGTCGATTGCTTTGAATCAACTCGGCCTGTACCGCATATATTCAACGTGCGAAACACCACGGAATAAGCCTTTTTTACAGCAACCTCATATCGCGATGTATATATAGGCGCACACATGTCCTGTATCCCTGTGTACTTGCGGATTTTGAGAACTGCGTCCTCTCTCTCTCTCTCTCTCTCTCTCTCTCTCTCTCTCTCTATATATATATATATATATACACATATATATATATATAGGTGTTACAGTTAAAACCCGTTTTCAGTTTAAAGACGTTTTACCTAGTAAAAACGAAATCTGACTGAATTCATCAGACGCCCGCTTTACAACTAGTTTTTCATAGTGGAAACTAGAGTTTGCTGATAAATCATTTTGAATGTTAGTTGAAACTAGTTTGAACTAAGCAAAACTAGTTCTCACGAAATTAATCAGCTTAAACTGTTTGGGTTTGTTTGGGTTTAAGACAAGGTTTAACATTGAAGTTCATTTATCAGTAGATTCTAGTTTATACTAGGAAAAACTAGTTCCAACGAAAGCGTTTAGTAAGAACTAGTTTTTACTAAATAAAATGCGTTGAAACTGAAAACAGGCTGAACGCCTTCGTTACAGCGAGTTTTTCTTAGTGTAAAATAGATTTTACTGATAAATATACATGAGCGTTAGTTAAAACTAGTTGTAAAGAAATAAATCCGATAAAAGTGTTTGGGTTTGTTTGGGGTTAATACGAATTTCAACATTGAAATCTACTTATCCGGAAATTCTATTTCGTACTAGGAAAAACTAGTTGTAACGGACGCGTTTAGTAAGAATTAGATTTCACTGGGTAAAACGCGTTTCTAAACTGAAAACGGGCTGAACGCCTTGGTTACAACTAGTTTTTCCTAGGAAAAACAAGAATTTACTAATAAATACATTTGAACATTGGTTCAAGCTAGTTTCAACTAGGCAAAACTAGTTCTAACGAAATTAATCAGTTTAAACTGCCTGGGTTTGTTTGGGTTTAAGACACGTGTTAGCATTCAAATTTATTTGTCAGTAGATTCTAGTTTATACTAGGAAAAACTAGTTCTAACGAAAGCGTTCAGTAAGAACTAGTGTTTACTAAATAAAATGCGTTTAAGCCGAAAACAGGCTAAACGCCTTCGTTACAACGAGTTTTTCCTAGTGAAAAATAGATTTTACTGATAAATATATATGAACGTTAGTTAAAACTAGTTTTTAAGAAATAAATCCGTTCAAATTGTTTGGGTTTGTTCGAATTTAATATGAATTTTAACATTCAAATCTATTTATGAGGAAATTCTAGTTTGTACTAGGAAAAACTAGTTGTAACGAAGGCGTTTAGTAAGAACTAGATTTCCCTGGGTAAAACGCGTTTTTAAACCGAAAATAAGCTGAACGCCTTCGTTAAAACTAGTTTTTCTTGGGAAAAACAAGAATTCACTGATAAACAAATTAGAATTTTAGTTTAAACTAGTTGTAACGAAGGCGTTTAGTAAGAACTAGTTTTCACTAGGTAAAACATGTTTAAAATGATAAACGGGCTGAACGCCTTTGTTACAGCGAGTTTTTCCTAGTTAAAACTAGAATTTACTGATAAATGTATTTGAATGTTTGTTGAAACTAGTTCCAACTAGGCAAAACTAGATCCAGCAAGGCAAAACTTGTTCTAACGAAATGAATCAGTTAAACATGTTTGGGTTTGTTTGGACTGAAGACGACTTTTGACAATCAAATTGATTTATTTGTAAATTCTAGTCTGTACTAGGAACAACTAGTTGTAATGAAGGCGTCTAGTAAGAACGAGATTTTACTAGGTACAACGTGTTCAAACTGAAAAGGGCGAACGCCTTCGTTACACCTAGTTTTTCCTAGTGAAAACTCGAATTTACTGATAAATAAATTTAAATATTAGTTAAAACTAGTTTCAACTAGGCACAACTAGTGCTAACAAAATTAAGCAGTCCAAACATTTTGGGTTTGTTTGGATTGAAGACAAGATGTAACATTCATACCTATTTATCAGTAAATGATAATTTGTGCTAGGAAAAACTAGTTGTAACGAGGGACTAGTTTTCACTAGGTGAAACGTGTTTGAACTGGAAACGGGCTGAACGCTGCCGTTCCAACTAGTTTTGCCCAGTGAGAACCAGAATTTACTGATAAATAAATTTAAATGTTAGTTAGAACTAGTTTTAACTAAAGTAACAAAACTAGTACTAACGAAATTTCTCAGTTCAAAATGTTTGCGTTCAAAACGCGTTTCAACATTCACATTTAATTATCAGTAAATTCTATTTTGCACTAGGAAAAGCTAGTTGTAACGAAGGCGTTCAGTAAAAACTAGTTTTTATTGGGCGACCTCGTGAATAATGCGGTTTTTAATACGTTTATTTTTCAAGTTCAGATAACCAAAATTCTTTTTCAAACTAAAATAAACTCTCGTTTATTTTCTAGAATACTCTTGCATCTTTCTAATAGACCTTCAAGGCCCTTTTCCAAAAATTCACTTTTCCATGACGAAGAATGCAATTGAAAAAATCGCACTATACATGGGATGACCCAATACTAGTCAAAACGCATTTGAGCTGAAAACGGGTTTTAACTGTAACATCTATATGTATGCATGTACTGCACACATTCGTAACGCGAAACTGAGCTGCTCCTGATCTCTACAGAGAGAGAAAGAGAGAAAGAGGTGCGGTGTACGCTCTGTAGTGGCAAAGGGGTAGCGATTGACGGGGTGCCAAGGATTGCCAATCAAATTCTCCGTTTAGAGCTCATTTCACGTTCCAGCTATGTTTCACACACAACAACGGCTTAACCGGAAGTTAAACTCTTGATTAATGCGATTTAAAGCGACTAACTCGATACGACCGGATTCCACGGCAATTCCAAAAAAAAATCCTATGAAAGGCTCACAAGACGAAGCATATCCTTGGAGAAAATGTTCATCGCTCGATTGTCAATTTTTGTTGTATCCTTGCGAAAATACGAAGTAACGATACTATTTGAATGGCTTATTTTTCTCTCCTTTTGAGGGTTTTCAATTAATAACGATTATACATTTTAATACTAAGATGCAATATTTATGTTTGAAATAAGCTTTTGGGGAAAATAACACATTTTTTTCCGCTGATTTGCAGAAAATCAAGTTGTAAGAATAATTATTTTTCCCGCTGTAGGTGTGTAATGAATATTCTTCATTTGAATCGAATGAAAAAAAGATTACATCAACGAATAGTTGACTAAAACGAGTGCTCGTCGTCCCTGGTTTTTAACCATTTATATTTTAAATTCTATTTATTTGTGTGATTTTCATTTATACATTTTATCTCGAATTGATTCATCTTTTTTTTTTATTTGTAAATTTTGTCTTGCATTTATTAATCGTATTTTCATTTAAACATTTTATCTTGCATTTATTTATCTCATTTTTATTTATGCATTCTATCTCGTATTTATTTATCTTATTTTTATTTGTACACACGGAAAAAAAGAAATAGTACAAAATACAGGGGCTACACAGTTCGCATTGGACTCGAGCGATTGCACAGCGATATTACCTGAAACACAGTGCTCAAAATACAGTGTGCTCAAAGTAAATTATTACAGTTTCTATACTGTCCTCTTTGGACTCGAACCGCTCTACTGTATCTTTTACTGGAACACATAGTCCAAAATACAGTGTAGTCAAAAGTAAATTTTGACAGTTCAACACTGTAATATAAATTTAACAAAACTTGTAATATGACAGTTGGTTAATCTGTATTATGTACAATGAATGCGCCAGTTATATTGACAGAGTTTATGTAGGTGTTTTAACAGTGAAGTCCTCTGTTCTAGAAACGGGTTAGCAACAGGTATAGTTTCAGTTTTGAACCGTTGCTTTTTACAGTGTGAACACGGGAAACCTTCTTGTTTTAATACTGTAATTCAAACTTGGTGAACCCCGTAATTCAATAAGGCCACAAATCGTATATTATAGAAAATTAGGGGTAAAAATAACATTAGATAGCGCTGAAAGAACAATTAAAGCGCTGAAAGAACTGCCAGTCCTTTGTGTCGTGGTCGCGCCACGCTCGAGACAGGTCCTAACCAGTGAATACCGTTTACAACGTCACACTGTAAATTTGATTATAAACATAAAATTAAAAAAGTTCGGCGAAACCTTCGCTTACAATGTATATTGTAAGCAATGTAATATATACACACACACACGCACGCGCGCACACACACACACACACACACACACCCACACACACGCACGCACGCGCGCGCACACACACACACACACACACACACACACACACACACACACACACACACACACACACACACACACACACACACATATATATATATATATTAAGAATATACTGAACTGAGTGAGACACACAAAAAAAACGTTTATCCATAAAAGAAGTTTGAGAAAACTGTGTAGAAAATATTAAAAAATCAGTCACATACACAGGAACGTACCTTTTTGTAAATAATTCTCTCTTTTTTATAATTTCTTGAATTATGTCGCACAAATTTCAACATTCGCATCCTATCGACCACGCACTACTAACTGGCAATCCTTTGTGTCCTGGCCACGTGCCTCACTCCACGCGCGAGACAAGTCCTAATTACACAAGAACGTACCTTTTTTTTAATTCTCTCTTTCTTTATAATTTCTTGAATTCTGTCGCACAAATTTCGATGTCCGCGTCCCATCAACCACGCACTACTAACTGGCAATCCTTTGTGTCCTGGCCTCGTGCCTCATGTGCGTACAGCATAAAAAACAGTGATCGCATTTAAATTTTACAGTTGAATATTTTTACTGAAATCACTGATGTATTCACAATATCAAACTGTAAATAAACCAGTCTAACTGTAGAAATCTCAGAGTGCACAGATAACGTCATGAACTGTCGAAAGAAGAGTAAAACTACCGTGCCACACTGTGAAATTTAATGAATCACGCTGTACTCAATACAGTGTACACTGTAACCCTTGCAGTTTGCGTACAGTATAAAAATCAGTGATCTCATGTAAATTTTACAGTTAAATATTTTTACTGAAGACACTGATGTATTCACAATACCGAACTGTAAATAATCCAGTGTAACTGTAAAAATCTCAGTGTGTACAGGAAAATTCGTCATTTTTGTAGGACAGGATTTACATTACTTTGTTTCACTGTAAAATGAAATATAGCACCCTGTTTTTCATGCGGTTTATACTGTGATTTTCGCTGTTTCTTTTTTTCCGTGTCGCTCGAGTCCAATGCGAACTGTGTAGCCCCTGTATTTTGTACTATTTCTTTTTTTCCGTGCATTTGATTTTGTATTCATTCATTTGATTTTATTTATGTATTTTATTTTCCATTTATTAATGATATTGTTATTCATTCATACTTTCTATTTTATATCAATTAATTTTATTTTAATTCAAACATTTCACTTTATATCCACTTATTTGTTAATTTCATTTTCATCCATCCATAAAATTACTATTATTTTAACCATCACAAGAATGATGAGTAATTTTTTTTAATCCACGCTATACACACACACATTCGTCACAGTACGGCGTCCGTTGCGCCCATCACTTCCGTTGAGATGAAATTTTAAATGGGGCTATGGCACCGGCTCTTCGCGACAGATGCGGGGTGAATCTCTGTAAAATCAATTCCTCGCTGACATATGTCGTTTCGCCGCACTGTCGTACGTACTTCCTTCTGGGCGTAAGAATATCGCACTGTTCGTTAACAAATGCGGACAACAATCTCAGTCTCCCATCGGTGGAACGATTTTCGGGGAATAAATGTGTGAATATTTATCAAAAAGGTAACGAGACAGGATCGTTTCTCGTACTACGAGTGTCTGAGGGCGAAAGAAAAAAAATGTACGATCTACGAGATAGTGTCGCAATGAAGGAATATATCGTTCTGACCTGAAAAATTCGAGTCACGCTAAGCGAGACTTTGTGTCCCTTCAACGCTAGAATTGGACATGCATATTATATCTTAAGACCAACGAGACCACATGTAAAATTCAATCTTATGTAATCGCTGTACGTTCGAATGCGGCGACAATTGTTTCAATTACAGCTCCGGCCACGCTGCAAAAGTTTATCCGATTAACCTACTCGCAGACCCTGCCTCAGTCCGTTCTTTTTTCTTAATTGGCAACAATTGTGATTGCAGAGTTTCGTATCGAAATCGCGATTTTATCGAGATTCTCGTCATCGATAATGCATTATTTTTTTCCATTCCCTTTTTCTGACTTTCATCAATTTTTTTCTCATTTTGTTTATTTTTTTTGAAGATGAGATCGGTGAAAAGTCCATATTGGTAAAAATAATTCAATATAATTATAGAATACTGAATGATCATTAATAAATATTATACAGTAACTGAATAATTACTAAATGTAATTCAACGTATCGCATATGAATAATGTTTTTTCCTTCTTTTCTACTGCTTTTACCAATCTTGTTCGTTTCATTCGAAATTGCGACAGTCAAGAATACATATTACGAATTAGAATTCATGTAATTACCGAATATTTTACGATAATTATTAAATATTATACAATTACGGAATAATTATGTTTATTCATTTTGTTTGAAAATGAGATCGGTTAAAAGTCCATATTAGTAAATATAATACAATATAATTACAAAATACTGCACAATGATTAATAAATATTATACAGTAACTAATAAATAATTACTAAATGTAGTTCAACGTACCGCGTATGAATAATATTTTTTTCTTTTCTACCGCTTTTACCAATCCTGTTCATTTTATTTAAAAATGAGACCAGTGGAAGTCCATATTGGTAAGTATAATTAAATTTAATAACAAAATACTGCACAATGATTAATAAATATTATACAGTAAGTAAATAATTACTAAATGTGATTCAACGTACCGCATATAATTTTTTTTCTTTTCTTTCGCTTTCCCCTATCTTGGTCGTTTTATTTAAAATTACGACAGTCAAAAATCAATATTACGAAATGTAATTCAATGCAATTGCCGAATATTTTACGATAATTATGAATTACCATAAAATTACGAAATAATTACTGAATTTATACTTAATTAAAATAATTTTAATTCGTTTTGCAATTAAGAAAAAAAGATTTATATCTCATTGGCAATTAAAAAAACATTTACTCATAAAAAAAGATGACAGCCAACATCAATAAAACTAAGAACAATTCAATATTATTACTAAATAATATAAAATAATTATTAATTTTCACAAATTAATATATAATTATTACATATAATTAAGTATACTCCATATAGACCACCGGCAAAGTAATTGCCTTTTAACCCTTTCTTGCCACTCTTATATTTGGCCACGGTTTTGACACACTGGGTCAATTTGACCCGGATGGTACTTCCAGGGAAAAAAATCCGGCATACACTTTAAACATTTCTCAACATGTCTGCATAATTGAAACTCGGAAAATATAAAATTGAATTGTAAAAAATTATTGACAACTCTCAATTTTGGGCCAGTGAGCAATTGATTTCAAATTCGTCCAGGTCAAAATGACCCAGTGTGTCAAGGGAGGGTTAAATAAAGAGTTCAGCCAAAATAATTGATTATTACCAAATTTACAATAACCGGTATGAATTTTCTTCAAGAGCATATTCGTTCGCATTTTTAAGGGTCGACCAATTCGAAGTCATTTTTTCGTCGTTCGTGTTTCAGGGGTAGAATGCGAGAGAATGAGACAGAGAGGGGGAGAAGGCCTTTCGGGCGATAATACACGGGGTTCTAATACCTACTTGGCTCTCTCGCATGTTTCGACGAGGCGGTCTCCGTGGTCGCACATCAGTCTCAGCATGCGACCCCGCGATGCTAAATCCCCATAAACGTATACACACGCGGCATCTACACTCACGCACACACATTAACAACCAGGTAAATACACAAATGTGTGCCATAACGCTGTGAGAAACTCGCAGCGCACTATCGCGACAGAATTATACAGGTGGACATACCTGTATCCAGCGAGGACGATGATTGCTGATATGACATGCGACCGTCTTGAGCGATACATAGGCTCGTGCACGACATACCCGCACCTTATCACTTTCTTGTATATATATATATATATATATATATATATATATATTGAGCCTATATCTTACAGTTCCGTTGTCGTCCTCGTCCCAACGCCCGCGCGCTCCTTTTCCAAGATAAACCATTTTCCTACCCGTGCAGAAAAAAAGTCATAATAAAACGCCGACTGCATACGAACATGCATTTTTACTGCTTTGCAGAACCGACGGATTCTCCCGGCAAAGTCTCTCCCCCAGTTCTGCAACTTTGAAATGCGAGCGAATCAAAATTGCGGCTCGATAGCCTGTGCAGAGCATTGTCATCATTATGTTGGAATTGGAAATTGGAATGAGAATCTTACGAAAAATACTATAGCTTGTAAAAAAATTGGAATGAAAAACTTGATGAAAGAATTAAATATTATGAAAAAATTCGATTGAAAACCGCCTGAAAAATTGGAATGAAAAAAATCAATAAAAGAATGAATACGCATGAAAACAATTAATAAAAAACCGTATGAAAGAATATTAAATCTTATGAAAATATTGGAATGAAGAACCTTAGGAAAGAATCATACCTTATCAACAAATTATAATGAAAAACCTTATTGAAGAATTGAATATTATGAAAAATTGGAATTGAAGACCTTCTGTAAAAATTAAACCTCATGAAAAAATTTGAGTGGAAAACCTTATTGTAGAATGGAACCTCATAGAAAATTTGAATGAAAAACATTATGAAAAATTTAAAACTTATGGACAAATTTAAATGAAACACCTTATGAAAGAAAATTGAATTGAAAAGCCTCATAAAAAAAAATTGAATAAAAAACCTTCTGTAAACATAAAAGTTCACGAAACAAATTGCAATGAAAAACCTTATAAAGAAATGAAACTTTATGAAAAAATGGAACAGAAAAACCTTATGAAAACATGATTACCATTTCAATTTTTCAAAAAGCTTCAGGTACCCCCTTCAAAACGACGGCCTCCCCTCAGTGCGAGCATACGCTTCTTCTCGGGTTCCATGTTGACCAAGATGCGAAATGTCCCCTTTCTTGAACCCAAACAAATAGTCCAGTAAAAGACCCAGGACTTTTTAGCATAGAATATGAATCTTTGACTGAAGGTAGATGGCTGCATACTGAAAGTAACCCCAATAAAATGTTGATCCTCAACTCGCCCCCACCCTAAGAAATAGGGGTTGAAAACTTAAAAACCGCCGTATTTCGATAATTAATAGCCCGATCAAAAAATGTTTTAAACAAAAGTTGTTTGAAATAATGAAATACGTATAAAGTTATCTGACGTCCAATCTTCGAATCTTCGAATCGTTGTTGTGCCGCTATTTTCAAAGATAGAGGGTTGGACGTCAGATAGCTTTATACGAATTTTATTATTCCAAACAACTTTTGTTTGAAACCTTTTTTGATCGGGCTATTAATTATCGAGATACGGCGATTTTTAAGTTTTCAACCCCTATTTTTTAGGGTTGGGGCGAGTTGAGGGGCAACATATTGTTGGCATTACTTTCAGTATGCAACCTCAGTCAACGTCAGTCAAAAATTCATATTCTATGCTAAAAAGTGAGGGTTTTTTGTCTCTTTTACCGGACCCCAAACTGAAAACCCAAACACCTCCCGACTTGGGTTTCCCGTCTGAAAAATCCGAACAAGCGTCAAAATTGCCACAGAGCAAAGAGCCCATCAATTTGAATTCAAGCTGCAAGGAAAAACCTCGTAAAAATTCACCTCAGAATACAAAGGCGACGAAACGTTCGGCCACTTTCGCGAGTGCTATCTCCATTACGCGAAAGCGTGAGCCCGTGTACGGCAGTCCGGAAAACTTCTTATCCCGCGATCTTTCGTCTGTGCGAGAAGTGAAGTGGAAGAAGAAAAAAAAAGCGGAGCGGCAAAAGAGCGGGGTAAAGTTCGTGTCCGCGGTATCCGATGTGAGAGCGGCACGTAAGATGTGAGAGCGATGAGCACAGTCCGTAATCACGCTGGCATGTGTTCGTCGATTGGACGTTTCCTCGAAGTCGTTCAAGGCCGGAAAAGCCGGGGGATGTGAAGGAGAAAAGCGAAGTGAAAAAGAAAGAAGGTGAAACGATTGTAAAGTCGCGCAGGCCGCTGTCTGTGGCCGCTGATTACAAACCCCGCGAGTTCCGCTGCACAATGCGCCGCTCGTCGCGTCATCCTGGCTATCGACTTTGCTACCAGGACGCGAGGAAAAAAAATTGAAGTGGGAAAAAATGAACAGGGCCGAGCATCGTGCACTGCTGCGGAGGTTTGTACCCGGACGAGCTTGAGACATCGTGCCATTCTCGACTTCCGGCGAATGTGCGGAGCGTGAGGGAGTCCCTTTAACAAGGAACCTCACTGCAGGGAGAAGATACCTTTGGGCGAGGAAAAAATTGATTTTCATGGTTTTTCTGGAAGGCCTGAGGCCACGGTAACGGGTATAAAATCATGTGCGAATTTAACAATTTTTTTTACGTATGAAAAAGTGATTCACTCATAAAATTAATTACACATCTATTTAGTGTGAATATCACGCTGTTAGAAAAAATATATTTATTTTTTATGTACAAAATGGCCGACTACTAATATTTTCTTTTATCTTTTTTAGGCGCTCCGCGGCGTAACATTTAGCATCCACAATTTTTGACCTAGAACAAAAAAACAAAAATTCTCGTCAATCTACATTAGAATATCTACAGAAGTACGTACGGAATAAAAAAATATTGTTTTATTCAAAAGTTGTAGGTATTTGAACTTAAGAAATAAATTTTCCGTGAAAAATTTCGTTATCACTGCTCATAAACTGCTCATAAAATGAAAAGTTTTCGATTAACGCGGTCCTCTAGTTTCTCGGCTGTTTTTTTACGGCTTTTTCAATAATTTTTTACGGGCAAAGCATCGAAATAATCAATCTCATTGTTTTTGCATAATCTTTATTAACATTTAAATAAGCTTTACAAATTTTTTGAAGTCAAAATATATAATAGAATAAACGTTATAGTGGCCGATAGGAAGACATCAAGTAAAAGAGGTGCTTGACGGTGACCAAGATTGCGGCTGTTCTGCTTATCTGAAATCAAAAAACCAAACGGCATTTTCATCTTCGTATTTAAGACTAGCGATTGAACTAGAGTGAATTCTAAATTACAAAAATTGACTTTTTTATACACTTTTGAAAATTACATTCTATTTTTTACTCATTTTTTCTTAAGTTTTTCGCTCGTACAAAAAAACTATCGAAGCAATCATGATAATCCTAGTTCAATCGCTGGCTTATAATATATTAAAGATGCTGTATAAATTTGAACAAGATCGGTGCAGTAGTTTCTGAAATATCGTGGTCACCGTTTCGAAAAATGGTGTTTCGAGAAAAACGCGTTTGAAAGTATGCCTGCTCCGTTTCAGGGCCGTAACTTGTGAACCACTTCGAATGTCGAAAAATCCTTTGGCACACATTTTCTACACATGTTATAGATGTGATTTATGAAGAAAAAAAATCGATTTTTTCGACCCGAGAAACTAGAGGACCGCCTTAATAAAAAATTCCGTACGTACTTCTCTGCGAAATGCAATTAGAAACATAACTTTTAAATTTGAAGCAAATCGAGTGAAGATTGTTGAAGTTGTTTGTCACGCCAATTGGAAAAAAGCATTTTCGAGAAGTTTCGAGTAGTCGGCCATTTGGTACATCGAAAAAAATACATATATATATATTTTTTCTAACAGCGTGATATTCATACTAAATAGATGTGTAATTAATTTTATGAGTGAATCACTTTTTCATACGAAAAAAATGGTCAAATTACATTACAAGAATTTGGATTTTTGTTTCATTCGAATCGATGGACTGCTTGTACGTGCAACTGGAAAAATCACCCCTCGACACGTTTTTCTTCGAGGGGTGGTTTCTTTCTTCGAAATATTTTTTCCGCTGATAAAAGATACCCGTCTAATAGTTTTCAATGTTTTATCACATATATGAGTTTCAATAAAACCGAAGTCGAACACTTGAGTTTCTTGTAGGAGGGTGTGGGAAGCACAGGTGACCGAAATGTGCATAGCCCTTTTGGCAACTTTCTCCCGAATCCGATCGCCAGATTCGTGTACGTAATATGGTAATCCGAAGCCCGTGGTCTTTCTCGAGGTCATGCTTACAGGTGGAACAGTTAATTAATCACGACGTTGCCACGTAACGCAACTGTTGGTCCTCATCCGCCAGAGACCTTGACTCCAATCTCGTGGAATATTTTTTAAATTTATTTCTTTGGCGAGTATCACGATCGAAAAGACATTTTAATAATTAAGTACGTTTGTGCCAGGCGTATAAATAATTGTGCGGTAGGAGAGGATGTAGAACGAGATTCGAGAATGAAGGGCTGCAAGAGTCACTTGGTACTTTTTTATTTTCCTTTATTTGCTATATTTCCTTTTTTCCCTATACATCCTTGCAGGTTTTAACGTATTGCCCTTCCCAATTGAATCCTTTCCTATCTTCCGAACTTTCGTTGCGTCCTCAGCCGCCTTAGGGGAGGACACTTTTGTGACAGTCAGAAAAAGCTCGTTACAAAAAATCGTCTACTCGATTGTTTAGGATTTGGAAAAGAAGTATAGTATTGAGCATACTTTGAGCTTATTTCGACTAAATCTTTATTTGCTCAAATTCAAAATTCACAACGTTATTGAGGTATAATTGAGCCTTTATAAAAAATGTGGTCCAACGGCCCGATCGATAACTCGACCATGGGTGGTCTGAAAAATAAAAAAGTTTTATAATCTATATAAATGTAGTTCTCGTTGTACGTAGCCGTTTATCGAAAACAAAAATCACAAAATGCCGGGTGTTCAAAAAGTGTGTGTTTTCGGTAAATTTTTAGGTAATTCTTTAGATAAGTGACTTTTCCGAAAAAAATATTTTGCTATTTTCTCTTTTATTGCGTTATAAATGATGATATTCAGTCGGGGGGGGGGGGGGGGTGGCTAAAATTTTTCATTTACAAATTTTACCAGCAAAATCGTTCCAAATAATTTTTAATTTTTCAAAAACCGAAACTAACCCAATACAGGCGTCGAAATGTAAAAAAATTCCCTATTTTATCACGTGTTTCGGCGAACTTCAAAACCCCATAATTTTTTATGGGGCTGGGGGGGGGGGTGAATTTCAGTTCCCTCCGACTAAATATCATTATTTATAACCCAATAAATGAGAAAATAGGAAAACAAAATTTAGGCTCATTTTTCGCAAAAATCACTTATGTAAAGAATTACCAATTTTTATGTATATTCAGGGGCTTGAAAAACACTGAATAAAAAACTATTGCATTTACGGCAATTTTTTTATTTCGAAAATTGGACAATTTTAGCTGGATTTACGATTCCGTAATTGAAAGTTTCCGCGATTGAAAGTTTTAGTATGCGTAAATCGTTGCGCTACTTGCTCTCACTAAATCGTCTGTAACTTGGTCAATTTTCGATATTGCATCGTGAAATTTTTTTGGCGTATTCTTGAATATGCATATTTCGAGAAAATGCAAAAAAAACTATTTTTTTACCCGTCACATCTACCAGTGTCGGTTACACTGGAAAGTGTACCGCTCGCCATTTCCAGGTCGAATTCGCTCTTCATCAGGCTCCTGATCAAATCAGACCCATCAGTTGGAACCCGATCTCACGATGTAATTTTTTTTCTCCCCCGGAAAATGACGGCGATAATTGCGAGAAATTACCGCAGTGTCCGAAATCAACTTTCTTTTTTCTTTTTCCAGTCATAAGAAACGAAAGGGTAGCGCGGGAGATTCCACCCACGATTGCGAGACGTTGGTGGAGTGAGGAAACCCTTTTCTCACAGTAGCTTATTGCTCTTGTCGAGCTCAAAGAAATATTTAAAATTCGTTGGCGATGGCATCTCTCCGCGTGTTGCGCGATCTCACTCTTTGGCATCGCGGGCTCTCGTGCACTTCGACCCTAACGCGCCCAACGTACTCGAGAATTTTCCTGCGGGTATATAAAAAAGACGAGAAAATACCGCCCCATCAAGATCGTTTCCTTCTCCCGGTGATGTAAATTGTACGATTAATTGCACTGCTCGTCCCGCGCGATAATTAACGCGCGAGATACGGCCGGTGATCCACGGAGATTTCAATATATTTCTGGGCTCGCGGGTCAACGGAATCAAATGTGTACTCCCGCGCGACGATATTTCTCCGGCGAATGATCGTGATCTTTGTCAAAAATAAATGGAAATAATAAAAACAGAAGAATGTAGTAGAAATAAACGAGAAAAATAAATATGCTAAAAATAATCGAAAGAAAAATAAAGACAAGAGAAAATAATGACAATTAAAGAAAATAACAGAAATAAAAAGAATAATATAAATATCAGAAAATAAAATATATAATAATAAAATTATTTTTTTATTTTTATTTTTAACTTTAATTTTATTTTTATTTATATAATAATAAAAACAAAAAATAATAGAAATAAATTTTCGCGAAAAAAAAGTCTTTATCAGCACAGGTTTTCCACAGTTTCCCTGTGCCCTCCTGAAAATCAAGGTGGGCAACACTCCGCGGGCTTTCTCAGGAACTTACAGGAACTAGAAAGTGTGACGTGAAAGTGAATACGAAGCAACATTGTAAATAAACCTTAAGTGGTCACCCTCAAAAAACCGAATATTTCATTCGGTTTCGTTGATAAAAGATAGACGAAAAGATGAAAGTAATAAAAACAGAAGAATATATTAGAAATGAAAAGAACAAATAAAAATGCACGAAAATAATCGAAAAAAAATAATAAAAATAAAATAAAATAACAAAAATAAAAATAAATAATAGAAATACACTTTCACGAAAAATACAGTCTGTATCGGCACAGGTTTTCCGCAGTTTCCCTGTGCCCTCTTGAAAATCAAGGTAGGCAACACTCCGCGTGCTTTCTCAGGAACTAGAATAACAAGTGCGACGTGAAAGTGAATACGAATCAACATTGTAAATAAACATCAAGTGGTCACGCTCAAGGAAACCGAATGAAAGAAAAATCGGAAAGAATTGAGAGAAAATGGCATCAGCCGACACCGCGGAATGATTGAGGTGACCGTAACGCGTAATAACAGGTTAATAGCTAGGGTTTACGTCCGATGAGAGTGGACCTGAACGTTGGATCGAACAAACGATGGTAATTAAGTGGGTTAAAGGTGGGAAAGCGAAAAGCTCTCGTAGTCGATGATGCGAGCGAATGGTTATATTAGGTTAACCGAGGAACCTCTATATGCTGCCATCTGAAAAAAAATATATGTATAGAATGAAGGAGAGTGGAAGAGTAACACTTCCATTTCGCTCGTTTCCTACCTCACTGGTGGCCCTCTGCTCTGGGAGATCGATAAGGAGTTTTGAGGAGTGGGGACGATTGGCCTTTTGGCCAAGGGTCGAGGAGGCAAGCGAGTGGTTTTTATAGCCAGTAAAGGGACCGGGAGGGCGGCTCTGGGCGACTTGCCCAACGCTATCGTCGTTCCTAAGGTACCCTACTCGACCAGAGTGTCCCTAATATACGTCATCGGTTAACGGGGACCTTTCTCGCTTCTTTTTCTAGCGCACTCGCCGAGCTCACCCCTGTGTCCTTTCTTTAACTTTTATGTGTCCCTTTTACCTCATTTCTGTGCTTTTCGTAATAGGGCTGGAATATCAATACGTTCATACGCATGGAGAGCTACGCTTGAACGGCTGTGGCGATCTCCCGCGTTGAGTTGCCCTGTGACAATACTTGGATGGGGGATCGATCAGCGAGTGGACGCGTAAAAGACCCCAAGGACATACGAAGAAATATTGGAAATCTTATAATTTATATATAAGATTACTGTTGATAATGATGGTCTCGAAGTTTGCATCGCTGGAATGCCACGAACATACTTTTTTATATTTTTATTTCCTCACTTTGATTATTTCACGAAACATTTGTTTTGCAAATTTTCATTATACACTACTGACGAAAATTGAGGGAACAAAAGCATTTTGGGAATTTTTAGGTTATTTTCAAACTGCTGTCTCCGCGAAAAATCGTCGTAGGAGAGAATTTTAAAAAGCGTTTTATGCTAGATTTTTTCAGTTTTCGAGATTTGCCTTCTGAATTTGTTGACCTTTTGTTGCTAATGAATCAAAAGAAAAATGGCGAAGAATTTTTTTTTTTTTTTTCAGAAAAGTCTGCGAATGAGGGAAGTTTTTTTGATCGATTACGCAATCAGATCTCTTACCCTTGTTCCTTCCCCTTTAATTTGAGCATCGAAATAGGTCTGTACGATGATTTGTCGGATAGTTATGGGCCATCAAATCCGAAATTACGCTTTTGACTCTGATAATCAATATCTCAAGAACCAATCATCGTATAAAAAGCTAACGGACAGCTCCGGAAAGCTTAAAGTATGCCGTTTAAGGGGAAAAATCCATTACTGATTAAAAAAAAATTCCATGGAAAAAAATGTTAAAAAAAGGCATTTGTTCCTTAAATTACAAAAGTTACGATATCTTCGCAGATGACCGTGGTAACCATTATGCTAAAGGGTTTTTCTAAGTTCATAGTACCCACAAAAAGTATGAAAAGCGTAAACTTGCTCCGATTGTTTTATCCTGGTGGCCCAAATGATGAATGTTTTGAAATTTTGTAAAAAATTAAAGGAACGTCATTATTGTTTTTCACCATGGTTAATTCGCTGTTAGGTAAAAATGTATTTTTCGAGACTTAATGGTATTTTCGCTCATGTGAAGTAACAATCTGTAGGAAAAAAAAAGTTTTGTTTATTTTTATTTCCTTGTTGTCCAGCTGTTGTGTTTCTAGCTTCAGTAGTTTCGGCTCGGCGATGATAAATCAGTCAGGAAATATCATTTTATATACACACGGTGTCCTATTATGAATAGATAACCCTGCAACTGTTGATAGGTCAGATCATATCCTACTACCTATATGCTGAGATTTCAGTTTAGTAAAAGTTCCACCCTTTTAGAGATTTTGGACTTAATGTTATTTTTAAAAAATAATCTTCTTGTGGTTTTTGCATGCCATTTCTACAAATGATATGAATCGACAATAACTAAGCAACTTTTAAAAGTATTTGGTAGAAGTATATACTTAGTACATTTTTTTGACACCGCAGGCTATCAAAGTTAGATGTTCGAATTGATTTGTATGAAAATTCTGTACAAGATCTTTGTTCATCAAGTTTCCTTTACATTTAAGGTTAAGAGAAGACTTTTCCAGATAAAACAAATAACTAAGAGTATTTAAAAAAAACCGGGGCAAAAAAGTTATCATTCGTAGAAATGACATGCGAAAACCGAAATCATTTTTATCGCGAAAATCATGGGACTTTTACTACAATGAAATTCCTGCATATAGTAGGACATGATCTGATCTATCGACAGTTGCAGGATTATCCATTCATGACAGGGCACCCTGTATGCATAAAAGTATATCATTATATAAAACAATTATTTATAATTTTATACATATATATATATATATTTACGGCCGGGTTGAATCTTGACGAAACTTGTAATTTCGGACCATTAATTTTAATGTTGAATTTTAAACCGTCGGAGCATTCAATCTTCGGAATTTCAACCCGGCCCCCATGTCAAGATTATGCCAGCGAAAGTCTACACAGTTCACTGCAAATGATGTATAACGTATAACATTGTCTAGACAAATTTCAAAATTGACGTAAAATCGCGTCTTAATAAAAAAAAATCTTGAAATAATTCGTCCATTCATTGAAAATTTTGACACTTTTAAAACTTCTATAGCCGAATTATTTCGACGGTGTTCAGATTTTCGGAGTTTTGGTCTTTCGTGTTAAATTGTTTCGGAGTTTGAAGAGTTCTGATTATTCAACGTTCGGAATTTCAACCCGGCCCCATATATATATGATATAAAATATATTATATAATGTATATCTACATATATATATATATATGTATCTATACATTTATAATTATATCATTTATATAAATCTATAAAATATATAGAAGTATACATTTTTAGTTTTATGATAATTATACAGCTGGAAAATAAACCTTATCGGGCAATCGAACGTACCGATATAATCGCACTCAAGTGTTCGCAATAAGAGACCATCAAATTTTTATGCTCGATCTGTCGTGTGCGATTCGCCGACGATGTCCGCGAGATCGGACACGAAAAAATGCCCTCCCCGCGGAGTAAAATCGTTGAGCGCGGGGCACTCGTTCATTTGGCCATTGAGGAGGGAATGCAACACCGGGCGGGTGGCCGCTCCCGATCCGTCGCGAATCATTGATCGAAGATCTAAGACGCGAGAGGTGAGGCCCCGAGAGAGGCCGAGTGCAATAAATATCATTAGTTTCGCTTCTTGCTTCTGGCACGCGGCTGCGAAAGAGGAAGAGAGGCAGAAGGAGAATTCTCCTTTGTACTCACGCACATGTACCTACGCGTACATGCATATGCAGATGTGTGCACAGATGCCGCTGGACTTTCAACTTGCCCTCTTTCGAGACAAGTGCGCGCACGGTGCGGGTATATCTCGATCGCTCAATACCATAAGGGCGTAATCCACAATCAATTTCGATTCTTCCTCTTCTCCTCCTCAGCCTACTCACCATCAGGGCGCACATCGTTCGCCATCTTTGTCGTCGAAGCAAATGGCGCAGCTCGTTCTCGTGTCTGTCCGGCGATGCTGACGAGTTTCCTCTAGATCGGAAAGTCACTTGGAATCGTTTCCTATTTTTTAAGGGGGAGGGAAAAATTTGCTCATTTTCATGATTTTTTTTAAAGAAAAGATTTGTCTATTATTTTTCAGACTTAGCATATGTTTTATTACTACTTTTGGCTATTACATGGTATTTTTTTATTTTGATTAATCTTTTAAAATGGCGCAGTTATGGCACGGTCTTCTAAACTCCATTTTCAGAACTGGCGTGACGTATAGCTAAAAAACTAGTCGACCGATTCTGATGAAATTTGGTACAGATCTTTCTATCCTTATGGTCTAAAACATGGTTCTAGATGTATTTGAAAATAAAAAAATTAAGTATTTTTTTATTGCAAAATGTAACCATTTTTCTCGGAAAATTCAAACTTTTTGTTTCAAAGCGTACCATTTCATCGATTTTCGACATTTTGCACTTTTTCTTGGTTCATATTCTGCGTATGAGTGTTAATGAAAGAATAATCTTCGTTGGTTTTTTTTTCAGATTAATCCTGCTGACGCTACGGGTCACGCCGTCTGACATACGCCGCCACCCGTTTAAAAGACCATACGGCCGCCGTTTTTTAGAGGTTACAAAAATACCATGTAAGAGCCAAAAGTAGTAATAAAACATACCATATATCTCAAATATGGTGAAAAAATATTTCCTTTTAAAAAAAGTCACGAAAATCAGCAATTTTTTCCTCGCCTAAAGGTACCTCCCCCCTCAAGCAACATTTAAATTTAAAAAATCGAATAATGTATATTCAATTTTTCAATTCAATTCGATTTTTACCTCGCCTAAAAGTATTTTCCCCTCAAAGAATATTGAAGTTTGAAAATATTCAATATTAAAGTATTGAAATCATAAAACTCATCTATTTTTTCCTCGCCTAAAGGTATCTCCCCCGTCAAGGAATATTTAAATTTTGACATTTTTGACATTTTGATACGTCAAGATCATCGTGAAGCAAGTTGTTCAGAAGATCAGCCGTGGGCCAGTACTCGGATGGGTGACCGCTCTGTCTCACGCACCTACAGCCGACGTCAGTTTGGCCGAGTTACCGATGATGAACGCGCTTCAATCCCGGTAAAGAATAGTCACCTCTATCGACACGGGTTTTTCGCACTTTCCTTGTGCCCTCTTGTAAATGTAATATAGTAGTGGATTATGAAACGAGTGTGGGCAACACTTTGGGAGATCTTTCGGGAACTAAGAATAGTGAAGTGCCAAGTGGGAAGTAAGAGGGAAAAGGGTTAGGGCCTTGCAAACCTGAAAAGGCACATGAAGGAATATCAAGGGCAGACACCTGGTTGAAATTTTTTAAAATATCAATTTTGGGTTTTCGACGGACTCTTAAAATATAAGATTTCAGGGAAGTGGACGTGGAAAATATTCCAGGCGATCTTTAAGGTTGTTATGGAGTTAAATCAACATGTTACCACCGAGCTGAATTTTTTTCTGCACCTTTATAACCTCTTTGTTGATCATCCTGTGCAGTTTGAATACGATTCACAGTACCGTTAAAAAAAATCGGCAACTCGACGTATTTCGTGGACTAATTACATTACGATTATGGAAAACTTCCGATCGTTTTTCAGTGCATTACTATTATCTGCTAAGTTAATGTTACCACGGAGCTGAAAAAATAGGTACGGTTTGACTAATTATCGGACTAACCCTTAATACCGTAAAAATGAGGATTCAGAGTACCGTTATAAAATTATTAATGTTTTTGATAGGCAATCATGGCAACGTCGTAGATGACACAAATGCTACCTACCTTATCGGTATTCGGTAATTATGCCCGGGAACCTCAAACTACTCGGTCAGGATAATTAACAACGAATATTATTGGTACTTATTCTCTTAATTAGTAATAATTACGTAATATTAATTTGATAACTATGTTCAGAAATTATACATTTCTAGACATTCCTAGGCAAAGACAAAATAACGCCGATTTTTTTCATACATAGATTTTTTTTTAGAATATCGGAAAATTGTTAACGTTTTTGATTTATTCGAAAATATAGACAGCTTTAGTACACACTTTTTCTTTCCAGCGGATTTTTTTTTACTCGGACCGATATTCAATTTTGACAGCTCCTTGGGCCGATATTGAGGTTACGAACGGGGCGCATATGTCTCTAACTTCGCGACACTTCTGCCATCCTGGGCATTATGCTATACCACGATTTACGACTTTGCCAATTCGTTTCGCGTTAATTGAGCAAGAAAAAGTTATGGAAAATAAGTATACAAAGTAATGAAAACACTTAATGTAATCACCGAATGTTCAAAACTGCATATTTTTACAAATAGATGTAGAAAAATAGTTCGAAAACGCACGTTTGAGGAGAGATATACACCTAGATGTTCGAGGTGGAGGATTTAGAAGCTATGAACATTCCGTCGACCGTAGAAGACCTACACTATGGGCCTGGTATCGATGATTCCATGTAAGTTGACAAATTTCATGATTTATTCATTCCCAAATTTTCAAACGCGTTCTTCTCAAAACCACGTTTTTCAAATCGGTACTCAAAATTTCTCGAAAATCAATGAACCGATTGCCTTGAGGTTTTTTGTGGTTATTCTATACACCATTATCTAGTACTTGTCGTAGGATTTTTTTTCCGTTACTTAGTTTTTGTTTTCTAGGCAAAATAATAACTAATTTTTGGTCCAAAAATGACTATTTATGTTCAAACGTCCGCCATTTTGTCATAAATCGATATTTTCAAAATCGGCTATGACAAGTACTAGATTATAGTATCTAATTTAATAATCTTTTTGTTTTTTTTTTTTCAGATGATTTTTGAAGAAACGCCAGTGGGTACCGTATACGCAGATTTTTTTACGACGCTCCAAGGATCGTCCAATATCAATGTATATTTTTGATATTTTTAAATAAAGAAAACTAAACATATTTTTGAATGTACATACCTTTAGATAATTAAAATCCCAATCCGAAATTTCAAATAGTTTTTCTTGAAAAAATTCACAAAAATGACTTTTTTTCCGGCTCCTGTATAGGGGAGGTGTATATCTCCCCTTAATAACACGATTATGTGAAAGCTAACAGTTGGTAACAGTCAATCAGCTCCGTGCATAAGCATAGAGCGCTCCCCTCGTACGCCCGACGGCTAAACCCCTTAACAACTTTAAGGGAGCTTTGAAGCTCGTGGTAAGTTAAAAAAAATTCTACGAGGCGAAAATAAAAGATATGATCGAATTGAGGTGAAAAAATCGTCGCGCGCTCGTCGTCCAAATTGCTGGCAACTTCACGCGGCTTTTCTCGCCTCTCGCGTCGGGCACAAACGAATGCGCATTTACGATTAACCTTACAGATGAAAATAAACGCCGGACCGCGGTGCTCAGTTGGCGGGACAAGAACGAACTTCGAAGTACCATCGCAATATTTCCTCGCGGTAACTCGCGACTCGTTGCGGCGCACACATAATCACGAACGCGTTTGCAGATTATATGGAGCCCGCAGTTGCTCCAACGCACCTACGCTATATACGTGTACGTATGACACGCTTGCGTCGATGTATGCAACGAGCTCTCGTTAAAATAACGGCTACTTAAGATTTGAGAGGCTCGTACACTCGTGAATGTATATATCCTAATTACGCTCCCCGTAACGATCAAGCGAGCTCGATCCGTGTGGATTTTACGGCTTCCGCTCCCCCCCCCCCTCCCCGAAATTAGGGACGAGAAAACGATTCAATCCCGTATTCCTTACCTGTGGAGAAAATTCGAAAAATTGGGGCCGGGTTGAAATTCCGAATTTTGAATGATCAGAACGCTCAAACTCCGAAGAAATACTACCCCGAAAGATCAAAACTCCGAAAGAATTTTATGCAAAACAGCAAAACTCCGAAAATCTGAACATCGTCAAAATAATTCGGCTATGGAAGTTTTAAGGGGTTAACCCCACTTGCGATTTTGAAAAAATCGATTTTTTTTTATTGCATTTTTTTGAAGTATAAGTATCCGGGCCCATACAGAAGTATGGGCCCGGAATAGATGACTCTATGTAAGTTTACAAAAAAAAATATTTTCTTCGTGTAAACTGAAATTGAAACTTTAAACGCGTTTTTCTCAAAATGGCATTTCAGAAGTCGGTGACCAAGATTACTCGAACACTAATGAACCGACCTTCTTGAAATTTTGCAGGCTTATTTAATACATAAAAATGTAGTCTTTAATCGTACGATTTTTTGAAAAAAATGGCCGTTTTATAGCCAAAAAACGGCCGTTTTTTTTCGTTATAATCGAACCATTAATTTTGACTCTCCGCCATTTTATGAAAAATGAATATTTTTTAAAATCCTTCGATTAAAGACTAGTTTATACTTATATTTGACTAAATCCATCCGCATTTTTTTTCAGATGATCCACTTCGCCGCAATGTTGGTCACCGCAAACCGTGTATATAAAAACATTATTTCATTGACGGCCATTTGCCACTAAACAATGTAATATTTTTCAATAAAAAAATTACTGAAAGTTCTTCAAGATGTGTTCTTTAAGATGGTATATTGATCGATTAAAAAAGTTTTGTAGTTTTCTTTAAAAAAATTCATGAAAAAGTCCGTTTTTTGTGCGCTACAAGTGGGGGTAACGCCTTAAGGGGCATACCAGTGTGACACTGTCAAAAAATCGATTTTTTTTGCCTTTTTCGACAGTTTATACTTTCAAGAATATCCTGCAATTAGCAGTTTTTATGGTAAATATCATTTTATCTTGCAAATCGATAGTTTCATCGATTAATCGATAGTTAAATCTTGACACGCGTTTTTTTCCAAATGAGATTTTTCAAATTTGCTGACATTGTAACTCAAAGAGACGATTTGGCACTGAAAAAAACGACCTTTTTATAGGCAAGAAAACAGATTTTTTTTTCATAACCACACCATTTTGTTGGTTGTTTATATTTTTCGAAAATCCTACGTCAATGTACAGGAAACATCTTCCAGTTTAATAACATTTTTCCCTTTTTCTTTAAAAAAAATATGTAATATAGGTCAAATATAGCCAAATACATTCTTAATTTTCCGAAACATTTAATTGAGTACTTTTCTTCCAAAAAATTCTCGAAAATCACCCAAATTTTCAGCATTCACAGTGGTGTAGGCTCTTAAAAGTTTCAACATTTTTAATAAAACGACGAATTATTTCAAGATTTTTTTTATTTATTAAGAAGTGTTTTTACGTCAATTTTGAAATTGGTATAGACAATGTTACACGTTCTACATAATTTACGGTCAACTGTGTAGACTTTCGCTGGCATGATCTTGACGAACCTTGTAATTTCGAAATATTTAAATTAGGAATTTTAAACCGTCGGCGCATTCAAAGTTCGGAATTTCAACCCGGTCCCCATGTCAAGATCATGTAAAAGTGTACACAGTTGACTGTAAATTATGTAGAACGTATAATATTGTCCAGACAAATTTCAAAATTGACGCAAAATTCTTTTTTAATAAAAAAAAAATCTTGAAGTAATTCGTCAATTTATTGAAAATTTTGAAACTATTGAAACTTTTATAGCCGAATTATTGTAACGGTGTTCAGATTTTCGATCTTTCGTGTAAAATTCTTTCGGAGTTTTGATCTTTCGGGGTAGTATTCTTTTGGAGTTTTGAGCGTTTTTATCGTTCAAAGTTCGGAATTTCAACCCGGTCCCGTAAAATTGCGGGAAGGGGCATGTGTACGTTGGGGAAATTTGGAAAATTTAATTAGCGACGAATCAAAATATTCTGGAGATCAGACAATATGGGAAAATAATTGCATCAATGACCCAATACAAGGTGAAACATTTCAATAAAGTACGAATTTTGCACAGCTATTTTTGATTATCCAAATAACTAGTCTAATTTCTATAAATCTTTACCTGTGGAGATAATTCGAAAGAAAACTCAGAAAGTGCATTTGTACGTTGGAGAATATTGGAAAATTTAACTGGCAACGAACTAAAATATACTGCAGATGATACGATGTGAGAAAATGATTATCTGTATCAATGATCCAATAAAAAGAGAAACATTTTAATAAAATACGTACTCTGTATAGCTATTTTTGTTTATCCAAATAGATAGTCTAATAACTACCAATCATTCAATAAATTGTGTATTTTTAGTTATCCGTATCAATTGATCTATTAGTACGAATTTGTATATATCTTAATTACTCTCCCCGTAACGATCAAGCGAGCTCGAACCGTGCTCGATTTTATGGCTCCCGGCCCTCGCGAAATTAGGGACAAGAAAATGATCCAATCCCGTATTCCTTACCTCTGGTGAAAATTCGAAAAATTGTAAGAAAGTGCATACGTTTGGAAATTTTGGAAAATTTAATTAGTGACGAATTAAAATATACTGGCGATTAAGCGATATGGGGAAATGATTATCAGTATCAATGACCCAATGTAAGGAGAAACATTTTAATGAAATACATACCTTGCATAACTATTTTTGATTATCCGAATATATATTCAAATTCATATAAATCTTTCAACAAAATGCCTATTTTTAATTATCCGTATAAATCGTCCAATTTCCATAAAAATTTCAATGAAATGCCTACTTTTAAGGCAGTATTCTACTTTGAAACCATGAAAAAAACGCTATTTTCGTGAATTTTTTCTGAGAATACTATTAAAGATATCGATATGGGGTGTAAACTGTTCAATAAATACACTCTTTAAGTGCATAAAAAATTTTTTTTTAATGTATTTTATTCATTTTTTGTACACGTAAAATATGTTTAAAGCCAACGCCTCGAAAAGCAGGTACCGTTGCCGTGGTCGTGAAATCTTCGCGACGGATGGTCTGAAACAAAAAAATCAAATAGTTTCATGTTCAGTATGTCTTCAGGAACCGACCTAACTAGAATATTTTATATACGTGTAAAATTAACAAAATGGCGGCTAAAATACGAAAAAAAAGCGTTTTTTTGGGTCTTTTTTTGCAATAAAAAAATAGTTCTAATCAAAATTTTAAGTTGATTGTAGTTAGGTCGGTTGGTACACACATATAGAATATGTGTTCCAAATTTCATAAGGATCGGTTCAGTACTTTTTGAGTTATCACGACCACGGTATTTGAAAATGTCGTTTCGAGAAAAACGCGTTTAAAGTTTTGGTGAGTGATAGGTAGGTGCTCAGGTAGGTGCGTTCGAAAGGCGAAAAAGGATAGACTGCTTGAAACTTTATAAAATTTTGACCGAACATTCTTGAACATATTTACTTTCGAAAAATGTAAAAAAAAAAATTTTTTTTTCAAAGTTTCAAAGTAGAATCCTGCCTTAATGCCCCGTCCGAGCCTTTGTAAAAAACAAGGGCCTTGTTTTTTTTTGCTTCGTCGTCATGAACTGCGCCGAGTATTACTTTTAATATATACTTTAACAGTTTAAAAAATAATAATTTTGGACGCCAAAAAGTTGAGTAGATCTGAAAAAATCTACGAAAATGCTTGTAACCGCGAAGAGATATTCCGATAAAATATCTAATAATACCTTTTTGTTGGAATAACTAACAAGCAGATATTCCAATAAAATACTATTTTTAATGGTAGTACGGTTCACGGAATAAAAAATCTAAGGGGCACGTTCTTCCCCTGCGTCGACGTAAATTCAAGACAATGTTATCTTTTCCTAGGAAGTTTTGGTGCGCATTTTTGAAAACCTCATACGTTTGACTTTTTTGCGGTATGTTTGACGGTCTCTTTTCACCCGAGACACATGTAATGGCACACGGGATGTGCCAGAATATTGCTTGCGTCGAGTAGCGACGAGTAGGCGGTTTTTGCTCTCTCTCTCTCTCTTTCTCTGTCTCTCCCAACGTCATTCTGCTGGCTCTTGCCAGGGCAAAGGGTAAAAATAGCAGAACGTACTCTCGTTGTCGTCGTCGTCGTATGCATACAGCACCTGCATCTCGGCTGTGTGACGGCATAACGCAATATTATTCTCCAGCTTTAGCCTCGGAATGCCCTCCGCGAGTCCCTTCCGAGCTACGACTCGAGGGAGCTCAAGGGACGGTTGCAAAACAGAATCAAAGAGAACATTTAACCCACCGTTAATGCTTGCCGTACAAGCATAACTTTTCGCTCGTTCCACCATTCGCAGCACCACCAATGTGCATCTCCGACAATGCCTCTTGTTTTAAAAAATAAAAATAAAATAAAAATAAAACCCGAGGGAAAAACAAACGTCAGAAAATAAGAAAACCCAGTTGCCGATGCACACTCGTTGTTTCTAAGCCCACTTGTCGCTCTGAGAATATTTTCCGTTTGGATTCGTGTGAACTCTTTTGAGAAACAAATCATCGTATGAAATGTAATGGAGGGTCTGCAGAAGCTTGATCTTTTGAAAAAACGATTTTTCGTTGCGTGGGTTTTTAGCGTAGGGCCTGAACTTAAATTTGCAAGAAGGATTTTGTAAAAATTCCCAAAATTGACCGAGTGGTGATGATTTTTGTGGTGATGATTTTCCCTTTTTTCTCGAAACCGTTTTACAAAACGGTGTGACTCGTATCTCAAAATCGATTCATTCGATTCACTTTAAATTCTGACAGAGCATAGTTTATAACTTTTTCTATCCGGATGATCGGATGATTTTATTATTTTTTTTATATCGATTTTTTTGTGGAATAAATTATTGTATGAAGGCCTTAGGCCACGCGAGAGGCCGAAAAATAGGCTTTTTGGGGATTTTTTTCAGAAAAACTAGAAAATAAATCGAGATTACAAAAAAGGGTGTTTATCATACATATCAGTGACTATGTATAATTATTTTTTTGAAGGGATTAATTTCAAAATGGCGGCTGTGCAGCGATTATCTCAAAACTGCATTTTTTAAGTTGGCCGGAAACATAACTCAGACAATTTTCAACCGATTCACTTGAAATGTAGAATACATCTTGAAAAATACATTGTCTATGGAAGTACGTAGGATTTTTTTTTTATATTGCATAGTTCATTTGTTATTAACAATTATCTGACGATTTTTTTGGAAAGTGAAGAATTTGCCTAAAAAATCGTCGAATAATTGTTAATAACAAATGAACTATGCAATATAAAAAAAATCCTACGTGTCTTCCATAGACAATGTATTTTTCAAGATATATTCAACATTTCAGGTGAATCGGTTGAAAATTATCTGAGTTGTGTTTCCGGCCAACTTAAAAAATGCTGTTTTGCAATGAACAATGCGCAGCCGCCATTTTCAAATTAATCGCTTCAAAAAATTATTGTATCCAGTCACTGATATGTATGATAAACACCTTTTTTTGTAATCTCGATTTGTTTTGTAGTTTTTCTGAAAAAAAATCCTCAAAACGCCTATTTTTTCGGCCCCTAGAGTGGCCTAACCCCTGAAATGAGTTGAAGAGGGCCGGGTTGAAATTCCGAACTTTGATGCTGCGACGGTTTAAAATTCCGAATGTTAATATTTCGAAATTCAAGATGGGTCCGGGTTGAAATTCCGAACTTTAAATAATCAGAACGCTCAAAACTCCGAAAGAATACTTACCCCGAAAGATCAAAACTCTGAAAGAATTTTACACGAAAGACCAAAACTCCAAGAATGTTAACACCGTCAAACAATTCGGCTATGGATGTTTCAAAAGTTTCGAAATTTTCAATATTCGAAGAATTATTTAAAGAATTTTTTTTATTAAGCAGTGACTTTGCGTTAATTTTGAAATTTGTCTAGACAATGTTATACGTTCTACATAATTTACAGTCAACTGTGTAGATTTTCCTGGCATCATCTTGACATGGGGGCCGGGTTGAAATTCCGAACTTTGAATGCGCCGACGGTTTAAAATTCCTAATTTTAATGTTCTGAAATTACAAGGATCGTCAAGATCATGCCAGCGAAAGTCTACACAGTTGACTGTAAATGATGCAGAACGTATAACATTGTCTAGACAAATTCCAAAATCGACGTAAAATCACTTCTAAATAAAAAAAAATTCGTGAAATAATTCGTCGGTTTATTGAAAATTTTGATACTTTTAAAACTTCCATAGCCATTTTGGAGTTTTGATCTTTCGGTCTAGTATTCTTTCGGAGTTTTGAGCGTTCTGATAATTCACAGTTCGGAATTTCAACCTGCCCCCCTTCAGATTTTCGGAGTTTTGGTCTTTCGGGTAAAATTCTTTCGGAGTTTTGATCTTTCGGAGTAGTATTCTTTCTGAGTTTTGAGCGTTCTGATCATTCAAAATGCGGAATTTCAACCCGCCCCCAGTTGAAGGGTTTCGAAAATACGATTTTTTGTTGGTTGGGTTTTGAGCGTAGGGTCTGAACTTTGATTTGCAACAAGGATTTTGTAATAATTTCCAAAGTTGTCCGATTCACTTTAAATTCTGACAGAGCATAGTTTATAACATTTTCTATCGTATGGCCGGATGATTTTTTAGATATCATACTCCAATTGTTAATAACAAACGACTAAAGCCATTTTTCCTCGAAAATCGGCCTCTTTTCCTACAGCTTGCCATCTTCACAATTTTCAAAATTTCAAAAACTCATTCACCACACGAAACTTTTATTACACTAAGTACATTTCTTATTTTTTCCTTCAGACTTAAACAATTCTGGAGCAATTTACGTTACCCCATTTTAAACTACAAAGATACAATATTGCGCGCCATCTCGACAAAGTATTCCGTAAAATGAGTTAATTGGATGAGTTAATTGGATCCTCGATCAGAGTCGAATTGTTTCAATTGCAATTGAACGGGTTGTATGAAAAAGTCATTGGGAAGTCCTAGAAAACTTTCGATATTTCTGCGAGAGTGAACGAGCGAATACGGGGATGGAAACCACAGGAAGCTCTGCGGGAGAAGCAGAGAAGAGCCAGCAGAAGAGAGCAGGGCGGAGCTGAAGCTGCGCTCGAAAGGGTGCGCGATTATATGCCGGGGAGCGAACAGCGTGAACCGGGAAACGGGAACGTGGTGGCCGATTGTGTGCACCATCGTCCTCTCATCGTCGTTGTGTCGTCGTCGTCGCTGTGGAGAAAATCCGACGAGTTTCATGGACCTTGCAGGTGCGCGATGAACAAGGATTTGAAAAGTAGGCTGCGATCTCGGAGCTTGTCTACAGATCGAAAAATGGTTGCATATGGTTTGATATTTACAGGGTGTCCCTCTTATCTCTGCCACCCGAAATAACTCGGTAATTATCGACGTCTCAAAAAAATGTTCCAGACAAAAGTTGCACGGTATGAAGGGGGCCATAAAATGCGACCAATTTTTTTTTAATTCCGTGGAGGCGCTGACCCACAGTGAAGGTCACCTCCACTTTTTTAAAGGGCATGGTACATTTTTTTTCAACCGTCTTGTGGAGCATCTCAAGCCGCATAAAAAACATTCGGGGTTCAAAGTCGTTCAAGGTCATTGAAGGTCAGTATCGATTATACAAATCTAGATATCTCAAATCACTACCAAATATTTGGTAGTGATACGAGATATTTAGATTTGTATTTCATTTTGATAGGTGACCTTGAATGACCTTGAACCACTTTGACCCCCTAATGTTTTTTATACGGGGGGTTAGGAACATCCCTCAGGTGACACCCTTCGATTTTGTTGAAATTTGGATATGTTATAAAGCACTGAAAAGCAACCGATACGTATTTTTTTATCGGCGGAAAAACGGTTTCAAGGGGTGAAACCACGCCTCGAAAAAAGGCATCTCTAGGGGTGGTTCACCCATCATTTTTTTTTTTTTCGATGTCACTATAGTGGATTTTTCATTGCTTCGGATTACAAGAATTTTCGTTTTTGTTTCATTAAAATGGGTGGATTCCTTGTGTGTGAAACTGCCACATTACCCCTAGAGATGCCTTTTTCAAGGGGTGGTTTCACCCCTTAAAATCGTTTTTCCGCCGATAAAAAAATACGTATTGCTTACTTTTCGGTGCTTTATAACATATCCAAATTTCAACAAAATCGAAGGGTGTCACCTGAGGGATGTTCCTTGTAAGCTACACGGAAAAAAAGAAACAGCGAAAATCACAGTATAAACCGCATGAAAAACAGGGTGCCATATTTCATTTTACAGTAAAACAAAGTAATGTAAATCCTGTCCTACAAAAATGACGAATTTTCCTGTACACACTGAGATTTTTACAGTTACACTGGCTTATTTACAGTTCGGTATTGTGAATACATCAGTGTCTTCAGTAAAAATATTCAACTGTAAAATTTACATGAGATCACTGATTTTTATACTGTACGCAAACTGCAAGGGTTACAGTGTACACTGTATTGAGTACAGAGTGATTCATTAAATTGTACAGTGTGGCACGGTAGTTTTACTCTTCTTTCGACGGTTCGTGACGTAATCTGTGCACTCTGAGATGTTTACAGTTACACTGATTTATTTACAGTTTGGTATTGTGAATAAATCAGTGATTTCAGTAAATATATTCAACTGTAAAATTTACATGAGATCACTGCTTTTTATACTGTACGCAAACTGCAAGGGTCGCAGTGTACACTGTATTGAGTACAGAGTGATTCATTAAATTTCACAGTGTGGCACGGTAGTTTTACTCTTCTTTCGACAGTTCATGACGTTATCTGTGCACTCTGAGATTTCTACAGTTAGACTGGTTTATTTGCAGTTTGATATTGTGAATACATCAGTGATTTCAGTAAAAATATTGAACTGTAAAATTTAAATGCGATCACTGTTTTTTATGCTGTACGCACATGAGGCACGAGGCCAGGACACAAAGGATTGCCAGTTAGTAGTGCGCGGTTGATGGGACGCGGACATCGAAACGTGTGCGACAGAATTCAAGAAATTATAAAGAAAGAGAGAATTTTAAAAAAAGGTACGTTCTTGTCTAATTAGGACTTGTCTCGCGCGTGGGGTGAGGCACGTAGCCAGGACACAAAGGATTGCCAGTTAGTAGTGCGTGGTCGATAGGATGCGAATGTTGAAATTTGTGCGACATAATTCAAGAAATTATAAAAAAGAGAATTATTTACAAAAAGGTACGTTCCTGTGTATGTGACTGATTTTTTAATATTTTCTACACAGTTTTCTCAAACTTCTTTTATGGATAAACTTTTTTGTGTGTCTCATTCACTTCAGTATATTCTTGATGTGTGTGTGTGTGTGTGTGTGTGTGTGTGTGTGTGTGTGTGTGTGTGTGTGCGTGCGTGCGTGCGTGCGTGCGTGCGTGCGTGCGTGCGTGCGTGCGTGCGTGCGTGCGTGCGTGCGTGCGTGCGTGCGTGCGTGCGTACGTGCGTGTGTATGTGTGTGTGTGTGTGTGTGTGTGTGTGTGTGTGTGTGTGTGTGTGTGTGTGTGTGTGTGTGTGTGTGTATGTATATTGTAAGCAAAGTATTACATTGCTTACAATATACATTGTAAGCGAAGATTTTGCCGAATTTTTTTAATTTTATTTTTATGATCAAATTTACAGTGTGACGTTGTTGAACGGTATTCACTGGTTAGGGCTTGTCTCGAGCGTAGCGCGACCAGGACACAAAGGACTGGCAGTTCTTTCAGCGCTATCTAATGTTATTTTTACCCCTAATTTTGTATAATATACGATTTGTGGCACTATTAAACTACGGGGTTCATCAAGTTTGAATTACAGTATTAAAATAAGAACGTTTCCCGTGTTCACACTGTAAAAAGCAACGGTTCAAAACTGAAACTATATCTGTTGCTAACCAGTTTCTAGAACAGAGGACTTCACTGTTAAAACACCTACATAAACTCTGTCGATATAACTGCCGCATTCATTGTACATAATACAGATTAACCAACTGTCAAATTACAAGTTCTGTTAAATTTATATTACAGTGTTGAACTGTCAAAATTTACTTTTGACTACACTGTATTTTGGACTGTGTGTTCCAGTAAAAGATACAGTAGAGCGGTTCGAGTCCAAAGAGGACAGTATAGAAACTGTAATAATTTACTTTGAGCACACTGTATTTTGAGCACTGTGTTTCAGGTAATATCGCTGTGCAATCGCTCGAGTCCAATGCGAACTGTGTAGCCCCTGTATTTTGTACTATTTCTTTTTTTCCGTGTAGGTTACCTTGGTCCAAAGTCCAAGGATTTCGAGTTATCATGGTAAGTATGATTTCTGGAAAATTTCCCAAAATTAGGTAATAACTGGGTCACCTCTTATGTTAATACTATTTTTTAAATAGCATTAACATAAGAGGTATTTTTATTTTTGACAAGCTTTTAATTATTCAACATGTCCCATTTAGTTAGTTGTGTGGATACAGATGATTGTATTGGTGTTTGTCGATTGAATGCACATTAAGCTAAGATGCAATTAAGTTTTTAGTTACTAATTATTGTCTGTTTGAACTTTATGAATGAGTTAGGCCCCAATTTTGGGAAATTTTCCAAAAATCATACGTACCATGATAACTCGAAATCCTTAGACTTTGGACCGAGGTAACCCAGGTTAGATATGTTGCTAGCGAGGTGACATATCACCCCCCTAAGGCTTTGCATCAACCTTCCTAACACCCCGTATATATGATAATATCGTTCGTTCCATTTGTTCCTGAGAACAGGACAATCAGCAATGTCAAATAATTGTAGGTATCGAGTTTTGAACGTTCAAACTTTGTCCATAGATTGAAAAATAGTAGGCTATATATATAAAGTACAAAACTTAAAACAGGACACCACTGTCACGGGTCTAAAGAATCATTTTTTTTTGCTTTTT
>OX101791.1:32782955-32877732 GCA_944452715.1 Ophion slaviceki
ATATATGTATAGTACATAGTAATTTAAATATTTATGTGTTCATATGAACGTGTATGAGGAAAGAGTATTTTGGAGCTGCTATATTTATGTAATGTCCTTAGGAATGTCCTCAAACCTAAATGGCTCCAAAATCACCTTTATATATATATATATAATCACCTTTATGTATATATATATATATATATCAGAGCCACCCCTTTTCCAAACACTAACAGCCTCTCCCGAGATTCTCCAATCTCTCGCAAAACTTTCCTCCTCCTTCGCTACATCGATTTGTCATCGAATATTTTTTTCCTTCGTTTCTTCTCTTCTCTCTGGAAGTGAAGGATCGCAATATAACCCAAGACAGTTGTATATTATTAATAGACGATCTAGCTCGTACGTGTATGTAGCAGGCGTGTTTTGTTCGCTCATTTCACGAATATAGAAAATGAATTTCCTCCGAGACTGCCGAGTGGAGATATCGTGAATAGCGTCGTGTCTTGCCACGCCGTATCCGGTTCCGGATATGGCTGATATCTGTGCGACTAGACGTATGATTGGTCCAGAGAAAAATTGCAGACCGGAAGTGGTGGCGGAGTCACATGAAATTAAAGTTTGCAGCGTTGGAATGTAATTAAATATTTTCTTTTAATTGCTTGAATTTCAGTTTTTTGGTTTTTTGCTGTGAAAATCTCTTGACGACTTTTTACATGCTCGTCTGAAGATATACGAATGGAATATGCAAAATACGTGAGAAACGATGATAAAAATAAGGAAATTACGGAGTTTCGAGACAATTTACGAAACATTACGATTTGAGTAAAAATCATACAGTAAATTTTTTGTCATATACTAAATGCACTCTCAAAATTATGAATCGATCGTCTATACCGTTTTTATAAAATTTATAATTGAAAAAAAACACGTTTAACATAGGGAGATGTCTATAATGATATAACATAAGGAGTACACTATGACACTGATGACGAATTTGTCATAATGTACCTATTGAGTGATTCGATAGTTTTTCATAACATTTAAAATATTTGTTCACGCTATTTCTTGCGTAAAACTGCCATTCAATGATAAGCGGATGCATCTCTCTATGTTAAAAAGTATTTGTTTTCAATCGTTAATTTTATAGAAACGGCGTAGACGATCGATTTAAAGTTTGGAGGGTGCATTCAGCCTATGTCAAAGTATGTTGAGCCAAATGGTAACATGTCGTCAATCGTCCCGAAACTCCTTAAAATATATGAGGACCTGGCAACAAACCTCACTTGTCCACACTACGTCAATTTTTTTTATTTTCATCTCTCGGGTTTGTCATCCACATCTTTAATAGCTCCCAAAATATTTTGAATCAATTCTGGCTCCAAACACTCCAAAATTTGTTAAAATCCGCTTTTTCAAGCGACAAGGTAACTTTTAGGCACGAAAAAAATGTTTTTTTTTTTTAACTGACGTAAGTACCCCCATGGAAATTGATATATGCAAAAATATACTGCAAATTCATTTTATTAATAATTGTAATATATGTGAAATGTATGCCATATATTGAAAATACATGTTGCATATATGTGCCAAATTCTAATTTTCGTAACGTTTTTATATATGAGATGTATATGCGTGGTATTACTGTATATCAATGTATCATATATCAATGATATATGTAGCATTTACCCTGCATATATACCACATATATTTAATATATATGTTGCATACACACTGCGTACATACCACATATATACTGCATAAATGCGACATATATGCCACATATATACGGATATGCGTAGCATATCTGTATACCAGGTGTGTAAGTATGAAACCGGAATTTGCCCATAGGTGGCGCTAGATGTCGATGCAGTTACCGACACATCACGTCAGCGGTGTCTTGTTATTGTATTGATATCCGACAAAGATTTCCAACTCACAATAACACGAGTTTCATTCAGTAGCATTAGTTTATTAGAGATAAACATGTCGAGTTTTGTGCCAACAAATTACGATTTGCGGACAGCACTACTTTTCTGTTTTCATCTGAAGAAACCCGCAGCCGAATCGCAACGAATGCTTGTGGAGGCGTTTGGTGAGCATGCTCTCGGTAAAACACAGTGTTTCGAGTGGTTCAAACGGTTCAAAAGTGGCGATTTTGACGTGAGGAACGAAGAACGTGGAAGACCACCGAAAAAGTTTGAAGACGCTGACCTGCAAGCCTTGTTGGACGAAGACGACGCTCAAACACAACAACAACTGGCGGATCAGTTAAAGGTGACCCGAGAAGCCATCTCCAGTTATTTGTATCATATCATTACAATAAACGTGTTTTTTCTGTACAAAAATTCCGGTTTCATACTTACACACCTGGTATAGTGTTTATATGTAATAGCGTACTTTAACTGTAAGTTAAGTTTTTTTAAGTTTAAGTTTTAAGTTTTATTAAGTTTAACTGTAATAGTGTTTATACACAGCATATATTTTTTGTCAGGAATATGTATCAAAAATAGATTGAAAATATATCGAAAATATATGGGTCATATATGCGTCATATATTTGGTGCATATATACTGAATATATACGTATTATTCTATTTTTCGTCACTATATATGTGACCGATATATATATATATATATATATATATATATATATATATATATATATATATATATATATGTAGCATATATTTTCTGCATATATTTTAATTACATAAATTTCCATGGGGGTAGTGTGGACAGGTCCAGTTTTGTTCACCAGCTCCTCAGATAAATGAATTTTCGTTGCATTCCAACGTTGCAAACTTCAAGACCATGGACTCACGGTGACTAGATGATCAAATAATTCTTGGCTTACTTTTCCTAGTGTTTTTTGACTATATCTACATATCTGCTACATCTCCGTTCATATCTCTATATGCTATCACGCTCTCCGTTTTGTCCAACCCCAAACAAACCGTAACCAACCGAAACCAACCCAAAAACTATTGCGTGTCGCCAAAAATCCCTTTAGGGGTTGTCTTGAAATATTCAAAGGGAGGTCTGTGCAAAATTTCAGCCCGTTGCCCCCCCCCCTCCCTCCAACGAGCTGAAAATTTGCACAGACTGCACAGAAATTTTGCACAGACAGAATTTTGTAGTATAGGTCAAATATAGCCAAACATGTTCTTAATTTTCCGAAATATTCAATTCAGTACTTTTCTTCCAAAAAATTCCCAAAAATCATCCAAATTTTAAGCGTATCACACTGGACTTTAAGGTCCCGAACGGGGGGGGCTTAAAATTTATAAAAACGATTTATTCAAAAAATAATAAAAACGATTTTTTAAAAGTGTCACACTGGTATAGCCTCTAAACCTATTTTTCTTTTATTAGCATTTTTGGCAAAGCAAAAAAGCCGTGCGGGAGCTAGAAAATATGTTTTTTCGAAAAACTGAAGGCAGAGAATGTAAAATGTAGGGAGTGGGATGCGAAGCCTCTTGGAGTCGTTGAAGAATCGGAGGCTGTAAAGTTTGGCGATACAGAGGACTGCTCCTGAATTCGAGGCAGAGTGTTGGCTCAATCGGGGCGATTATCCAGATGAATTCCCACATAAATCGATATCTTTGGCTTTAAGGGTTGGCCGTCAGTTGCGATCACGCACAGCCATATCTGTGTACGTGGTGGCACGGTATGTTTATCCGCTCGCAGAAATAAACGCGCGTGCGCGCGCGCGGGAGACGAAAGAATGGAATCAAAGTTCTCGAATCTCACGCTTGGCTCGTAAACAAGCGGCAACAAAAGCGGGGCTGACTAGCAGGACTGACCGTCCTGGAGGGTACCTTCGCTTCCAGCAAACCCGGTGGGCAAACCTTCGACTCGGGGGTTATCCCTTCGGGCCACTTCTCAGGATCGAGCTTTCGCCGCGAGATAAAGGGAATTTAAAGTTTAAATCGAGGCGAAAAGGGGTTGCGCCCTCTCTCACTCTGCTTCTCTTTCTCTTTTCTCGTGCGATTGCTCTCTCGGTCTTTCTCTTATTGGAAGAAATGGTCGTTTTTTTTTCGGGGTGGCTACTTCTAGATGGTTCTCCCGGTGATACGATCTGACCGTTTTCTCTTCTCCCCCGGGAACACGGAGAAAAACGTGAAAGGATTTCTCGCAGGTTGGAGAAGAAACGAAAATGGACTCTAGACTGAGGACCATCATTTTTCCGAGCTGCGGTAAGATCAGGCGAACAGTGCTTTTTTAATTTCATCACAAAGTGTGGCTTTTTTGTTTCTTATTTTTATTCCTTTTATTATTGTTCCAGATTTTATATTATTGACATTTTATTATCATGATATTATTTTTATATTATAATTTTCTTTTCAAGTTTAATTACTACCTTTAATTACTACCCCATATTTTGTATTATTATAATTTTGATATTCCCATATTATTCTTTTATTATAAAATTATAATTTAAGTATTTTTATGATCATTGCATATTTCATTGCCATTTTTTATCCGGATTCTAAAAACGTTGAAAACAATTTTAATGATATTATATCATTTTCGATTATACATTTTTTATTAAAATCGTTTTGTCATTATCTCATATTTCATATTATTATAATCTCAATAATAGTAGTTTTATTATTCTAGGTTCACTCCTTTAGGGTGTTTATACAGAAGGCTCCCCTATATATATATTTATATATAAAATCATTATTTTACTATAACAACATTATTTCCATACTATAATATTTTCATTAAAATTCTTTAAATATCCTATATTTCATTATTATTTTTTATCCGGATCCTAAAAACGCTGAAAATAATTTAAATATTATAACATTATTGTTTTTTATAAAATTTGTAGTAAAATCCTTTTACTTTATTTTTGTTTTAAGCTTCCATCTGCACAGGGCTCTTCCCCCTTAATACATTTCCCATCTTGCGGCCGCAGCTGACTTCCCCCTCAGTATCGCAATCACCATGACGTTTCTGCCATGGGTATAGGGAAACTGTGGAAAACCCATATCAATACAGTCGGTCCCAGGTTCGCTTCCCAGTTTTGGAGCTAGTCGCGTTTCATCGAGAAATAAATCACAGGCTACTCAATCAATCGAAATCCTTTTATTACTATCCCATATTTTGTATTATAATAATTTGATTATAACAATATTATTTTGATATTATAACATTTTCTTCAAAATTCTTTTTATTATTATCCTATATTTCATGACCATTTTCTCTCCGAATTCTAAAAAATTAAAAAATAATTTTCATATTATAATATTATTTTCATGCGATAAAATTTTTATAAAAATCCTTTTATTATACATATTATTATGATTAACCCAAAAAATGTTATTTTTACATTAAAATATTTTTATAACTATTCTATTATCATTTTCCTATATTTCATTCCCATTTTTAATCCGGATTCTAAAAACCTTCGAGTATTTTCCACATCCTGAATATACCAAAAAATTAATCACCCAAAAAAAAGTCTTGCCTTCCATCGCGATTCAAACTTCCCATAAGCCGAGTCCACCCCGCGATGTTCTTCCTACTGTCCCATCTCCCGATTATATCTTCATCCACAGATGTCATCAAGAGAAATGACCAAACAGTCGAAATATATTCCATTTCTTTTCTATTGAGGCACTCGCGTCCAAGGGAAGAGAAAAGCCGTAAGGCAAGGGGGGGGGCTGCAAGGGTGTGTGAATCGTCGCGAACATCCCTCATTCGGACAATCGACAATAATCGTCGTATGCGATCGAGAGTTTCGAAGCCTCGGAGATAAGAATTCCGATATCTAAGCTCACATACACGTGATGCGTTGCACACACACACACAGACACATACGCGGGCGCGTAAATGGCTCGATCAGTAGGAGCGAGTCTATACGGAGGCGCGTCCTCGAGCTATTCAAGGGAGAGCCCGCCTGTCGAAGAATAGACCTCGTGATTCTATTCAGAAAAGCAAAACACGTGCGTGTCTGAGAGTGCGCGCGCGTACACATATGAGACGCGAATTTAGTGGCGAGTCAGAGCATACGCGAGAGAATCGGTGCAGTACAGGGGGAGGTATATACAGGGTGTCCTGTTACGAATGGGTAATCCTGCAACTGTCGATAGGTCAGATCATGTCCTACAATATGCTGGAATTTCAGTTTAGTAAAAGTTCCACGGTTTTCGACATTTTGGGATTCATGTTATTTTTGAAAAAAATCATCTGCTTTTGGTTTTTCGCATGCCATTTCTACAAATTATATGAATCGACAATAACTAAGCACCTTTTTAAGGGGTCTTCTCGCTTTAGACGCGAAAAGGCTGTTTTCGTGAACTTTTTTGATGGGTTTATATTACAGATATTGATATAAAAGTAGTTACACTTAATAAATACACTTTCGAAATACATTTGAAAAAATGTATTTATTCAAGTCACTATTTATAGACCAAAATGGTAGTTAAAAAAATGTTCTAAAAAATTGTAGGTCCGCGCTGTTGATTAAATCTCGGAGATGGATCATCCGAAACAAAAAAATCAAACGGTTTTAGATTCAGTATGTTAAGGCGTCTGGCCACCTTGGCCGATCGAAAAATGGGTTAATTAAAAAAATAATAATAAACTCGAAAGTATGGGCCGGAATATTCTTATTTTTTTTACACAACGTCAAAAAGGGCTTTAAGAATAACGTTAATAAATTTCCGTTCAAAATATTAAAAAATGGGACATTGCATTTTTTTTAAATATACACATTTTTCGATCGGCCAAGGTGGTCAGACACCTTAATGGCTATAGCGCATATCATACGACTTTTGATATATGCAAAAATAAGAAAATGGCGGACATTTTTCGAAAAAAAACAAAAAACGTGTTTTTTCACCGTTTCTTGGCAAAAGAAAATTGTAAATATCAACATTTAAATGTGGTTAAAATTTTATAAGGGTCGGTTTAGTAGTTTCGAATATTTTATCAACAAGCCGTCGAAAAACGCGTTTAAAGTTTGTTTGGATTACGTAAATACAGAATGTTTTTTTTTAAATGTATTTCGAAAGTGTATTTATTGATTGTAACAACTTGTGTATCAATAACTATAATATAAACCTATATAATTATCTATAATATATCTATAATATAAACCTATATAATTGGCACGATATACGAGTACATTTTTTTGAAACCGCAGGCTATCAAAATCAGGTGTTCGAATTGGTTTGTATGAAAATTGTGCATAAGATCTTTTTCGAAAGTTTCCTTAACATTGAAGGTTAAAAAGAAGATTTTTCTAGATAAAACAAATAACCGAGAGTAGTTTTTTTTTAAACCGGGTCAAAAAAGTTATCATTTGTAAAAATGGCATGCGAAAAACGAAAAGCAGATGATTTTTGTTTCGAAAAGCGTGGGACTTTTAGTAAACTGAAGTTCCAGCATATAGTAGGTAGGACATGGCCTGACCTATCGACAGTTGCATGATTTTCCATTTATAACAGGACACTCTGTATACAGGGTGACGATTATAACGTGGCCATATGTTTTTTAAGGGTCTGGCGCGGAGATTTTGCGAACGAAACATTTGATATTTAATGGTTTTTCAAGGAGTGAGATACCTTTTGGCGAGGACAAAATTTGCTCATTTTCATGTTTTTTTAAAGGCCGATTTCGTGCTTGGAGAATGGGTAAATATAGGCGACACGTATTTGTTTATATCTGCGGAACTCGATTTTTAAGGGGTGAAACGCACCCTCGAAAATCGGGGTGTTTTTCGTTTTGCGTCGATAACGTTTTCGTTTTCATCTGCAATGTAGTACACGAGAAAATAAACATTTTTGCAATGTGCATTTTGTGCAAACACCCCAATTTTCGAGGGTGCGTTTCAACCCTTAAAAATCGGGTTCCGCAGATATAAAAAAAATACGTGTTGCCTATTTTTACTCATTCTACAAGCATGCCAAATTTCATTAAAATCAGAGAGATTGACCTCGCAACCTCTCCTTGTTAGGGTATGATTTATTACTATTATACTTTTGGCTGTTACATGGTATTTTTTTATTAATCTTTATAAATGGCGGCAGTATAGTATTTTTTCTACATTAAAGAGTATGATTTCAAGTATCTTTTACAATTTTTGTATTGAAAAATATTTATAAATATTTTACATACAATGGTTTGTGCAGAACTTTCTTCGCGGTGACCACTGCTGCTCGGAAACAAATCATCCGAAATAAAAAAAAACAAACGTATATAGTTTTTGCACGAAATTATCGAGTGCTTGGACGAAGGATTTAATGAAACATCAAATTTTGAAAAAATGGCCTCATTCCAAAGTAAAAATTGACTTTCGGTGAAAAAACGTCCTATTTTTGTTGATGAAAAAAACACTATGCATCGACAAAGAAAATTCCCTCGCTGAAGTTCTGCCTTTTGATATGTAAAGAAGCTTGTAAAATTTGACGTTGATCAGTGCGTTGATTCTTGAGATATCGTGGTCACCGACTTTTGAAAAGTATTTTTGAGAAAAACGCGTTTAAGGTTCGGCGGTTCGCGGAACGTACTTATAAACGCCCATGACTCCTTTATTTTCCAACGGATCGACTTAAAATTTTCGGAGAATTTTTTTGAAATGTAAATATCGTAAATATAGTAAATATAGTGAAATATTGAGATTTCGTCGAAAACGAAAAATCGATGATTTCAAAAATGTCAACTAGGTGTTCTCTCTTGAATGGAATTTAATTCCACTTATCCAATTCAACATGATCCTTGATAATGTTCTCGCGATGACGGGATACACTAAAAAAAGTTTTTTAGGGGTGTTTCATATTCGGAATTTAATTATCTTCATTCCTCTGTGCTCAAAATAGAATCTTAATTTCTTCCCAAAACGCCAAATTTTTCGTGGCAAATACTACTCATCACAAAAATACGCTGTATTTTTTTCGAAGATTACTTGGAAAAACCATTGAACATCATATTTTTCTCGGTCGCAAAATCTTCGGGCAAGACCCTTGAAAAACACATGCCACCTTATAATTGTCACCCTATATATATGCTTCAGAAGTGTGCGAGGGGGTGAGCCCGCGAGAAAATAGCCGAGAAAAGTGAAAGGAAGGGAGACCGATCGCAACGTACGTTGCAGCATCTGGAAAATCAAAATAATCTTTCATCTATCGCGTACAGGATGATCCAGGATATGTTTCCGCCTCAGTCGCAGTTGAGAAAAGTTCAAAATCTAGGTACAGCTTGGGGGTAAATAGAATCGTCGAGATTTACGAATCTGGGATTGTTGTCAAAATTGTCAAAAAATTAGAAAAATTGTAGTTGATTTAATAGATGGAAGGAGGTTTTTTAAGGGGTTACCCCTACTTGCGATTTTGAAAAAATCGATTTTTTTTGTTGCATTTTTTTGAAGTATAGGTATCCGGGCCCATACTTCTGTATGGGCCCGGAATAGATGACTCTATGTAAGTTTACAAAAAAAAATATTTTCTTCGTGTAAACTGAAATTGAAACTTTGAACGCGTTTTTCTCAAAATGGCATTCCTGAAGTCGGTGACCAAGATTACTCGAACACTAATGAACCGATCTTCTTGAAATTTTGCAGGCTTATTTAATACATAAAAATGTAGTCTTTAATCGTTCGATTTTTTTTCGAAAAAAAATGGCCGTTTTATAGCCAAAAAACGGCCGTTTTTTTCGTTAAAATCGAACCATTAACTTTGACTGTCCGCCATTTTGTGAAAAATGAATATTTTTTAAAATCCTTCGATTAAAGACTAGTTTATACTTATATTTGACTAAATCCATCCGCATTTTTTTTTTCAGATGATCCACTTCGCCGCAATGTTGGTCACCGCAAACCGTGTATATAAAAACATTATTTCATTGACGGCCATTTGCCACTAAACAATGTAATATTTTTCAATAAAAAAATTACTGAAAGTTCTTCAAGATGTGTTCTTTAAGATGGTGTATTGATCGATTAAAAAAGTTTTGTAGTTTTCTTTTAAAAAATTCATGAAAAAGGCCTTTTTTTGCGCTGCAAGTGGGGGTAACGCCTTAATGAAAATTTTATTGTACAAGACGAGGCTGAAAAATTCTCGGCCGTTGTCTCACGAATCGTCGTATTCGTTCGCTAGTACCTCGGGCCGAGAACTTTTCGGCCGCGTCTTGCAAACTATCCGATTTTTTTGCGATGTTCGAGTATTTTTTATTGCAAAGTGTACCCACCTTTTTCGGAAAATTCAATCTTTTCGTTTCAAAGTGTACCATTTCATCGATTTCCAACATTTCTCACTTTTTCTTGGTTCATATTCAGCGTACGAGTGTTAACGAAATAAAATTTTTCGTTCGTTTTTTTTTCAGATTAATCTCATCGACTCAACCCATTTAGATTAATAAAAAAAAATACCAAGTACCAGCCATAAGTAGTAATAAAACACCTTAACTTTCAAAAATCCCGAATAAATCTATTCTTGTAAAAAAAATTACGAAAATCCCCATTTTTTCTCGCCTAAAGGTATCTGCCCCTTAATGCAAAAGAGCACTGAAAATCTCCGCTTCGATTTTTTCATCCGGACAAATTTTGAACGTGCCTGTAGAGTCACCGAACCCCGATGTTTTCGCTGAAATTCCCGGCTTGTGTATCCGCAATTGTGGAAGAGCCTTGACATAATTGATGGACAGTGCAGAGCGAAGGGAGCGTCGGATGAGGTGCCCGTCAGCCCGAGCTTTCGCACCCTTTCCCCGATCTTCGAGCGCGCGGTTGCCCGAAGTTTCGCGTAGGTGCGAGCGAGACGAGAGACCCTTCGAAGGGTTGCAGGGAGAAAAAGACGCGCAGGGTGCGCGCCTCGATGACTTTTCGATGGAGACAGGGCCTGCCGCGCCGGAGAAGTCAACTGATACGCGCGTGATCGAGAGACTTTTCGCGATTGATGAAAAAAAAAAAAAAAAAGAAAAAAGAGGAAACGAAACAACAACGACGAAAAAAGAGCAAGAGAGATCGAAACGCATACAAAAAATTGAAATAAAAAATGGAGAACGAGGGTATCATCAGTCTTGTGAAAACTGGCGAGGATCGTGCGTGAAGGACAGCGCGCGAGTCTACGAAAAAAAAAGTATCAAAACGCACCCTTTTCAATTTTGCGGAAAAAAAACGCAAAAAAGCCGAGGTTACGAGAAGGGAGAAATAACTAGAGTGTAAGAAAAGGGTGAGAAGGGTTTTCTCTCTCTCTCTCTCTCTCTCTCTCTCTCTCTCTCTCTCTCTCTCTCTTCGTATTTTTTTTGCCAGTCTCAGTGACGATTGTTGCCACAGGGTCATCCCGACCAACAGGGCAAGGGTTCGAAAAAGCGCCCGCCATTGTTTGCGGTTAACCCGTCGACGTTGACGTTTTCTTTCCCTCGACCATCGAAAAATTAAGGGACAATCGTCGAATTATAACTTCGACGTTGGCCCTCTTAGAGAGGCGTGAGAAATTCAGGTAAAACAGGCGCCGCGGGAAAAAGACGAGAGAATGAAAAAAAAAAACGAAGAACAAAATTCGAAACGAATAACTGGTCGATTCTCCCTTTCCTATAGAAATGTACAGGGCCCGCGTGGCACTATAATTCACGCGCGTAATTGCGTGCCACCGGTGCGAAGAATCCGAAAAAGGAGAAATAAAGATATAGAACGATCGAAAAGTCGACGATCGAGGGTAGCAAAGGCGAAACTTCGCGTCTTCGTAAAATTACAGAATTCTTTCCCGTTGTTTTTTTTTCGCTCGTCGGTTCTCCCACTCGGATTCTTCGATAATTCGTTTTTGATAATCGTGACACGCTCGCGAGAAGAAGGAAGAACACAGCCCGCGGCACTGGGACAGTGGCGATGATATATCGCGGGAAGAGTAATGAAAGCGATAAATCACTGATGAGAATTCAAATATCGTTGCCTTATTCGCATGGGGTGTTCTTTAGGGGGTGAACATTTTTTTTTCAATTCGATTTCACTCTTTCAAGATTTGGTGGGCGGACTCTGAACAAAATGAATCGGAGAATTATTGTTATTATTTTTAAGATCACGATAACAATAATATATTGAGTTCAATAATAATTAAATTTTATTTGACAATAAATTGATTTCATTTTATAAAAAAATTTGTAATTTTGTTCAATAATAATAAAAATAATTGAATACCAATACATTTCATTTTAGTGAAAAACACCAGTACTAATAATATTATTAAGAAATATTCATTGAGATAACAATAATAATTAAATGGACCCAATAAAACAATGATGGCGATAACAACGATAAACCCAAACAAACTATAATAGTATTAAGAGTTATACAATAATTCGATAAAATAATTTTTATGTTTTATACAATTAAGAATAAAATGTTATTATGCTTATTTTGTTTTAATATTTTGATCAAATAATTGTTATGTTTTATGTAAGAAAGTGTAGAATTTTATTACTTTTATTTTACACAATGATTCGATAAAATAAGAATAATCATACTAACAATAAATACGATTATGCTAAAGTAATGAATTACTTTTATAATTATAATTAAATAATAATTACCATAGTTCAAGAAACGCAATATAAAAAGAAGTGGAAAATGGCAATATTATTCGATTATTTGGCATTCAACATATCTTTTCAACAAATGTGAAATCGTGAGTAAATTTGTTCACTGTCGCCCTTCTGTCATGGAATTCCAGATGCGTCGATAGCGAAACAAGGGCCTATCCAATTTCGACGTCGATACGAAATAAATTCGCATCAAATATGAATTCGGCAAGCGCTGTTGGAGACGCGAGAGACGCGCTATTATACCCATACGGGACTCAGTGCGAAGAATATCAGGTACACTCTACGAGGGGACAAAAAAAACGAGGAAAAAAGAACGACAATCCTGCGAGGGGTATCGTCACGCAAAATATTTGCTATTCAACGAGAAAGTAATGGAAACGTAATTTATTCGGGATATCTGTCAATTTGACGTGTGTGTACCAATGCAAGAACAAATACGATATACATGCATGTCATTAATTAAACAATGCGTGTAATTAGGAAATAAATAAATAATTAGATAACGTTAATTTTTCAATTCTTAATTGAAAATGAATGCACAGAAATCGCGACCGTTCACTCTTCCTCTCTCTCCTTTTATTGAACGGAGGGAATAAAAAAAAATGTTCATATTTTTTATACCAACATTAAATACTCCCTGAGATGAAATAGCTCATATGTGGCGGCAGGAGTAATTTTATTTTAATCGCACAATTCGACAAGCAAAAAAATCAATACCACGAAAAAAACTTCCAACGATTTTTTTTTCGGCGGTTTAATTTCGAGGTGCGATTTTGTAATTGGCAAGCCGATGGCTCCCGTCGCGTATGTGAATTCTCTGTGCTCTGACATTGCCGGGAAACGTGTATAAGCGTGCCGTATGCATCAGACATCAAACGGCAGTCGAGGCCCTTTGATCAAGTTAGTTATGTCATTCAGATGACTCTTGTACAGCGCCGCAGGGCCCGAACGATTCGTACATTCGGGGTGTTTGGTGATGGCAGTGCGGTTGGTTGCGGACTCAACGCCGGAAGCGCGACTCTCTCTCTCTCTCTCCCTCTCTCTATCTCTCTCTCCCTCTCTCTATAAAGCCCGATTATATCACTCGAACGCAAACTCGATCGTGTTTCGATGTCTCGCATTGCCTTCACGTGTGATCTATCGCCGCACGTACAATCCGAGGTACACTTCCGTCCGAGTGAATCTCCCGAGGACATGGAGGTGATAAAAGAATAAAACAAAATGCCTCGCTTGAGGCATCAGATGTGCCTCACTTGAGGCATCAGATGTGCCTTGCTTGAGACACTTTAAAATAATATACCAGTGTGAGACGTTCAAAAATTCGATTTTTTTGCCTTTTTCGACAGTTTATACTTTCAAGAGTATCCTGTCAAAATTTCAAGGCCGTATCTCTAATACTCTCCGAATGGCAGCCTTCTAAACAGCAAAGGCTCGTAGGTATAAAATGTCTACGAGCAATCTTTAACGGGGTCCTCTAGTTTTTGGGTCGAAAAAATCGATTTTTTTTTCATAAATCACATCTAGAACATGTGTAGAAAATGTGTGCCAAAGGATTTTTCGATATTCGAAGTGGTTCACAAGTATAAATCACATGCGCGAACTTTCAAACGCGTTTTTCTCGAAACACCATTTTTCGAAACGGTGACCACGATATTTCAGAAACTACTGCACCGATCTTGTTCAAATTTATACAGCATCTTTAATATGTTATAAGCCAGCGATTGAACTAGGATTATCATGATTGCTTCGATAGTTTTTTTTGTACGAGCGAAAAACTTAAGAAAAAATGAGTAAAAAATAGAATGTAATTTTCAAAGGTGTATAAAAAAGTCAATTTTTGTAATTTAGAATTCACTCTAGTTCAATCGCTAGTCTTAAATATGAAGATTAAAATGCCGTTTGGTTTTTTGATTTCAGATAAGCAGAACGGCCGCAATCTTGGTCACCGTCAAGCACCTCTTTTACTTGATGTCTTCCTGCCGGCCACTATAACGTTTATTCTATTTTATATTTTGACTTCAAAAAATTTGTAAAGCTTATTTAAATATTAATAAAGATTATGCAACAACAATGAGATTGATTATTTCGATGTTTAGCCCGTAAAAAATTATTGAAAAAGCCGTAAAAAAACAGCCGAGAAACTAGAGGACCCCGTTAAACGGGTTTTTCTCGAAATGTGTTTTTTTTTTCAAATTTGCTGACATTGTAACTCAAAGAGCAATTATCCGATTGACTTGAAATTTGAACTGAGTATTCTTGAATATATCTACTCTACAAAGACGTAGGATATTTCCGATTGCATGAAAATTGACGATTTGGCATTGAAAAAAACGATCATTTTATAGGCAAGAAAACAGACTTTTTTTCATAACTACGCCATTTTGTTAGATTTTGATATTTTTCGAAAATCCTACGTCATTGTACAAGACATACCTTCCAGTTTAACGACATTTTTTCCTTTTTCGGTTTCAGCTACTCAATCGGTCGGAATCATGTTAGCAGTGGAGGCACTTTTTTTTGGGCGCCTCCGAAGGCAGCGCATAAGTCGCTTGGATCTCAATATTTTTCTACGAAAAAATTATGTAATATAGGTCAAATATAGCCAAATATATTCTTAATTTTCCGAAACATGTAATTGAGTACGTTTTTACCCAAAAAATCTCGAAAATCACCCAAATTTTCAGCGTTCAAACTGGCATAGCCCCTGAAAGGCGGGCCAATCAGGTGCCCCCGATGAGCCGGCGTACGTCGGTGAGCGATACCGCCGAAAATCGGGCGTACCCGATTGGCCCGCCTTCAAAAATTAATAATAATTCAGGCGTTGATCTGGGACCCACACATGCTTATATCAATCGACTCAGAATCTCACCCCCAACTCCCCATTTCAGGGAACGCATTTAGTTCTGGGACACCCTGTAGAGTAAGTGATGATCGGACTAATCGACAGTTGCAGGATTATCCATTCATAACAGGACACCCTGTATATATACAGGGTGTCCCTCTTATCTCTGCCACCCGAAATAAGTCGGAAAGTCGTTCAAGGTCATTCAAGGTCAGTATCGAACACCTATTAAAATGAGATACAAATCTGAATATCTCGAATCACTGCCAAATATTTAGTAGTGATCCGAGATATTTAGGTTTGTGTCATCGATACTGACCTTGAATGACCTCGAACGACTTTGATCCCCGAATATTTTTTATATGGATTGAGGTGCTCTACAAGATGGTCGAAAAAAATGTACCATTCTATTAAAAAAAGTGGAGGTGACCTTCACTGAGCGTCAGCGCTCCCACCGAACAAAAAAAAATTGGTCGCATTTGATGACCCCCTTCACACCGTACAACTTTTGTCTGGAACATTTTTCGTGACGTCGATAATTACCGAGTTATTTCGGGTGGCAGAGATAAGAGGGACACCCTGTATATATATATATAATACGATAAAAACAAAGACCACAATTTTCGAAATCAAGCTACCCTCTTATTTGCCATTGCCAAAGCAAAAGATCCCTGGAAGCTCTCATCCTAATGGGGGTACGTCTCTCTGTCTCCCTCTCTTTCTCCCTCCCCTTCTCTCTCTCTCTCAATCCTCCCCTGCAAGAGGGCACTTGAGGCTCTATAATTGCTAGAATCTTCTGGAACGACCCTGCCATACAACACCACAAAACGCGCGCACGGTTATGCAGGGTGCGTTTGGGTATCACGGGGTTTGGGTATCATACGCGCATGTAAGAGCGAGCTTTAGCCACACAGGGTGGTCCGTAGAGTCGTAATCAGTTTGCCCGCCCGTGAAATCATCATGACAGAGAACGACCAAGAGTCGTCAATTCCATGGTGAACTTTTTCAAATTGTCGGGAAAGTAATAACAATCGTTGCCAAATAATGGACTGCATTGTCCATATCTTATTGTGTCTTATCTTCATTGCGTCCTATCTTCCGGAGGGTGGTGGAAAGCACAGAAAAGTGACAATTTCTGGACAAATTGATTGTTTAATTGCGAATGGGAAAATTGGTGTTAACGCGCGAGTGAAAGGAGAGAAACGAGACGGAATCTCGTCGGGCCACCCCCGTAGCGATAGCTCATCTACCCCTATATCAAGGGTGGCCCATATAGATATACGCGCGAGTGGAGCGGGGTTGGAGGGCGCGTTGAAGGGGTTAAACGATCCAGGCACTGGAAAAAAACGATCCCCATCCACGTTTTTCGTATTGCGGATGCTCTTTTTCACCCCCCCCACCCCTAACGCACCCCCTCGCGCTTTCTCTCTCATCCTCTTATCCGCAGAGAGGAAACTCCTCCAACTTTGCGCAGGTTATACGGGGTGCCCATAATGTACCCGCGAGGACATACGTACGTACGAAAGTGGACGAATGAGAGTTGGAGCAGATGGGCCCTGGATGAAGCGAGAGTGAGTTTTTGTTTCGAGACTGAGGCCTCGGCAATCGTCGTATTAGGGAACAAACGAATCGACAATCGACACTCGAAAATTCGCGCTTCGTCTACGCGTATGTAACGCACGCGTGTGCGTTACACAAACGCGTAACTCATACCGATTTGCGATCGCCACATGTCCAAACATCGGCATATAATTTCGCGCACCGTTTCGACAAACACACGCGAGCCATGTGAATCGACACATAGAGAAATTCGAAACAATTGGACAATTGTATGCGATGGAAAAAAAAAAAGAAATCGCGTACGATGTACGACTACGAACGATCGTTACACATATAAATGTCGATTTAATAGCCCGGACGGGCAGCACGCGCGCGGGGTGGAGAAAAAAAATATAGGGTGGCAAAGGGTCGAGACGAGAAAAAGAAAAGGATTTTATATCCTCTCGGAATGAGAATTGAGGACCCATTGTCTTTGCGGAACGAACGGGTAATCGCTACCGATTGTTTCAGCGGCCACAGCACCGCGGCATATGCCGGCTCGAATTATTTATTCTTTCTTCCGGCTGGAACCTTTGGAAATCGACCGCGCTGACCATCGCTACCCTACAATGCATTCGTGCACGTGTGCTGCCCCCGGTGACATCGACAATTTTTTTTACGTTTTTTCCCTTCCGCCATTTTCACTAGTGAAAATCGTTTTTTACGCATTTACCGATCTTCAATGAGGATCCTAAAAAACGTTCGGTTATTTTTTTAGGCTGCCAAAAAAATTGGGCAATTGGAGGAAAAGGTTCATTGCTACGGTGTGAATTTCGAAATTGCCGATTTTGCGCCGATCTCTTGGGCGTCCCATCTCCATTGGAATTAAATGTAACACGGCCGGAAAGCTCAGAGATCTCCAGTTCGAATTATCATGACGGTTCTTTGACCAAGGAACGTCGAGACGTTCCTGAAAAGGGCCATAAACCTCCGAGTGCACGAATGGGGAACACGGTGTCTCTTTGTTTGCTCCTCCAGCCTCATATTTTCCGAGGACCTTTTTTTTAATTTTATATGCGTACATACAAAAATCTTATTCCTACTATTTTTTATTTGCAATAGAAAACGGGACGAGAATATTATATATATATATATATATATATATATATATATATATATATATATATATATATATAATATTCTCGTCCCGTTTTCTATTGCAAATAAAAAATAGTAGGAATAAGATATATTTTATATATATATAAGGGTGGTTAAAAAAATCGATTTTTTTTCCAACGGAAAATTGAAGTATGTTAAGAAAAATAAAGTTTTGCAAAATTTGAGGGTTCTAAACAATTGTTTGGTTAGTGCTCAAACGCCTTTTCCATGTTTTTTTTCATGATTATCGGAGTATGAATTTTTTTTATCCCGATGCAGAAAATGTTAGTACGTGATCCAATGTAAGTCTTGATTTAATTTTTTCTGTAACAATACACAATTTTTATTTAAATATTGTTTTTCCATAAACAATTTGTATTTGCAGATTAAGAATCAAAATATGTAATTCGGTTGTGAAAATTATATCAACCACTTGATGAACAAGAACACGGTGTTTACATCACTGAACGTCTAACGAGTATGCGTGTTTTTTTTTTTTTTTGGAGTAATATGTTGTTTTGGAGTAAGAAAATAAAGTCATACGGCTTCGAGAGTTACAAACCGCGGCGCTGTTGACGCTACTGCACCTTTGTTTCTCTGACTGTCCGTGATTTTGTTTCGCGATTCATTTGAGTGTTTCCAGTAGTTGCTTGTGTTGAGATACGTCACAGTACACGTAAAAATAAAAATGTAAAAAATGATCGCGGGTTTGGACGATGGATAAAGTGCCGAAATTTATCTGATTGGGTCGGAAATCGAAGAATTTGTGGAGCGAAAATTACCCACGAATAGAGAAGCATTAAGTCTATTCTTTCACCATCATAATACTCTTAAATTTTCTGTTCGAGAGAGTGCACAAAACGTTATCGACAGAATAACTAATATTCGGAGCGAAACCGGAATAGGAATTTCTCAACATTGCATCAATTTCAAAAGGTTACAAAAATTACGATCGGAGTGGGCAGCATTGAAAAAAATATATTTACGGGAAAATCAAACTCAATCGTTCAACGAAAATCTCTTTCAACATAAGTTAGATCAATTATTTGAATGATATTATTATGTCTATTGGCGGGGAAAAAAAATTGACGAAAAATCGAGAAAAAAAATAATCAAAAGTCGTTTGAGCACTATCTAAAAAATGTTTAGACCTCTCAAATTTTGTATAAATCACTTGTTCATAACGTAGTAATATTTTCCATTGAGTACGTCGAAAAAAAAATTCTTTGAACTACCCTAATATACATGCAACACTAAAAGCAGCATTTTCGGCATATTTTGCTTCTTTACCATCGGAGCCGATTCAAGCAAGAAAAAAATGATGTGACGCGTACGAAGATGTGTTGACAGAACGCAAAATCTGATGCTCAAAGCACTTGAAGAGCCGATATTTATGAAAATGTCGAAATTGCCGATTTTGCTCCGATCTCTTAGGCGTCCCATCTCCATTGGAATTGAATCCAAAGCAGCCCCAAACCTCAGAGATTTCCAGCTCGAATTATCATGACGATTTTTCGTCCGAGGAACGTCGAGACGTCCCTCAAAAGGGCCATAAACCTCGGAGTGCGCGGACGGGGAACACGGAGTCTCTTTGTTCGCTCCTCCGGCCTCGTATTTCCCGAGGACTTGAATTATTTATTTATTTCTTTCATTTTATACGCACATACGAATGTGGAGATTCTTCAACGACACGTGACCCGTTTCGTCTGCTCGCCTCATCGATTGTTTTGTAATAAATGTTGAAAATTTATGTTCCCTCGGAGAAGGGCCTTTCTCCACGCGAACGTCCACCGAAGTATCGTATTCCTGCGGCACGGAATGTTTTCTTTTCTCGCCTACTTTTAACGAGCTAACCCCGATGACGGCGCTCATAAAAAAAAAAAAAAAAAAAAAAAACGAAAAAAAATACCCATCCTCAGTTTTCAGCGTTATTACTCATCTCGTTGAGTCGTCGCACGAGAGTATATCGCATTAATATCCGAAGTAAATAAAGTGTCGTACAGTGAGTGCCACATGTACGTATGAATAGTGGAGTGCATTCTCTCTCTTGCTCTCCTCTCCTGCTCCGCGAAGCTTCGCTAGCCCCGAACGAGACTTGCTCCGAGATGGTAGACACATCGGGCATTCCAGGCGCAACTTTCCCCAATCACTGCCATCCGATGATCGAGGACTTTTGTTGAAAAATTTTGAGGCGAATTGGAACGAAAAGACCGCAAAGTTCGCGTGCAGAGTTTCGTCGCTACTTGCACAAGAGTAACGAGGTAAACAGTGAGGTAATTGTGCCACGAAGTCGACGTATACTGTCCTGGAAAGCCCTGTGCAAAGTTGATCGTAGATCGAGCCGGGTCAGAGTTACATGGAGAAGTGCGACGGCTCTTGCACCCCCCTAATGGATTTCACTCATTTTTCTCCCCCTGACGTCCCGCGGTCGACACCCCAATGGGCCTCTAGTTCTTCCGGGCTACTCTGGCTTTGTATACAGGCATATGAATATATATATATATATATATATATATATATATATATATATATATATGTATGTATATATATGTATGTATGTATGTATGTATGTATGTAATATATCTATAAAATACATCAAAATTGTTATGAATTGTTAATGTATATGCAGGGTGTTAGGAAGGTCGATGCAAAGCCTTAAGGGGTTAGGCCACTCTACAGGCCGAAAAAATAAGCGTTTTGGGGATTTTTTTTTCAGAAAAACTACAATATAAATCGGGATTGCAAAAGAGGGTGTTTATCATACATATCAGTGACTGTGTACAATAATTTTTCTGAAGCGATTGATTTCAAAATGGCAGCTGTGCAGCGTTTATCTCAAAACTGCATTTTCTAAGTTGGCCGGAAACATAACTCAGACAATTTTCAACCGATTCACTTGAAATATTGTATATATCTTGAAACATACATTGTCTATGGAAGTACGTAGGATTTTTTTTTGCATTGCATAGTTCATTTTTTATTAACAATTATCTGACGATTTTTTTGGAAAGTGAAAAATTTGCCTAAAAAATCGCCAGATAGTTGTTAATAACAAATGAACTATGCAATATAAAAAAAAATCCTATGTACTTCAATAGACAATGTATTTTTCAAGATATATCCAACATTTCAAGCGAATCGGTTGACAATTGTCTGAGTTACGTTTCCGGCCAACTTGAAAAATGCAGTTTCGAGATAAACGCTGCACAGCCGTCATTTTGAAATTAATCGCTTCAAAAAATTATTGTATACAATCACTGATGTATGATAAACACCCTTTTTTGTAATCTCGATTTATTTTGCAATATTTCTGAAAAAATCCTCAAAAAGCTAATTTTTTCGGGGTCTAGAGTGGCCTAACCCCTTAATGTGTATTCAGTCGACAAACACCAATACAATTATCTGTATTCACACAACTAACTAAATGGGACGTGTTGAATAACTAAAAACTTGTCAAAAAATAAAAATAGCTCTTATGTTAATGCTATTTACATAAGAGGTAAACAAGTTGGTACCCAATTTTGGGAAATTTTCCAATAATCGTACCATGATAACGCATAATGAGAAATTAATCGCTTCAATGAAATTATTGTATAGTCACTGATGTGAATAATAAACACCCTTTATTGTAATCACGATTTATTTTGTAGTTTATCTGAAAAAGAAATCCCCAAAACGCTCATTTTTTCGGCCTCTAAAGTGGCCTAACCCCTTAAGCTAAGACGCAAATAAGTTTTTAGTTACCAATTATTGTCTGGTTGAACATTACGAACGAGTTAGTACCTAATTTTGGCAACTTTTCCAAAAATCATACGTACCACGATAACTCAAAATCCTTAGACTTTGGACTAAGGTAACCTAGGCTAGATATGTTCCTAACGAGGTGACCTATCACCCCCTTAAGGCTTTGCATCGACCTTCCTAACACCCTGTGTATATATATATATATATATATATATATATATATATATATATAAAAATTTGTTAAACGAATCTTGTCGGTTGATTTGATTTATTTCAAGCGTCTTCAATTGATTATTTGCCGAATCAGCATTACATCGTAATCGCTATTTCACAGAGATAAACGACTTCCTCTCGCCAAGAGATACACTTGGACATGTACACGCGTATGAGGTTCAGTGTACGTCCGTGTGTACGTTGCGGATGGGTGCGTCGAATTTCTTATCTTAGACGCGTGTTTGGTAGGAAAAGCACACACGCACACATACAGATTCATGGGGCTTTATCTAAATGACTGTCCTGTCGGACGTGTCAGACGAATCGAATCGGCGATCTCCCGGATCAACAGAGATAACGAAATAAAACTGAGAGACCTGTCATGTACTTCGTGATTGCGGCAAGAGGGACGTTTTTACGGTTCAGATGCTGGGAAGATACGTCTTTTGGGATTTGCCCGAGTCGGGAATTTGATGGCGTAAACGATCAACGAGATTCTAATTTCCGCTCTTTGCTGCCATCTGTCTGTCTCTCTCCCTCTCTTTCTCTCACAAAGATGAATAGACAAGAGAATCCGTATCAGAGACTCGAGATCCGTGATGACGTGAGGCGACGTACGATCGTATCATCTCCGGGATTCCTCTTTTGTTTTTCACTCCGATTCCCGGAGACCCTCCTAATCTGTACGTGACAACCGAATCGTCATATGCATGTGTATATGCATTTGTGTGTGTGTGTGTGTGTGTGGGTACTTGTGACGACTTAACTGGATTGCTCTTGGAATTACGTATCTCCGGTTCAAAAAACGATTTTTTGTCGATGATTATTAATCCCTATACTTTTGAATTAAGAAATTGTTTTTATTGGCAATTAGAATTAGGGCTGGGGTTGGGATGGAAAATGTGATCGAGCGAAGTGATTTTCTGGAAATAGTTTGCTCGATAGCTTAAACAGTTTTTCGTATTTTTGAATGCATTTTTTCATGTTTGGATATAGGCTCTCTATGGTCCGGGAAGCCATTTTTTATATGTTTTATTTAGAACATTTTTTAGAAATGTTTGTAAAATTTGACGCGATCAAAATGTTGAAACTTTGATATGGGATTGTTTGCGTTTCGAAATTTGAAATTTTAGCGAGACAAGTTATAGCTAAAACTTTACTTTGGAAGAATGTCGATGGATTTTTTTAGAGTCATCAATCCAGAGGCAGTCATGATGCACTTGAATAACTAATGAATATCTTATGTTTTATTGACATCGTTAAATTCAGACTTATCGTTAAATAAAATAAAAAGCCATTTAGTCTAAGTTCCAATAAACAATATACGATATTTTTTCCGTATTTTCAAACTGTTTACTCTTTGAAAAAAAATCCAAAACCGACAACCAAACAATATCGAGATTCTCGACCATAACGTCCCGATGCTCACATTTCGAACCTGTCTTTGATATTCGGGAAACACAATTTTTTCGAATAACTCATTTGAAGGATTTCAGAACCAGGACTTTTTTCTTGAAGTAGAACAGCTGGAGCTATTGGTAAAAAAAATAGCAAAAATGAAATGCAGCCATCAGAAGCGAGGCTTGCACTTTACGACGAGCTTTCTTTCCTCCTTCGTTCCCTATCAAGATTTCGGCGCACTATGCTCGCGGTCGAGAAAAGCAACGCCTCGAAATGCCGCATGAATTTTCTCGCTTGCATACTTACTGCACTCGTTGACGCAGTACTTTTGTCCCCTTTCTGCTCGAAGCGCACCGGCAAAAGAGCGGCTCCCCAGGCTCTCCAGTCGAAAATTCAAACGAGAGACACACACCACTTTTTTCCCTCGACCAAGGGAAAAAAACCAAAAAAACACCCAGAAACTTCCGCTTGGATTAAATCACGGAATGAAGCTGTCACGTGATCACACACTTTTACCGTCCTTAAAACACGACAAACCTAAGATCTGCTTTACAATGTCTTAAAAAAAAACTAAATAAAACAATACAGAGCAAGATGGGAAGCAGCGATTGCAATTGGCAAAAAGGTTCGGTAACTTTGCGACGTGCAAAAATTGACTTAGTCACGTCGATACGCGAGCTGCCCGACTCGTTATCGGACTGTGCGAGACAGCAGCATCAAAAATGATGACACCTCCCGTTAATCGTGAATCACGATGTTGGGTTTTTTTTTCTCATTTTTTTCTCGTGTCTATTGGGAGTGCTCATTTGGGTCAAAGATTATTGGAACGAAATCAGATTCCGCTGACATCCGGTGTGATTAGTATTTCGGGCAAACTCATCGCTGGTAAATTCGCTTGATGTTAATCGATCAATAGATGTTGATAGTTGTACACAACGGTACTTGAAAACAGCTACCAGAAATAATTACGTTCCTCGCGAAACGACACCTGGAGATTTTGACATAGACAAAGTCCCGGTGGCACTGCCTAGCCGCGGGACAGCTGAGATCTTTATTATCGGCACAAACGCCATGGTATTAAGACAGGCCTGTATCGTTTGCAGCGTCAGAACTCTGTCAATTAGCGTAGAGGTATGATGGAACATTCATAGCTGGCTGATGATTATGTTCTCCAGCCGACGGCAATCCAACGCGAATGCGTAAACGCCTGGGCCAGTACTATGATAGGTGACCACTCAGCTTTGATGGGTAATCGGATTGCCAGAAAACTCCGTAACTTTCGTCCTTCTCTTCCTCCATATCCAGTTAGCCCGGTGATGTATTTATGATTCCACGTTTTCGTAAAATACGATGTGTACATTGAATGACATTTGTATGTCATTCATATTTCAGTTCAGGGTGTCTCAGAACTGAATGCGTTCCCTGAAATGGGGAGTTGGCGGTGAAATTCTGAGTCGATTGATATAAGCATGTGTGGGTCTCAGATCAACCCCTGAATTATTATTAATTTTTAAAGGCGGGCCAATCAGGTGCGCTCGGTGAGCCGGCGCACCCCGGTAAGCGATACCGCCGGCTCACCGAGCGCACCTGATTGGCCCGCCTTTAAAAATGAATAATAATTCAAGGGTTGATCGGAGACACACACATGCTTATATCAATCGACTCAGAATCTTACCCCCAACTTCCCATTTCAGGGAACACATTCAGTTCTGGGACACCCTGTATATGCGCAGTGGAAAAGAAACCAAACGGACTTGATCCACGTGTATTACCATATAAACAATCAAAGAGTGAGATAGCCTGATGGGATGGATGAGTGTTCCGTCTTGAAGGCCCTAGAAGATCTGGTCCTGGATCAGACTTGTTTGGCAGCACTAGCTGGGGCTTATCGTGTATGCGTGACACTTGAGATCACGATGCAGCCTCAGTCACTCATCTCGTTTGGGTTTACATTACCTAATCTGTGTATATGACTTTGGAAATAATCCACGCGCGGCCCTCCATCGTACAATTTGATTAAAATCATCAGCGGTCCTCCTACTCGGACGTTTTTTATTGCTCTTCAACTACCAGCAGGAATACAGGCTGCCATGTGAATCGTTGGAGTTCAAGCTGATGGGAAATCTTTCCCTAACTGGGTCAGGACGCGGCATCCAGTCCAAGGATGCGAGGGAGAGAGCTTTGTCGTATATTTTCGACGTATGATCCTGCGGGCCTTTCGCAGAGGCGTGAAATTGCCCGGCTGCGCTCAGTCCCTTGCGCGTGTATGCACTTGTATGTGTGCATATGTGTGTAGGAGACTGTCCTGGCTGGCGATTCTTTATGGGGCAATATGATCCTGGGGAGATGAACGTCGAACTGAGAAGGACGGCCATCAAAGGGTTCTCAATAAATACCGCTGCAGCTGGGGACGGCGGGGGGGGGGGGGGTGTATTGGCCTGTACGACACTGACTTCAAAGACGAAGACGTTGAAGACTTTTTCAACAACGGGCGCCAAATTACTTTTCTCATGTTTCAGAAAGAAATTATGTACCCTAAGTTCTTTTCGCAAGCTTAAAAAAGAAATGACGCAGGTCGAGTGGCTTGGTCAATGTTTAGATTAGTATTGTAGTAGATATTAGTAGATATTAGTATTTTAGTAATAATATTAGTAAATTATTAGTATATGTAGATATAAGTAGATAATATTAGAATGATTACTTGATAATTAGACATTTACGTGAATTTATTATTTAAAAATTGTTGATTACTTATTGTTCCTTTTATGTACTGTTTTGTTGATGGCAAGATGAATTCGAAGTTTGCATCGTTGGAATGCAATGAAAAGTACGATTTTTTATTTGCTCCGATTTCTTTTGGCAATTTCTTGGCTGTGGAAATTCCTCAACAATTTTTTTATTTGCTCATTCGGAGACCTATGATCTAAATTTGCGAAAAATATTTTTTGAAATAAGGAAAAGGAGGAAATAAACATAAAAAATGTAAATAAAATGGAATAAAAAATGTAAAAATATGTAAATGAAATATAAGAAATATAAAAATGTAAAAAAGAATTTTCCTGCGTCCCAACGATCTGAACTTCAAGAGCATTCTTGAAGACTCTCGACTTCGAGGACTGCACAGTAGCCAAGTGCCCCTGTACTCAACATCGCGAAAATGCCCGTGTCTCAAAAATCACCTTTCGATGAATACAAGCATCGGATAGAATGACGAAACAGGATGTACATTGTACACTTGTAAAGGATTCGAAGCATCCTGCATATAAGGGAGAAGTTTCCATCATTGGAATGCAATGGAATAATTATTTTTCCGTTTTCCATATTCCTTCTGGAGTTTTGGAAATCACTGGAACAATCTTCAGGATCCTCATCGAGAGATATGCAATGAAATCTGCAAAATACGATTTTAGGTGGAAAATAAAAATAGGAAAAAGAATTTTCGTTGTATTCCAACGATGCAAACGTCAACCCCATTGCTGCATGTCGTCTTTTTTCGTCCAGAGTGGCCTCGAGTGCCACGAACTCGAAGTCGAAAGTACTCCGAGGCACGCTTTCTATCTGTCTGAGCTCGGGAGCCTCTTCGCCCGAGACAAGAGAGTGTTTGATCGATGCGCGGATCCTCTTTTCGTTCTCTGGAACCGGAAATTAGGCGTCGGCCCATCTCCGTGTCGGAAATAACGGGACACGGTGCCTCCACTCATCGGATCACGCCACTATCTCCCGTGCATACAAGCTGCATGAAACGAAAGAATTTCCAGTTGATAAACTCGACGACTGTACCTATCTGCATTAACGCTTCGTCAATCCCACAGGGCTTTTCTGTTACATTTGTCAATCGGACAACTCGAATCAACCAAAAACAGGCTCGGTAAGATTGAATTGGATGAGATTGAAGTTTACACCCTTGGAATGCAATTAATTTTATTTTCTTTTTATTGGTCCAAATTGGTCCAAAGAAAATTTCTCAACGATTGCTCACGACGTTTCTTTGAAGATCTACGATTGAAATCAGCGGAAAAAAATACACATAATGATAAAAATAAGAAAATAAAAATATAAAAAATAATGTTCGTTGTATTCCGACGATACAAACTTCAAACTATTAAATTGGCCAATTTTTCTGGACATACATTATAGCAGAAGTAACGTGAGAAAATGGTTGTTCTCTCTATCGCTTTGGATCATTCCTATAGCGCAACTCTGTAGTGACCGTCTCAGTCTGCATTTCCGGAACCGAATAACCATCGCACACTTACACAACGCGTAGAGAAACAACTACAAGCCTTTCTCCGCAAGAGTCGTGAAAAAAAACATAAAAAATTAGCGAATGCGCCGCCAAGGTAAAAAGAGAAAAGCGGTTGAACGATTAGTCGATTTTGTGAGGAAAGACGTTCTCGGGTACGACGCTGGCTCGGCAATTACGCGTGCTCGGTCGCCTTTTGCGGAAGCTCGCGTGATCCTTACATAGTTGTATATATATATATATATATATATATATATATATATAAGGCGTTATACGGCAAAAACGAAGCCGCGGAGACAGAAAGCCCTCCAGAAGGGCCGAGAAAGACAGCGAGAGTTTCTCCCCCTCTCGCGTGCGATCGGATTTCAGCCCCCGCCAACAGAATAACAACATCGAAAAGTATAATAAAAATGTCACTTCTTTGAGGCTGACGCAAAAACGCAACAGGCTAAGCGCGGTCCCTTACCCTTCCGTTGTCACACATTTCGACCTGGACAAACTTAAAATAAAATGCTCACTTTGCACAATACTCAAAACTAAAAATGTTCAATATTTTTTTCCAACAATTTAATTCGATTTTTTTCGAATTTTAAAAATGCAGACATACCTATAAAGAAGTGCCAAAACTGTATCCTTGATTGAAAAAAATAAAAACCGACCGAAGGATCGTTAATAGCAGGTGGATGAAGTAGCATCCGGATCAAATTGATGGTTTGCATCGTTGCAACGCAGCGCAAATATATTGATTTCGTATTGTTGTATTTTTCGAGGCCGTTTAGTCTATGAAAAGCACTGAAACATTTTTGAGGATCCCTATAGGATATTTAAAATCAAAACCTGCAAAGAAAATATTTTAGATGATAATAAAAATGAAGTATTGATAATATACGTATAAAGATATAATATATAAAAATATAAATAAACAAATTATAATCTACATATTGTGGTGGCACAAATTTGAACTCTATTTTTTCCCCTTTTCTCACCATCCAATTATCTTCTTTAAAATAAAATAAAATTGTTACGGAAGCTGCGAGCAGTCAAAAAATATTTAGAGGTCGCTCAAGTTGGCCAAGAATTTCGATTTTCATTTAAAAAATCATTTTTTTGTCCACTTCACATGCACGAATTTTACGCTTTATAATTTGTAAATTAACCCCGCGAAAGCTCTAGCCGCCCAATGAACATTTAGTGGTCGCTCAAGGTATTCGAAATTCAGAATTTCCGCCAAAAAATAAATCCCGCATGCACTATAATTCCTTGTAGCATAAAATCAAAATAAAAAAAGTGTTACATTTTCTGAATAATTCATTATAATAAATAATTTGTAACAAACACCAGACGACATGTGTTATTATGTGTTATTATGTATTTCTGTATTATGGCGTCGCTCGTCATAGAGTACAGCTACGAATGGTCTGCAGTTTGACGAACGAGACCAACTGTGGGACGCATTACGATGCGCAGAAAACTGTTTCTAAAGAAAAAAGGATTAATTGTTTTCAAAATCTTACAAAGCGTCAAATTTATGAGTAAGAAAAGTTTTAAAAAATTGGCGAAAATTTGAAATTTTGGAGCTCTTGAGCGACCACAAAATATTCATCGGCTGGCTAGAGCTTTCGCGACAATTTTTCTTTTTCTTTAAAGAAGATAAGTGGATGGTGATAAAAAGGAGAAAAGAGCTCAAATTTGTGCCACCCTATTATATATATATATATATATATATATATATATATATATATATATATATATATATATATATATATATATATATATATATATATATATATATATATATATATATATATATATATGTATATGTATGTATATATATATATATATATATGTATATATGAATAAATAAAGATAAACAATAACGAGGAAGAAATATAGATTTCAAATGCTAAAATCAAGAAATCATTAAGAATTTTCGTTGCGCTCCAACGATGTAAACTTCAGCACCATTCAAATTGACCGGCGGGTCAAAATTGGGGCAGAGATAAGTGTATCAACGGAAGATTGAATTGTGAACATGTACCTTCCAAAAGTGGGCTATATACTCGTAAGTTATGAAATAATTGATATTTAAAAAATTGTGGATCGACTTTTCAGGAGTTGCATTTATATGCACGCGTTGCAGTGTCGTCGCGTGCCAGATATCACGTTGCCTTACACGAGGAAAAAAATATATATATACACACACACATACACGCGTACGTACATACATACATACATACATGTATATATAGTTAATAGCACAGGAGAGTATTATACAGCGCAGCATCGCGCGTTCGTGCATTCATATTGTAATGCGACATTCTAGATGAGGTCAGATGCCACGGTAACCATACTCCATTGTACTTCACGAAGCTATTCGTTGTACTTACAGTTTACTATATGCACTTTATATATATATATATATATATATGGGCACATACATACTTATAGGGGTTGAAGCGCGTAACGGTAAGAAATGTCGGGGGTGCGAGACTGCGTATACGCCCCCGAAAGATCATCTCTCCGAAATCAGACTCGGCTGTTACCCCCAGTGCGGTCCTTTGGTCGAAGGGAAGTCTATCCCGTGTACAACAATGCCCGAGGACCCGTTTCACTTCATCGTTTTACGGCTCCTAAGACTGATGTGGACGACTAGGGCGACTTTACAAAAGGTTCGCGCGCTCATGGCAAAAACAGTAATAGACTTCTTCAACGACCACGTGAGATACTTTGACAGCCCGATGATTTCTGCTCCGTGCATCGAAAGTTCTTTGTTTTCTTTTTTAATTTATTTTTGTTATCGATAGAAATATTTTTACTAGAATTTGAAAAAAAAAAAAAATGAGTGTTGAGTGGCCTGGAATGGCGAGAAAAAAAATTTAGACGGGCAGTTGATGATTTGAAGACATGAATTTTCGCTGCGCTTCGATTATGCAAACTTCAGCATAGTGAATGGGCTCGTGTCGAAGGGCCGTAATGCTTGGGTATTTGGAATTTATTTTTATTTGAATTCCCCATTTTTGGCAGTTACCGATCGTTTCTCGCTAATGATAGGTTTTTTTTGTTGTTTTGGTTGTTGTGGAAACCTAAACCCTGAAGGCACATCGCTTTCGAGGTATCGGGAAGGTCTGGTCGTTTCAGTTTTCCCATCGAGGGAGAGCCGCGCGTCCCGATGATCACGTGTGTATTTGGGTGGCACGTGTCGGGCAGGGGGCGAGTCTGCGCCAAAACATACATTAAGTCCACCTCTCTTTCTCTCTCTCTCTTTCTCTATACCGTTAACGGTTATATATTTACGACGGTTATTTATGTTATTTACAACGAAGTATCGATCGATCTTAATGTAATGTTTAAATGCTATGTCCACGAGAGCTACGTATGGTGAGTCGTCTAATTATGGGAAATATAAATGACGCTGATGTTTGCATCGTTGAAAATGCAATAAAAATGATTTCTTTTTATTTCTTAAATTTTTCCAATTATTTAGCCGATTCGGACCGTGAGAATTTGTTTATTTTTTTTTATTAGAGCCAAATCTACGAAAATTGTATACAGGGTGTCCTGTTGTGAATGGATAATCCTTCAACTGTCGTTTTCGAGATAAAAATCATCTGCTTTTGATTTTTCACATGCCATTTTTACAAATGATAACTTGTTTGACCCGGTTTAAAAAAATACTCTTGGTTATTTGTTTTATCTAAAAAAGTATTCTTTTTAACCTTTAATGTTAAGGAAACTTTATGAAAACAGATCTTATGCAGAATTTTCATGCAAACCTACGCTTTTTTTTGCTTCTTTTATTTATTGTCCCCATCGTGATACGTTACCATTGATAATTGCTCTTATTTCTTCGCTTAGGCATTTTTTGGCCACTTACCATCCCCCATCTTCATTATTTCAAGGACCTTGCGGCCATTTTCCATACTTCTAATTCTATTCTCATGCACCCGCTTCCATTCGCCAAATATAGTTGGGGGTTGCTACTAATTCCCATAGCCATTTCAACATGCCGTGCTTGACATTTTTCTACCCGTTTCCTCCTCATCCACTCCCAAAACTAATTTTTTACATGTACATATTTTATATATTTTTTATTGTATCCAATAAATGAATCATTTGTTAATCCTACGAATAATGCCGTTATTTATTACCTAATTTTAAATAAAATGTATACATTAATAATACTTATTATCTAATTAATATTACGTTCTTTATTGGATACCAATGATCATATATATTCTTTTCAGTTAGTAATAATTGAATAATTTATGTATTGGACAACAACGATAATAAAATATCGAAATAATAAAAAGGAATTTCCATCCTATTCAAAGGATGCACGCTCCAATAAAAAAAAAACGCAAGCCAAAAATTAAAACAATACCTTTATTACTGCGCAAAATGTCTGCATAGAATATTCAATTGCTAACAAATCATTGCGAAGAATAATGAATAAAGAGTTCCAAAGCTCTCGGTATAAAATAATATATAACCAATATAAAACAATTGTATATATATATTCTTTTGAGCTAATAATAATTGAATTATGTATTTATTGGACAACAACGATAACAAAAAGTCGTAAAAATGATAAGGAATTCTCATTCTATTCAAAGGACGCACTCTCCAAAACCACAAGTGAAAAAAAACCCTTACAACTGCGCAAAATGTTTGCAAAAAAACATTAAATTGATAACAAATTGTAGCGAAGAATAATGAATAAACAATTACAAAGCTCTCGGTATAAAATAATATATGAAGAATATAAAATAATGACATATGTATATTATTTTTAGCTGATAATAATTTGATTATTTATCTATTGGACAACAGCGATAATAAAAAATCGAAAAAATAAAAAGGAATTCTCTTCCTATTCAAAGGACGCACTTTTCAAAACCACAAATTTAAAAAACCCTCATTACTGCGCAAAATGTTTGCAAAAAATATTAAATTGCCAACAAACGCGAAGAATTACGAATAAACAAATACAAAGCTCTTGGTGTCAGCACGTAAAATTCTTTCGTGTAACAACATCGCGTATGTGCCTCTACACACGCGAAGACGTGAACATAAGACGACTGGGCGATGGGATCAACGATCACGAAATAACTGGCATTAGGGACAATCCGCGAGCTTCGAAGCGCAAAGAGACGATAAATCAAAGCCCCGACTGGAGCACCCACACACGTGAGCCTCCCCGATTACGTACATACACGTGCTCGCGTTCATTGATGGGCCAGAGTAACATTTCTGTCGCGTTACTTCTCGCGGGGGTGGGGGAGCATTGAGTCGATGCACGCAACTGAACGAGCCCCGTAACTTTTTCGTCGTGGGTCGACAATGTTCGAGAGCCTGAGATCGAACTCTGAGACAAGATTAAATTGTCCCTTCTAATTGAGCAACGCGCGCGAGGGAGCAAGGAAAGAGGAAGAAAAGGGCAAAAAAAAGAATACGAGGAAAGAATTGGGTCGGGTGAGTTCGTCACGCGAGTGACTCGTGTATACCCTCTCTGATACGCCTTTGAGGGATCCACGATGTATTTATAAAAAACGCGAGGTCTCGGACTCACTTCGACGTGCCGTAATATATTCACTCCCTATCGACTAAAGTTGGCCAACGAGCTTCATTCACACACATACACACGGTGCTATCCCGCACGAGCTTGCGTAAAGCTCTCGAATCACATCGATTCGGACATTTATTAAAGTCTCGTTCACTCGTTCGCGAGAATGCCTCGGGGGATTTATTTCTTGGTTTTTTTTTTACATTTTTCGTAGAAACCAAATCGAAACTTTTTTACCTCTTGCGCGGGTTTACATTGTCATTGAGACGACGTTAAAGTTTGCGTCGCTTGAATGCAACGATATTTTTTTAAACTTTTATTGTATATGTGTTTTTTTTAATCACTATACAAACCATTTTTTCACAAATCGAGGTTGTAAATTTATAATAAGATGTATTAAGTTATAATAAGTTAATAATAAGAAATCGAGTTAACAAAAGGAATCTATATATATAAAAGAAAGTGGTGTTAGTTACACCACTTATAACTCAAGAACGGCTGAACGGATTTAGCTGAAAATTGGTGGGGAGGTAGCTTAGAACCAGGAGACGGACATAGGATACTTTTTATCCCGTTCGACCGCGTTTCAGTCAAGTCACTATAAAACGTGGTATAACAAAAACACATCTGACATGACACAAAACGCAAATGACAGTGGAATAACAAAACTTAAATGACAGCTAAACGTAATTTTGTCTTTGGTTAAGTATGGTAAAAAATTTGACAATTATAAAAATGATAGCTAAACGTAATTGATAATATCATCAGTAATTTGTTTTCTCTTTGAATCATCATTAAAAATGCCGCGACCAAGACGATCAAATCTTTCCCGACAAAGCCGTAATGCAAGAAGGATACAAAACATTGCGAATGAAATGACTGAAGAAGCACAAGGAATTGCCCGTGAAGAGCGCCGCGTTAGTATGGCTCGACTTCGTGCTTCTCAATCACAAGAGCAAACCGAGGCAGCCCGTACAACGACTCGGTTGGCAATGCGAAATCGTCGAGCGAATAACAGAGATGAAGAAGTAAATAATTTTCGATGCACAAGAAGAAATGTTTGACTGTGTAACAAACGAAGATGAAGTCACCAACTATCCAATTGAATTTTTAAACTCTTTGGATGTGCCTGGCGTACCACCGCACAATTTACGCCTCAAGGTTGGCTCCGTAGTAATTATGCTTCGAAACATAAACCCACCAAAACTTTGCAACGGTACGCGTTTGGTGGTAAGTAAATTGATGAACAATGTGATTTACGCGACGATACTCAAAGGAAAATTCGAAGGTGAGGAAGTTCTCATTCCGAGGATCCCGATGATCCCAACCGATATGCCGTTTGAGTTTAAAAGACTTCAATTTCCGATCCGTCTTGCATTCGCCATGACCATTAACAAATCACAAGGACAATCTTTGAAAGTTTGTGGTCTGAATCTTGAAAATAAATGTTTTTCACATGGGCAATTATATGTGGCATGTTCACGGGTCGGAAGCCCATCTGCGCTGTTTGTATTTGCGCCTGATAATAAAACAAAAAAATGTCGTGTATCACAAGGTGCTTAACTGAAGAGTACAACCGATGCACCAAAATACATAAACAATAAAGAATCATTAAAATACTTGATTGTTTATATTTATATTTTTCCTAATAAAAAATTGAATTGAATAAAATCCAAAATCTGCTTATTTATTGCCTCTAAGGCGGAACAGAGTTCGCCGGGTCAGCTAGTAAGTTAATAAAAATAACACGTTAATACGTTAATAAAAAGAATAAGCTAATAATAAGAATATATTCTACGTATAAGAATACGTAGAATAGTTAAGGGGCCATACCAGTGTGACACATTCAAAAAATCGATTTTTTTTTGTTGCCTTTTTCGACAGTTTATACTTTTAAGAATATGCGATGAGATTTTCATACTTTCAAGATTTTCATACTTTCAAGAATGTGAAATGAGATTTTTCAAATTTGCTGACTTTGTAACTCAAACAGCAATTATGCGATTGACTTGAAATTTGAACTGAGCACTCTTGAATATATTTACTCTACAATGACGTAGGATATTTTTGATTGGATGAAAATTGACGATTTGGCATTGAAAAAACGACCATTTTATAGGCAAGAAAACAGACTTTTTTCATGACTACGCCATTTTGTTAGATTTTGATATTTTTCGAAAATCCTACGTCATTGTACAGGAAATACCTTCCAGCTTAACGATTTTTTTCCTTTTTTGGTTTCAGCTACTCAATCGGCCGGAAACATGTCAGCAGTGGAGGAACGTTTTTTTTGGCGCCTCCGAAGGCAGCGCATAAGTCGCTTGGATCGCAATATTTTTCTATAAAAAAATTATGTAATATAGGTCAAATATAGCCAAATATATTCTTAATTTTCCAAAATATTTAATTGAATATTTTTCCTCAAAAAATTCCCGAAAATGGCCCAAATTTTCAGCGTTCACACTTGTATAATCCCTTAAAGCGATTATAACAGTCTAAATTAATGAAAAAAATTGGATTCATTGAAAATATTTAATTTCAATTGCATTCCAACACTGCAAACCTCAACGTCATTGGGACTGTGAGGCGAGAATTGTATGTATTTAATTGATTTTTTATAAATTGAATCCGTATTTGGGTGACGAATTTATAATTATTCATTGAAAGAGTGCTTGATCGTATATGTAATTGATAATTATTGACACATAGAATTCGTATTTATATACGTAATCAATATTTATTTATAAGTAGTGTTCATATTTATGTGCCCAATTCATAATTATTTATTGATAGAGTTACTAATTTTATATTTGATTAACAATTATTAACAAATATAATTCGTATTTATACACGTAATTAATCATTGTTTATGAACAGTATTCTTATTTATATACCGGATTTATAATTATTTATACATTAAATTCGTATTCACCTGCTGGATTCACAATTATTTATTGATCGAGTTGCTAATTATACAGTCGATGAATAATTATACATAAATAAAACTCGTATTCAAATATGTAATTAATAATTATTCATGCATTGAATTCATATATATATATATATATATATATATATATATATATGGATTCATACTTATTTATTAACAGAGTTGCTAATCATAGAATGGATTAATAATTATTAGCAAATAGAATTCTCATTCATCTACGTTATTAATAATTATATATAAATAGTGTTCGTATTTATATATGCTGAACTCATACTCATTTATCGATATAGTTGCTAATTAGACGCTCGATGAATAATTATCAACAAATAGAATACATATTCATACACTTCATTAATAATTATTCACCTATAGGATTCATATTATACAATTTTTCTTTCGTTTTTACGCAACGAAGATTCTTTTCATTTTGTTTCTCACTTCTCCACTTTTCTCAACAGCCAAAATTTGTTCGTGTGCGGATTGAAGATGTCTAACAATAAACCCAAGGAAATGTTCAAATAATCTTCATAGTTAAAAACCGCAAAAAATCGTGGTCAATAGAAAAAAAAAACTGAATTTCCATCGCCTTCCAACGATGCAAACTTCAGCATCTTCCTACCCTTCCTACTCACCAAAGTATTCGACGAACGTTAAAAAATCCCAGAATTTTTTAATGCATTTATTAATGTACAACAATGGGGGTGTCGCATGACCGTGATCTTGAGCGGAAGTGGCTCGCTATAATAAATCGTATCGAACGATCGATGTTCGCATACATTCTGTGTAGTAGTGAACAATGCGTTACTGCTGTTATACACGAAGAAATGCCGCAAACGAACAGGAGCTCGGCTCTCTCTCTCTCTCTCTCTCTCACTCTCTCTTTCTCTCTCTCTATCTCCGATCGAAAATAACAAGGAAAAAAATCAGTGAAATCTCTTCGAACCGCCCATGAACCATTGGTAGTGAGGGTAGATATGTTGCATCTGTCGTCACGCCCTTGTGTGACACACACACATCTACGTATACACAAATACCTGGCTGGTGACTGTATGTATGAGCTTAAAGTTCGTGGCAAGTCGAAATCACACACGAGAGAAATCAGGAGCCAAATACAAAAGCAAACACACACACACACAACACACTCGTGTATATATATATCTTATATATATATATATATATATATATATATATATATATATATATATTTACAGAGTGGCCCAAAAAGTGACATCCAAAAGAAAAATCTAGATGCCTCGTATCTATACCTATCCATGGGGTTCAAGTTTGCATCGTTGGAACGCAACAAAAGATCGTTTTTATATTTTATGTTTTTTATTTTGGCTATTATACAAAATCTTTTTAGTAGATTTATATTGTAGATCGCTAAGTACTAGAAAAAAGATTGAATGAAGGAATTCCGAAATAGAAATTTTTCATTGCAATCCAACGATGCAAACTTCAACGGCATATCTATTCGAAAAAGCCCTATATATGTTCCACGGTTTGGTTAGTATTCGAGAAAAAAAAAGCATTTTCTTTTCTTTTTTCTGTATGTACTTTCCTCGCGACTTTTCTTACCTGTGTTGTCGTTGTGAAGTGCACTGCTAACCAACAAATAAATGACCAATTGAACAATAACGCAAGTGCCTTAAATTTTGATCAAAAGTTTAAAAAATCAGTTTGAGAGGATCAGGCCCTAAAGTTCGGATGATAAAGAAAAATACTCATACTAATCTAAATGCCTCTTAATTGCTTTTGAAAACTCCAAGAGAAAGGTACATTTACGAATAAGAAAAATAAAATAAGATCTATACTACAGGAAAGCTCGAAACAAAATTATTTTTTCTTGCAAACTGGAAAAAAGTGTAGAACAAACATTGTAGATTTTCCTTTTGGACATCACTTTTTGGACCTCCCTGTATATATATATGTGTATATATATATATATATAGGGAAGATGTCTACGATCGAAGGGACACGCTTTTTTTCTCATTTCGGGGTCCTGCACAGGGGCCTAAATGTTTTATTACTTAATCATAACGCACCCTCACTACACATGTACCTACAAGAATAAAAGTATATATATATATATATCAACTGGCGCATATGGGATAGACGATCAGAAGCCAATACATTTACACGACACAATGCTGCTTGTGCGCCTATACCGATGTATGGGCGTTCCAGAAATCAACGTCCATCCCTTTCGCATCGTACATAGTTGCAAGCCGGCCAATTATTCATGAGCGATAATCTCGCGCGTGGATATTTGATAGGACCAAACGATTTCAATGCGTGGGAGTGAGGTAGGGGTACGTAGCCATAAAAGGTATTGACGTTGACACGATGTGTTCGATAACGAAATGTTCATTGGAAGAGAATACTTTGGGGATTGCAGCTTTTCGGATATATGTCGAAAATGGAAATGTGCGCTCACAGATTGAGGAGTTGCTCATGAAAAATGTGGGTTTTAATCTAGGGAAAATATATCGACCGTTTTTAAAATAGGGTACAGCATTTTTTATTTAGTAAGTGATTTTAAAGGGTAAGGCTACTGTAGAAATTTCAAAAAATCGATTTTTTTTCCTTCAAAGATGCCTTAATATTTAAAAAATGACATACTCAAAGGATTAAGGTGGGGAAAATGTCTAAATACTTCTAATTTGAATTTTGAAAAACTCGTACCGAAAACTTTTAACGCGTTTTTCTCGAAACTACATTTTTCAAGTCGGCCGGGCTCATAACTCGAACAAATCTTGACCGATAGACTTTAAATTTTAACTGTATATTGATAATTATATTCTGCATAGAAGTACGTAGGATTTTCTCGATATATTACATAGTTTTTTTTTATAAACCATTTTCGAACGATGTTTTTTTGAGAATTTTGAACTCTTATCTAAAAAACGCGCCATTTTGCAAAAATCGATATATCAAAAAATCCTACGTACTTCTGTAACTATTCACATGTATAATCGAAAATAAAATTTCATTCACTGTAAATTAAAAATTACAGGTGCCGTTGGTCCGGCCGCGCGCCTATGAAAAAAAGGCTTCGTCGAAGAAAAACTGTGCAGCCGCCATTTTGTTTTATATTACTATTAAAAAATACTTTATACAGTTTATGAGATGTACAATAAAGGACCTTTTTAGAATTTTGATTTATTCCATTGGCTCGCTAAAAAAATCCCAAAATATACTTATATTTTTCACCGCTATAGTGACCTTACCCCTTAATATAAATAAATTGTAGAAAGAAATATATATATATATATATATATATATATATATATATATATAAATATATATATATAATGTTAGAATACAATGAAAATTATTATTTTTCAATTACTCGAATTTCGTATGACTAATTTTCATCACGGAAACCCATCGACGCTTTTTCAAAGATCTATCATTTGAATCTGGAAAATTTGTTGTAAATTTGTTAAAACCACGAATGAAATGGAATTTCGAGGGGGTAGTTTACCCTTAAGAGAAGTGTCATAAATTTGAAACATGAGAAAACACTAAATTATACGTTTTAGGAATATTTTCAATCAGCGGGGACATTTTAAATACAGAAAAACCGACCGCGATGATTAAATTCACGCAAGGGGTGGTTCACCCCCTTAAGCTGTCCGGCGATTGCGCAAAAACAAGTCAACTTTAACATTGTCCCCTCTTCAAAATGATCTCCATTTTGTTCATTTCCATCCAACCCTTCCACGTGTGGAGTGAAAAAAGGCAAATACGGGGGGTGGTTCACCCCTTGATAATTTTTTGTGCGATAACTCTGTAGTAGATTTTTCATCGCTTTAGATCAGAGCAATTTTCTTTCTTGTTTCACTACGATCGTTCGACTGCTTGTGGGTGAAACTGCAATATCACCCCTTCGAGGGGTGGTTTCACCCCGTAACACCGTTTTTCCGCCAATAAAAAAATACGTGTCGCTTAGTTTTCAATGCTTCATAACATACATAAAATTCAATAAAATCGAAGGACGACACCTGAGGGATGTTCCTTGTGAGTCGCATTGCCAAGGTGATTTTTTCTGCCCATCATTTTGTGCTCTCGCATTGAGGCAGTTTGCGTGTCCCAAGAGTCAATGGGCCCAGCATCGAGGGATTTTCGGTGAAGAGCCACAGACACGCGGATGGTGTGACTCAATTAGCCGATCGGAAGGACACGAGGGAATAGCGCCACGAGGGTTTGAGGGTGAGAATCGTCCCGATGGTGCGGTTAGTTAGCTTTGTACGCCTCGCTGAAAATGGACAGATACAACGTACGTGCAGGAGGGTCCCCGAAGTACACATACACGCATATGTGTGTGCGTGTCCAAATAAAATTGTGTACGCGGATAGTTTAGGGCAAAAAGAGTAGGAAGAGATTCCGGGAGCAGTGACGCGAGAACCGCCGTGACAATAGGGCTGAGGCATCCCCGTTGGGAGGGGTGGTAAGCTCTCTGGCCACTGTACGTCCCCTTGTCGACGATCCGCAGCTAGGTATTGTACAAATTTGTACATAAGTGCTGCATATGCACGTATTTTCGCTAAGCTACCGACCATGCAACGATGCCTCGTGAGGATAAGGGCGCATGTACCTTTTAGGGCCGAAGGTTTCGCGTCCTCGATTGCTCGGCCCTGCTTGCCACGGCTTGATAGGGATGTGCTGATGTCTGATGGGGAAAAGGGCGCAAGTGGACTGGCTGCAGCCGTGGGAGGCGAATCCCTTCGGTGGAGAGCAACGTCCGGTGTGTAAAACTCGGGGGTTGCAACCTTCCCTCGTCGCAGCACGCGCCAGCTGGCTCATTGTTAAATTACCGCTAGAGCTGTGTCTCGCGCGATCCACGAGCGTAGAAACGTCCTGTATGAAAATTTGCAAATTGTTGGTCACTCTTTTGAGTGGAATTCCGTGACGGATGCGAGGTAGCTTCGGTATTTTCCAAGTGCGCATTGAGTTTTGTTGAGGGATGGTAATTTGTGGAGGCTGATTATAAGCGAGAGCGATTTGCCGATTTCCAGAGGTGAGCAGCGGTGGCCTGGAGCGATACTCGGATGGGTGACCGATCAGCGGAGGCGACTACCGGGCGGGATAGGTTTACTTGGTTTCCAATGGTGAACGCAACTTATTCGGTGAAAATCGGAGAAGGGTTTTACGCAGTTTCCCCGTGCCCTTGGGAAAAAGTGATAATGGGGGGAGGGCGTTAGGAGATGTGACTGTGGGCAACACTCTGGGGGGGTCTCTTATCAACTGGAAAAAGTGTCAAGTGTCCGCCATTTTGTGAAAAATGAATATTTTTTAAAATCCTTCGATTAAAGACTAGTTTATACTTATATTTGACTAAATCCATCCGCATTTTTTTTTCAGATGATCCACTTCGCCGCAATGTTGGTCACCGCAAACCGTGTATATAAAAACATTATTTCATTGACGGCCATTTGCCACTAAACAATGTAATATTTTTCAATAAAAAAATTACTGAAAGTTCTTCAAGATGTGTTCTTTAAGATGGTATATTGATCGATTAAAAAAGTTTTGTAGTTTTCTTTAAAAAAATTCATGAAAAAGGCCTTTTTTGCGCAACAAGTGGGGGTAACGCCTTAAAAGAAACAGCCTATAAATAAACCAATATTTGCAATTATCAATACTTGACGTATAGAATATCCTGTTCCAAACTTTTTCAATTTTTCATCCAACTATTTTACGGTGACCCCAACAATTGCTAATTACCCTCTGAGCAACTGGGAAAAAGGGACAAGTATGGGGTTAAGATGCAAGGGTCGTAATGACCCTGAAGGGCGTTCAAAAGAAGGAGCCAATAAATAAATAAATATTTGCATGCATAAATAAATACCTGAGGTGTAAAATATCCCGTTCCAACTCAAAAAAAAATTTCAACCAACTATTTTACAGTAATCCCAACAGTTACTAAATTACTATATTCCCCATCAACTTTCATCCCCTCAAGGAACACTTATTTCCTTAAGGGAAATTTGATTATTACTTTCTCGTTCTTTTATTATTATTTCCTCAAGGAAATCACACAGTCAAATTTCCTCAATGACTAAAATACTGAATGATTAAACTTTAATTAAATAACTTAATTAAATACTTAATTAAATACTTAATTTAATAACGATGACTAAATGACTAAACCCCTTATCCCCCCCCCAGGAAAACTTATTTCCTCGAGGGAAATTTTATGTTTACTTCCGTCCACTTTCATCATTATGTCCTCAAGGACCTACACCAAAATGTCCTCAATTCCCGAAAATAAAACCGCCCGCCGAAAATAGAGTCCATCCGGAGCAGCAGCGAACTGATTTCGCCTCATCGTGTGCGCTACGGTAATAATTCTTCAGTCCCGTCATTTTTTGTCTCATTTCTAACCGACGTCCCGCGCTGTATTTTTCAGCGGCAGGCACGAGACTATTGTCACATCCCGGAGATTTTATGGGGGGGTCGCGTATGAATTTATCGTCGCGCTCGGAATATGATGATCCCCGTCAGTCCGGGTTTGTTTCCCGCGCCAATGGAGAGATCATCCTCTAATGTATTTACACGGGGTGGGGTTGGGAGACAGCGAGAGACGCGTAGTTGGGGAGGGTGCCAGTCCGGGGGAGGTGGCGCGTCCGATCTCTCTCTCTCTCTCTCTCTCTCTCTCTCTCTCTCTCTTTCTCTCTGTACATAACACGGGGTGAGATTTGTCACTCCTGTAGTATAAGGGCTGTATATACATTTGTATACGGATATATTAGTGCTGATGTATAGATATAGGGATGAGGGTAAAGCGCGTGCGATGCGTGTCGTACACGAACCACCGTTGTATCACCCATTGTCATCCGAGCCCGTAAGATTAAGCTAATTTCACACATGTCCTCGTACTTTTCGTCCCTTTCATTCGTACTACACACACAGACAGGAAACCCACCACGTGAGCGAACAGGGTTGGAGTACGTCACAATTACGATACACGTATAGGAGCACGGTCACGTGCGTGTGTGACATACGAAACTGCCAGAACGGTGTCAAATACGTCATGGAAGTTTTTGCACCCCTTTCCATGTAGTTTGCCTCCGTTCTGGAGTTTCTGGACTTCCACTTTCGGTGGTTGGAGTCTCGGAATTCTTGTAATGAACGATTGACATGCATGACTTCGAGAACGCGAGGATCATCATCAGCCTGATGGGCTGTAGTTTTCTCATGAGGAATCTAAAAACGTTTGAGTGATTGGAAGTCACTTAAGGATGTATGTCAGCTACTGCAGAGTCGTTACAGAACTGATTATGCAATTTGCAAAAATCGCATTTAAAGACTAAATAAAATAATTGTAGTATTCATTGAAGCTAAAAAGGAGATTTACCACAGCTCAAAGTAAAACATGCGGTACAGAAAGAAGAATTTTCAATTTTTAACTGCAAATTTAGTTGCTGATTTGATGTACGTTTTCCCTGACGTTGTCGTGGTTACGACATACGAGCTAAAGAAATACGAAAACGGTCCCATTTAACTCGCAATATCTCGCAAAATATATGGGCACATGTTGATTTTTTTTTTAACGTATCATGCATATTACAGCGATACCGCACAAAAGTTTTTTTTACAAAAGAGTACTCCGGAAATACCTTTTTTGCCAATGTAAAGGGAATTTTGGACGTACAGTCCTATGTTCCCCGTGTTAAATGACCCAACTTTAAATTCGTTTATCTCAGCATTCACGTGGGCAAATTTTGTTTTTTTAATCTCAAAAAGTTCTCGATATTTTCCTTTACAATATCAGTGAGTTTCAATTCGAACAGTAGTAAATAACTTAGTTGCCATACATCCTTAATCAACTTTGTCTTTGGTCTTCTCAATTTCGTATGAATGAAAATTATAAAAAAGCTCAAACAAACCGAAACAGCTATTCATATGGTGTGCTCCAACGACTGTTTCTATGTATTGATAAAAAAGAGCAAAGAAACCGAAACAAATGATGTTGAAGCTCGCACCGCTGGAATGCAATGGAAATTCTTCAATTTTTATTTCTTTGTTTTGTTCATCGTCGAAAATCTTAAGGATGTATGGCAACTAAGTCATTTACTACTGTTCGAATTGAAACTCACTGATATTGTAAAGGAAAATATCGAGAACTTTTTGAGATTAAAAAAACAAAATTTGCCCACGTGAATGCTGAGATAAACGAATTCAAAGTTGGGTCATTTAACACGGGGAACATAGGACTGTACGTCCAAAATTCCCTTTACATTGGCAAAAAAGGTATTTCCGGAGTACTCTTTTGTAAAAAAAACTTTTGTGCGGTATCGCTGTAATATGCATGATACGGTAAAAATAAAAAATCGACATGTGCCCATATATTTTGCGAGATATTGCGAGTTAAATGGGACCGTTTTCGTATTTCTTTAGCTCGTATGTCGTAACCACGACATCGTCAGGGAAAACATACATCAAATCAACAACTAAATTTGCAGTTAAAAATTGAAAATTCTTCTTTCTGTATCGCATGTTTTACTTTGAGCTGTGGTAAATCTCCTTTTTAGCTTTAATGAATATTACAATTATTTTATTTAGTCTTTAAATGCGATTTTTGCAAATTGCATAATCAGTTCTGTAACGACTCTGCAGTAGCTGCCATACATCCTTAAACTGCTGGACAGTTACTAAATTACTTATTTTTTATGCTTATTATTACGATATTTTTTAAATGCTACTAAATTATTTCTCAGTAACATTTAAAAATAATTATAAATTATCTTTAAAAGCTGCTAAATTATTATCACTCAAACGTTTCTTAGGATCGTCATAATTTCTGATGATGATCCTAAAAAACGTTTGAGTGATTTAAAGTCACTCACAAAACTTGGTCTTCGGAGTTTGATTTTTTAAAAATAAAAATGATGAAAAATAACAAGCAAACCGAAGCAACTATCAACACGGTGTGCTCCAACCTCTGTTTCTATGTATTGATAAACAAGACCAAAAAAACGATGTTACAGCTAACATAGATGGAACGCAAGGAAAATTCTTTAATTTTTATTTTTTTAATATCTTCAATTTTTAAAATCTCAGCCTTCTAGGTTGTAGAATTCTGATGAGGACCCTAAAAAATGCTTTAGTGACTAAAGTCACTCAAACAATCTTCTCATTGGTCTTTTTTCCACTTGGGGAAGTAGGAGTTTCAGAATTCTTGTGGTGAACGATTGACGTGCGCTACTTCGCGGAGGAGAGGATCATCATCAGCCTGCTGGGCTGTACATTTCTGATTAGGATCCCAAAAAACGTTTGAGCGATCTGAAGTCACTCAAACACTCAAACAACCAAACAACAACTCAAACCAAGTGTTTGGTCTTTCTTATCTTTTTCATAAATAAAAATAATGATTAAGATCAAACGAACCGAAGCAACTATCATCATGATGTGCTTCAACGTCTGTTTCAATGTATTGACCGAAAAGACCAAGTGAACTCAAAATTGAAGCTTACATCGTTGGAATGCAGTAAAAATTCTACTTCCATTTTAATTTCTCCATTTCCTTCATCATCAAAAATCTTAGTCTGCTGGACTGTAGATTTTTTATGAGGATCCTAAAAAACGTTTGAGTGATTCAAAGTCACTCAAGCAACCTTCTCTTAGGTCTTTCTGCCACGTTAGGGAGTAGGAGTCTCGCAATTCTTGTGGTGAGTGGTTGGAGTGCACTCCTTCGAAGACGGAAGGATCATCCTTCTAAAATCCTCCAAAGGATGTTGAGGAAGAGCTTTTTCGCATGGAGGATGATGATGGGTTGGTTATACATTTAGGTAAATCGACCCCCTCCTCTCCAATGAACCTAAACAAGAGTAATTTTTTCGGAAGCTGCTGCACCCTAGACGTGAGATAACGAATATGGGGATGCGAGGAAGGGCTCTTCACAAGTTCTTTGAACAGGGCAAGGGAAGTAACGAAGCAAAGGGGAGAGAAGAAGAAAACGGGGGCTTCCAGACACCGAGGACCATATTCTCCAATTCGAGACTCAATATTGACGTTAATTGCGCCCTTTTGATTGTCAACGGTAGTTTCAACATCTGCGCTCGCCGCCACGTATGTGGTGCTCGATTTGTCGATTTTCGTCGAGGACGCGCTCGTTCTCCATCGTTATATATGGAGGTGTACGTGCACTATATAGCATAGTTTCGGTACTTTTTCCGCTGCTGCTGCTGTCCTACATGGCTCAAAACCCGCCCACATCCTCCTCGGTTTACAATTACGCAATGTTCCGCATTTGTCACGGACGAAGTCCTACGGAGTCCGCGAGGAACGGAGATGGACACACACATATGTCCTCCTGTCCGAGCAGTTTTCAACCCCTCTCTCGCTATCTCTCTCCCTATCTCTATCTCACTCTAGCAACGACAATGATACATACGAAGCGTTATTCTCCCCTCATCTTTATCTACCTACATGTGCTGCGCGCAAAAAATTATATAAACTTATTTATTTATCTACTTGTTTCTTTATTTATTCATTTATTTATTTCTGCATTTTTTTATACGGTCCCTGATATTTAATTAAACAATGTTTTTTTTCAGGAAATTGGTGGCCCGTGATAAATTACTTTATAAATTACCTTATAAATTACTTTTATATAAAAATACTTACGTTTGTACAAAGGTGATCTTAAAGACTTCAGGATTCACATAATTATGAGTATGATGACAATGGACCACTATGAATTCATTCTTGAATTCTTTTTATATGACCTTTCTGCATATGTATATATATATATATATATATATGATCTTGATATTTGCATCGTTGGAACGCATCTCAAATAAATTCTTTACAAATGATAAAAACATGTTTTTTGGCCGATTTAGGCTACGAAAATCATTGGACTACTTTTACGTTCATTAAAGATTCACGACCACAATTTGCAGAAAAAAGTTTTTTATAATAATAAAAATTATGAAATAAAAAATGGAATGGTTGCATTTCAACGATGCAAATTTCATCGTCATACATGTATAAATTTAGGAATTATTAGGATACCTGCTTTCGAACAGATATGCGTTCGTTCATTATGCAATTAATGTGCAATGAGGAAAAATTTTTTTAAAGATATTTAGTTCGTGTAGAACATTCTCTCTCTCTCTCTCTCTCTCTCTCTCTCTCTCTCTCTATATATATATATATATATATATATATATATATATATATATATATATATATATATAGGAGTCAGATACATATGGGACTGCAACAAGAGTTTATACGCTACAGATGCACGTAAAGTAAGACGAGTAAGGGCGCCCAAATTTCTGCTTTCCAAGAACAATGTGGGGGGCGCACATCTACGTTCGTTCCACGCTCATCGTGTTTAACGATTCGTCACAACAGTACGTGAAAGACAAGGATGTAAGATTGAACCTGCATTCGGTACGTTATCCATACAAAAAATCTATTTCTTTAATGTTGAAGTAATAAAATAAATAACAATTCTTTAAATGTTAGAATAATAAAATTAATCATAATTTCTATTATATTAAAGTAATATTAATGTCTTTAATATCAAAGCCTAATAATTTCTTTGACATTCAAGTAATAATGTCTTCAATATTAAATCAATAATAATTGCTTCAATATTGAAAAAATAATTTCTTTAATATTAAAATATTAATATTTTGTTCATTGTTAAAGTAATAAAATGAATATTTTTATAGAGACAACCTGCGAAATTGCACTAATAAGATAAGTTAGCCGAATCCTATCGGCCAATACGTTACTTCTCAGCAATCCATTCACTCCGGTTAAACGGCGAGACGAATACACTCCTGCGAGCGCGAGATGAACGAAAAAGACTGTAAAACTCATCGAGAAATGACGTCGAAGATGACACGCTCGTGCGTATCTTCTTCCCTCTACGGATCCTTCGGGCCGTATAACCACGGGAGAGATGTTCTCACGGGCGACCTACGACCTCCGTTTCATCCTCTCGAGACATCAACCAGGTTATACATATACATACATACACATAGTGAGAGACGAGTCGGAAGATTCGAGGGTCGTCTCATCGCTCGTCGAAAAGGATAAAGCACTAAAAGAGGCAAAAGAGGCAAAAAAATGGAGGAGAAGCATCGAGAGTCGAGTCCGCTCTCTTCACTGTCATTTGACACAGTCCTAAACCCAATTCGCGTCACGCGCTCATACACGCCTTACGTACGCGCGTATGCTCATCGTATAGAGGCATTAATTCTATATCTTCCTTTGCCATTCGCCTGCTTCTTTTTTTCCCCCCGTTTCGTTCCTTTTTTCCTCCTTCTTCTTCTTCTTCATTCATTCGCCGTTTAGCCGCGTGTCCTCGCTTGGCTTTTTGTCTCGCGGTTCCCATGAGCCGCAGGAACAAACGCGGCCGAGGAACGGACGCGGAGATAAAAAGGACGAGGGAGGAAGAAAGAGGAGGAGGAGGAGGAGGAAACGAATATTATGCGAGAACTGTCCGCACAAATCCGCGGGAACCACCCCCACCATGCGATTTATATATATATATATATATATATATATATATATATATATATATGTATATGTATATGTATGTATGTATGTATGTATGTATGTATGTATGTATGTGTGTATATATAATATGAGTGCACGTATAGAGCAGCTAAGGACGAAGGTTTCCCATGCTAGGAACGAAGGGCTGTGAATGTGTGCCGCGAATCTTTCGGTCAGATAAGCCTTTGTGCCGAGTGTCTCGCGTTGGCGGTTCCTCGGCGTATTTGGAACGCTGACGTATACACGCTGGGAATAAGACGGGAAGAGGCTGCGCGCTGAGGGAACGAGAAAAAACCTGAAACTGAGAGGTTCAGGTTGAAGGGAAGAAGAACTAAGGTGGTCGCTGAAAGCGAGAGACATTCGAGACGCGATTTGCTTGACGACGAATCCGTAGGAAGATAACGCTACCACGACCACCATCGCCATGGTGTGATGTATCGGTTTCTATATATCGATAAAAGAAAGACCAAAGAAACTCAGCGAACGATGTTGAAGCTTGGATTGGTGGAATACAATGGAATTTTGTTCATTTTTATTGCTTCATTCTGTTCGTCATTCATAATCGTAGCTTGCTTGGCTGTAGATTTCTGATGAGGCTCCTAAACGATGTTTGAGTGATCTAGAGTCACTCTAACGTGACTCCACTTTGGGCTTTTTATTTTTGCTTCTTTTTCTTTCATTTTCTTTCATTTTTTTCTATAAATGAAATGAAATAAAAAAGGTCGAACAAATCCAAACAACTATAACGATGGTGTGCTTCAACCTCTGTTTCTATATATCGATATATAAAAGAACAAACAAAACCATACGAACGTCGTTAAAGCTTGCATCGTTGGAATGCTACGAAAGTGCGTTAATTTTTATTTTTTTTTTTCGTTTTCTTCATCGTCCAAAATTTTAGCTTCCTGGGCTGTAGATTTCCGATGAGGAACTTCAAAAACGTTCGAGTGATTTAAAGTCACTCAAACACACTTCTCTGTGGTCTTATTTTAATTTTTTTTTTTTAATTATAAAAATGGCCGAACTAACCCAAACAATTATCACGATGATAAAAGCCAATGTCTGTCGCTATATATCGATAAAAAAGACCAAACAAACCCAAACGATCAATGTTGATGGAGAATTCGTTGATATTTATTTCTTCATTTTTTCCATCATCTAATCGTCCAATCTTCTGGAGAATTGTAGATTTCTGATGAACATCCTAAAAAACGTTTGAGCGATTTTAAATCCCTCAAATAATCTTCTCCTTAATTTTGAAAAAGAAAATCCTAAAAACAGACAAATTAACTATCACTACGGTGTGTTCAAATGTCTGTTTGCACATATCAATTAAAAAGACCAAACAAACGATGTTGTAGTTTGCATCTTTGGAATGGAAACGTCTTCTCGAAATTTTACTTCTTCCTTTTCTTCATCATCCAAAATCTCATCCTGCCAATTTGGGCTGTAGATTGCTGATGAGGATCCTAAAAAACGTTTGAGTGATTTTCGTTTTGCAGATTTGCTAAAAAAAAGATTCGACCTACTAAGCTTCCTTCCAACGACGCAAACTACAATATCATTAGAAAAAATCGTCACCATAGTGTGATCTAGCGTCTGTTTCCACACATCGATGAAGAACCTCATTGGGCGACTAGCGTCTGGGTCTTCACACTAAAATCAGGGTCGAATCTGTAAAATCGTTTTTGGAAATTCTCCATCAGCTCTAGTGTCTCTTTTGCCTTTCCCACCGGTTATCAGGTCGATGATGGGTCATGGGAATGATAAATGTTCAGGTTTGATCCCTGATTCACACGATGAACGAACCAAACCACTTATGGATGATGATGGCACTCTCCCATTCAGAATTGACTCGTTACCGATAAAAAGCTGACTCGTCGAACAACTCACCGGAAGTGCGCTGCCCGAAGGCATCTGCATTGCAGTTTAGAATAATACAACTTTCCGCCATACCGAGGATTTCGTCTCCGATAGAAATCGATATTCCGATACAACAGAAATGCGTTTTCCGCACCGATAAGATAATGCGGGAAGGAGCGAAACGGAAAGCGGGTATATTCGCATTGGAATTATTCGTAGTACGCTTCAAGACAATTGAATGACGTTTAAGTATCGAGAATGCGGTTGGAGAGCGATAAAAACAGCGAGACAGCATATCGAGAATCTTTATGACCGGCAAGAAGCGAAACTAGCACGCGCGACGATAGTTGCTCTATTCACATGTGTGTTGCACTTCCGATCGCACTCGTGCGCGATTTCGTGCAGCGGCAGCTTCTTCGCTCATTATGCCTCATGCTTCGTTCTCGAGATCACTTTGTAGTACCGCTAGTATACGCTCACTTCACCACACATTTTAGCTAAGAGAAAATAAAAGATTTCGTTACCCTGGTAACCCTGCTCCGTTTAATCTCTTCATAATGCTTTGTGTGCGCGGCACGATCACCACGTTTTTTGCCTTGCTACAAATCAAATTGAAAAAAGTAAACCATAAAACGATAATAAAAAAGTGTGCTCAGTCGAACAAGAATGAGTAAGAGAAAAATCGAACTAGATAAGATTGACTCTTATCGCCACAAGATTCTCAAATACCAGAATCTTCTAAATAAAGCTGACGCAATCAGAAGCGAAGATCAAGATGGCGGCTCGGAAGGTATGTTTCGTGACGTCCATACCTCCTTTCTCCTTTCTTCTTGACGAATTCCCCTCGAATTCATTTTCTGGGCACTCTCGCGTGTTTTTTCGAACAGTGAGAGTGTACCTCGTTGACTAGGTTATACCTCGGAAGAGGATCGGTACAGATTCAATCTGTCCCAGCGTTAGAGGGAAAGGGCATACGCCCCCCCCCCCCCTCTAATAGCATATATAACCTAGATCGTATGCTCTTACAGACTTGGCTTCTGACGACCGATCAAGTATCGAAACAAATGCCGACGAAAACGACGCAAACGCGATCAATGATGCACAAGCGGCAAATGAGTCTGAAGAGACGACAAGTGAGGAGACGATAGTCCCCACTTTAAGCGAAAAAGCCCGAGATCTTCTCGGGGTCGAAAAACGTCAGCTAAAAGACCGAGCCTTCAACTTTCATCCGGATCTTGCGGAATGTTGGAAGGAAGTCGTACTAAAAGGCTTGGAAACAAAAACTAGGAAAGTGATGGAGGAAAAATACATCACTAAGGGAAATTGTCCCTTGCAAGCACCGGAACTAAATGCCGAACTTCTCCCGCTTCTCCATAAGACGGCGAAGAACAGAGATAAGTATCTCATGACTAATCAGGAAATGTGCGGACGCGGTCTAGTCGCACTTGGAAATGCCATTTGTGCAATTTTCAACGACGAAAAAGAGCCAGTCGATAAAGAGGAACTACTTGAGTTTCTTTGCGACGCCAGCAGCATGTTCTGCGACGTCACTCACCAACTTTCCAAGTCACGAAAACATCAAATCTACCAACACGTAGATGAAAGACGTAAGGTCATTTTGGAGGATTCCGAAACGGATAAGTTCCTCTTCGGAGAAGACTTGGGAAAGAGAATAAAAACAGCTTCGGCTGCGGAAAAGGTGGGTCTCTCTATAAAGACGCCTGGAGAGAGAAAACAATCGTCAACACGCCAGCATTTAAACTGGAAAGGCTCGTCGGGATTTCGAGGCGGTTATCGCCCAACGAGTCACTTCAACAAAACAGGGGCGAAATTCGCACCAAACAACCGCCCTCCGTTCACGACGTTCCAGAATGCGTACAAACAACAGCATCGACAAAAAACACCGAACAATCCGGAAAAATAGAGGTAATCCCTTTCGCCGGGAGGTTACAACACTTCTCACGGGCTTGGTCACGAATAACTTCCGATAATGTCGTATTAGCCACTATCTCCGGCTATAAAATACCCTTCACAAAAACCCCCGTCCAAACCAAGGAACCGGCGATACTGGTACCTCCCAATACTGATCCTGACACGATGCAGGCGGCTCTAGATAACGTACTAAATCTAGGCGCAATCAAAAAATGTAAAGAAAGAAAAGGACAATTTATATCCAGTATTTTCCTTGTCCCCAAGAGCAATGGAAAAATGAGACTCATTTTGAATTTAAAAAAGTTAAATGAATTTATAGAGACGACGCACTTCAAAATGGAGGATATTCGTACAGCTATAAAGCTGCTATCGGAAGGGGTCTTTATGTCAAGTCTCGATCTACAAAATGCGTATTTCACCATACCTATCCATCCGGAATATCGCAAATTTTTAAGATTCAAATGGGGAAACGACCTCTTCGAGTTCGTATGTCTACCCTTCGGCCTCAGTACAGCCCCTTGGGTTTTTACTAAGATCCTAAAGCCGGTAGTAAGCTATCTCAGGAGTCAAGGATGGCTCTCAGTTATTTATCTTGACGATTTTTTAATTCTAGGCGAATCAAAAGAACAATGCGAAACAAACGTACGCACTACAAAGGCCCTAGTGGAATCCCTAGGCTTTGTCTGTAACGAAGATAAAAGCCGTCTTGAACCCTCGACGTCTTGTCAATTTCTCGGCTTCATCCTAGACTCACTAACTATGACACTGGAACTCACGCAGAAGAAACGTGAACAAATTACGACAATGGTCTCAAAAATTTTAGATTCACGATCCTCCTCAATTCGTGAATTTGCGAGATTTGTGGGACATTTAACAGCAGCTTGTCCGGGAATCGCCTATGGCTGGCTCCACTCAAAACCTTTCGAGCGGATAAAATACCTAGCCCTACTAAACTCGGGCGGCGACTACCAGGCTAAAATGTCAGTTCCAAACTCGCTGCAGAGGGACCTCGAGTGGTGGCGAGAAAAAATCTCGCAGTCGAAAAATCCCATTCGCAAATCAATGTATAGTCTAACGATTTCTTCGGACGCCTCCTTATCTGGGTGGGGAGCCTATTGCGATGGAAAAGTAACATATGGCCACTGGTCTGCAGAGGAAAAATCGCTACACATAAACTACCTTGAACTGTTGGCAGTTTTTCACGGACTAAAATCTTTCGCGACTAAAAAGGGAAACTGTGAGATCCTCTTAAAAGTCGATAATTCGACAGCGATAGCTTATATCAATAAGATGGGAGGAACCAAATTCCCGAGACTAAGTAGTTTAGCATACGACATTTGGTCGTGGTGCGAAGAACGACAGTTGTGGATTTTCGCAACATATATTCCATCGAGGGAAAATACTGAGGCCGACATGGCATCTCGCGTGGAGAAACCGGATATAGAATGGGAATTGTCCCCTTCAGCCTTTAGAGTCATTACCGAACGTTTCGGACATCCGGACATTGACTTATTCGCCACTAGAAAAAATTCCAAATGCGAACTTTTTTGCTCCTGGCATAAAGACCCAGACGCGTTTTGCATTGATGCCTTCACTCTCGATTGGAGGGAAACAAACTTTTACGCGTTTCCTCCTTTCTCGCTGATACTCAAAACTCTCAGAAAAATCGAGAATGACCAAGCCCGTGGTATAGTAGTGATACCAGATTGGTGTGCACAACCCTGGTACCCATTATGGTTGTCTCTACTAGAAACACCTCCAGTTAGATTACAACCGTCAAGCAAATTATTATTTAGCCCCGATGGGAGAACAGGACACCCTCTGGCGGACAAGATGGCACTGCTGGCAGGGATGCTGTCCGGAGAGCCTACCAAGAACGCGACATAGGCGATGAAACGATCGATCTACTCCTGAAATCGATTACAAACGAGACGATGAAGCAATATAACAAGCCAATCATTGACTGGATACGTTGGTGCGAAGAGCGAGATCGTAACCCCTTCAAGCCGGCGGAGGGTTGGATATTAGAATGGTTTACCGGGAAATTCCATGAGGGTGCGTCCCACGGCTCATTGAACACATGTAGAGCAGCCCTCTCCCTTCTGTGTGGAGACCACATAGGAAAAAGCCCCGTAATATCACGAATATTAAAAGGAGTCGCAAAGTCAAGACCGAGCAGGCCTAGATACGAAAGGATTTATAACCTAGACCCTGTTATCAGCAAACTAGAACAAATGGCACCATTAGAAAACCTGACCCTTCAACAACTTACAACTAAACTGGCAATGCTGTTGGCACTTATTACAGCCCATCGTAAACAAACGCTGATATCGATCAAAAGGAGCAGGATCAGAAGAGTTGAAAATGGCTACGAAATAGAAATCTCATCAAGGATTAAGACAACTAGACCTGGAGCATATCAGCCTCTCTTGTTGTTACCAAGGTTCACTGATAAACCAAACCTTTGCGTAAGCGCAACGCTCGAAAAATACCTAGAAGTTACATCAACGTTAGTAGAAACAGATGCTCTTTTCATCACAACCAAGAAGCCGCATCGGACCGCTTCAAAAGACACCCTAAGTCGCTGGATTAGAACGTTCTTATTGGAGTGTGGCATAAGCCCAGACTTCGCGCCGCATAGCGTTAGACATGCAGCAACATCGCGGGCGCGAGCCAAAGGAATAGACATAAACATAATTAAGAGTTTGGCGGGATGGTCTCACACGTCAAAGACCTTTGACACCTTTTACAATCGGCCGATTGTTCAAGATAAAAGCGTATTTGCTAGAGCAATTTTAAGTTAAAAAAAAAAAAAAAAAAACGGGTTGCCCAGGGTTATGAAACATGTAATTGCTTAACCAAAGAAATTGTTTAGGATGTAATATTAATAAGCTACAAAAACAATGTATTTCTATGAATAATAACAACCTTTGTTCTCATTCACGATGAATCGAGATAAGCTCTAAACATCCTACAAAGTGATCTCGAGAACGAAGCATGAGGCATAATCGAACGGTCGAGCGAGCCCGCCGAAGGCGGGCGAAGCTCGACCATGATTATGCCGATTGCTTCGTTCGAAGAGATCACTTCCCACCTCAAGAATTAAAGTATAAAAAATTAATTTATATCCCTCCCGTGATCTCTTTATGGAACGCTAAACTTTATGAAGAGATTAAACGGAGCAGGGTTACCAGGGTAACGAAATCTTTTATTTTCTCTTAGCTAAAATGTGTGGTGAAGTGAGCGTATACTAGCGGTACTACAAAGTGATCTCTTCGAACGAAGCAATCGGCATAATCATGGTCGAGCTTCGCCCGCCTTCGGCGGGCTCGCTCGACCGTTCGATTTGCCCGACGAGAAATGCAGCCTTGAATGAATTTCCGATTGCAGGATTCTCGTGCAGAAGTTGTCGTAGGGATCCGATTGGATGGCCACACTTGTTCCCACTTCCTGATAGGAATCCAATGAGTCATCACATTGGATCCCTGTACCAAAACGTCACGCTTGTACATTCTAATTTTGTTGAAGTTTGCATCGTTGGAATGCAACGATTTTTTCTTCATTTTTGTTATCCGAAAACAATCTCGATAGATTTAGGTTGTAGGTCACTAATTAAAAGTTTTAAACAAAGTCGTCCGTAGCTTTGTTCTGCCAAAGAAAATTGGCATTTAGAAAAAAATTATTTTTCTTGCGTTCCAACGATGCAAACTTCAACATCATTCTAATCAAATCAAATCAAATTTGAATCCTAAAGGATTTCCACATTATCGAACAGAATCGTTTATTATTTATTTATTAATATATTTTATCAATATATATTAATTTATTAATTAATTATTAAGTAATTATCGTTTATTACTTATTTTGCCGCACTTTGATATATTATTACCTAACACGTACCAGCTCACGAAGCGTGCAGGTTGTTTCAACACGCCAAGTTTTTTCTCGTGACTTTTCCCAGATTTTCGATTCGAGCGTGGTAAGAACTCTCAAACGGCGTTCATCAAGGAACAGTGCAGAATCCAATTGGACCCCAGCGAGGACTCCCTATGTGCGGTGTTCTTAACAAATCTCTATAGAGATGTGAGTGCACCTTGGGACTCTCCGACAAATTGCACGAAATCAGGAAAGAATATTTTTTTTGGGAGATCCAAAAAATTCCGGTTGAAGTTGTCAAATGAAAAATTCTAAAACGCCGTCAATCGGGAAACAGCGGGTAATCCACTTGGATTTCAATGCGGACTTCCTACTATCAAATCCCTATAGGGATGTCGTATGGTACGGAAGTTTGCATCGTTGGACTGCAACGAACATTCTTTTTTATATTTTTATTTCCCCATTTTTATTAGTTTACACATTTTTTGCAGATTTAAATCATAAATCTCTGAATGAGGGATTTAAAAAATGATTGGTGGATTTTCGTAATGAAGATTAGCCACAAGAAATTCGAGCAGTTGAAAAATAATCATTTTGGTTGCATTCCAACGATGCAAACTTCAATCTCATGATGTGGTATGATCTGGGGACTCCCCGGTGAATTTCTGCAAGGCTTGATCGAGCCGCCTTCGATATCGTTAGTAAATCGTTCGGGTATCGTCCGAAAGGACGATACCGATAGTTTGTTTACGTTACATAAATACATAAAAACATTTTTTTATGTATTTATTAAAAATGTTTCTTAATACATAAAAAACCTTTTTTTGTGTATTTATTAAAAATGTTTTTTAATACATAAAAAAACATTTTTTATGTATTTCGAAAGTGTAACAACTTTTATATCAATATCTACAATATAAACCTATAAAAAAATGCATGAAAATAGCCTTTTTAGCGTCTAAAGTAAGAAGACCCCTTAAGAAGTGATTTTACGTTAATTTTGAAATTTGTCTAAACAATGTTATGCGTTCTGCATCATTTACAGAAGACTGTGTAGACTTTCGCTGGCACGATCTTGACGAACTTTGTAATTTCGGAACGTTAAAATTAGGAATTTTAAATCGTCGGCGCATTCAAAGTTCGAAATTTCAACCCGACCCCATGTCAAGATCATGCCAGCGAAAGTCTACACAGTTGACTGTAAATGATGCAGACGTATAACATTGTCTAGATAAATTTCAAAATTAACGTAAAATCACTTCTTAGTAGAAAAAAAAAACATCTTGAAATAATTCGTCGATTTATTGAAAATTTTGAAACTTTCAAAACTTCCATACCCGAATTATTTTGACGGCGTTCAGATTTTCGGAGTTTTGCTCTTTCGTGTAAAATTCTTTCGGGCTTTCGATCTGTCGGGGTAATATTCTTTCGGAGCTTTGAGCGTTCTGAACATCCAAAATTCCGAATTTCCGGCCCCCAAAAAAAATATAGAAACGAGGCGAACCGTGCGAGTTTATTCTGCCGTCGGTCTAATGGTTGAAGTTCGGCCACCAAAGTTAACGATCCTCGACTAGGAATTTTAATGACGCGATATTAAAATAGCGAAAGATGTTCGCCCGGAATCGGCGCGTTAACCCTTTTCGTTCGAAGATCTCGACGCGAGAGGATTCGTGCCCTCTCTCGCTCTCTTTCTCTCTCTCTCTCTCTCTCTCTCTCTCTCTCTCTCTCTCTCTCTCTCTCTCTCTCGCTCTCTCTCGGGCTCTCGGTCCTCCGAGTTTCGTTTGGACTCGGCTTGACAAAATATAGACGCAACAGCTTTGTATGTACGTGCCTCGAGACGGCAACACGAATAATTCTCGTGGCGTTTGCCACCATGCCTCGTTGCCTCCCGCATATATTTTCTACCGGCAATTTTCTTCATCGCGCGCGCGCGCGTTGCACAATGGCCCGAGATATCGGAGCCCGATTCTCCGGGCTGCTCGATGAGAAGATTGGAAATATCGGGCGAGGGAATAATAATTTCGAGTTGCCTAGTTCGAGCGAGAGCTGTCACGTCTGCCGATGACTGCATTATAGAGAGAGAGAGAGAGAGAGAGAGAGAGAGAGAGAGAGAGAGAGAGAGAGAGAGAGAGAGAGAGAGAGAGAGAGAGAGAGAGAGAGAGTCGTGCCGATCGTAAAGTATCAGAGACGGCCATAGCAGTAGCTCGCAACAGCTCGCTATCGATAAATCTTCCAACCTCCTGTCCAAACACAATCTCCGTTCTAGCAAACACAACCACGAGGACTTTTGCATCGCTCGCTCTCTCGGAGGGAAGAACGCGGCTGCGTTTGAAAATTCGAAAGACCGCGAACCAAGTACATTGATAAAGTATAGCGTGCAATTGCTAATTATACACGCGAAGAGATCGTTTCGAGAAACTTATCGATCGCCATTGAAAATGTGCGCGTTCAAATTTTCCCGCTGCTTCGTGATGTTGAAGTTTGTGTCGATGCAATGCAAGGAAAATTAATTCTCTTTAATTGTTTACATTTTTTTACTGTTTTAGATTGTTCAAATTAGTCAAATGTTTTTACGTATTCTTATTGAAGATTTACGACGTCAATTAGCAAAAAAAGGCTTCGGATAATGATTTTTTTGAAATAAGTAAAGAATGAACCAACAAAATCGTTGCATTCCAACGATGCGAGCTTGAACGTCACGCTGCTTTCTGATAGTTTCCAATGACGTTGAAGCTTGCATTGTTGGAATGCAACGAAAATTCATTTTTTTCAATCGTTTAAATTTTTTTTGTCGTTTTCGATTGTCAAAATTAGTCAAATGTTTTTGGGTATTCTTATTCGAGAATTACCACCTCAGTTAGCAAAGAAAAGATTTCGGATAATCATTGTTTTTTTTTAATAATTGAAAAATGAACCAACAAAGTTGTTGCACTCCAACGATGCAGAATTGAACGTCATGCTGCTTTCTCATCGTTCCATATAACGTTGAAGCTTGCATCGTTGGAATGCAACGAAAATTAGTCTTTTCAATTGTCTACGTTTTTTAACCGTTTTAGATTGTTAAAATTAGTGAAATGTTTTTACGTATTCTTATTGAAGATTTACGACGTCAATTAGCAAAAAAAGGTTCGGATAATGATTTTTTAAAAATAAGTAAAGAATGAACCAACAAAATCGTTGCATTCCAACGATGCGAACTTGAACGTCATGCTGCTTTCTGATAGTTTCCAATGACGTTGAAGCTTGCATTGTTGGAATGCAACGAAAATTCATTTTTTTCAATCGTTTACATTTTTTTTGTCATTTTCGATTGTCAAAATTAGTCAAATGTTTTTGGGTATTCTTATTCGAGAATTACGACCTCAGTTAGCAAAGAAAAGATTTCGGATAACGATTGTTTTTTTTTTAATAATTGAAAAATGAACTAACAAAATTGTTGCATTCCAACGATGCAGAATTGAACGTCATGCTGCTTTCTCATCGTTCCATATAACGTTGAAGCTTGCATCGTTGGAATGCAACGAAAATGAATTCTTTTCAATCGACATTTTTTTGACCGTTTTAGATTGTTAAATTAGTCAAATGTTTTTACGTATTCTTATTGGCGATTTACGACCTTAATCAGCAAAGAAAGGCTTCGGATAATGATTTTTTTTAAATAAGTAAAGAATGAATCAACAAAATCGTTGCATTCTAATGATACAAACTTGAACGTCATGCTGCTTCCTCATCGTTCCATATGACGTTCAAGCTTGCAGCGTTGGAATGCAACAAAAATCAATTCGTTATAAATACTCAATTTTTTTTGGTGATTCAGGATGTGAAAGGAGTTGGAACATTTTTACGTATCGTTATTAGAAATTTATTATCTCAATTTCAAAAACAGCGCTTTGGATAATGATAGAAATAAATACAAAAATTTCATGGCATTCCGACGATGTAAACTTACGATATTAAAATTTAAATCGTTGTAACGCATCGAAAAATGCATCCCTTTCAATTGTTCAAATTTGTTTGTCTTTTTAGACTGTACAAACCACTCGAGCGCTTTCGCGCGTTCTTATCAGAGATTCGTTACCTTAATTTGCAGTAAAAAGGCTTTGGAATTGTAATATGAATCATCAGATAAAAATCATTAGATAAACATGAAGAAATAGATCAAAGTATTCACTGAAAATGGAGGATTTTGCATCATTAGATAAAAATGAAGGAATAAAAAATGAACCAAAAAAAACTTTGCATTTCAATGATGCAAATTTCAACGTTATTCGTTCCGTTTCGAACCGTCTTTCAATTCACAACCTGTAGATCATTTGCAGAAAATTTGAATTCTCCTACATTGTTTCAATTGCGTATGAAAATATATGGTTTCACAATTTTAATTGCACATTATTCGATTGTCACATTGCATCATTATACAAAATCGACGTTTCGCAAAAAATGATAACGTATTTTGTTCCCTATTATCGCAAAAAGCAGTAATCAAAACACCTTTAAGTTATAAAAAAACATTGTTCCCTAAAAACCAGTTTTTATTCTTTTAATTTATGCAATTCTTGCAATCTCGCTCGAAGTGTTCGAAATAATAACTATAACTATCAAACTTCATGCATCAAGGACTACCCACGTTTGTAGATGAAAAAATACGACCAATTCGGTAGTAATAATAATAATAGTAATGATAAAAATAATAAATAATATAATAAATATAATATATAAAATATATAAAATAATATATATTATATAATATATAAAAATAATATATAAAATATAATAAATAATATATAATATATAAGAATAATAATATAAAAAATAATAATAAATTCAATATTCGTTTTTTTTATTAAAGTGATTGAAGCGATTTATTATCATTATTATCCCAATATATGACCCCTAATTCACAACAATAAAAAAATAAAGAAATTCTGATAGCACTGATTTTAAAAAACAACAATAATAACCGAAAGGAAAATAGTCGAGGAAAATCTGTTCAACTAATTCGCGTGTGAGATAAGGCGCGCGACCACGCTCACCCCCTTTGCCGTATTGGGGGTGGGGGCAAGACCGTGAAGGGGATTGTTCCCGCAGCGGGGCCAGGGGGTTGGCCCGTTAATGCTACACGTATTTATATATACGTTATCAGTGAAAATGGTCGTCGGGTGTGCGGCAAAGCCTCGAGTCACGAGGTGCAAGAGGGTCTCGAAGTCGAGGAGAGGTCGCGAGCTGGTTATATCAGGCAGGGAAAGGCCACACACTCACTGTCGGACTTGTGCTTTCCGTCCCGTTCTGCTTGGTCGCTTCTCACCACCGGGCAAAAGCTCCTCGAGAGAGAGAGAGAGAGAGAGACCGTTCAAGGAGATTTTATCAGTTACCGGGTTGCTCCCTGTATACGACTTCCCTTTCTCTTGTCCTTTCTATTTCTTCCTCTCCCTCCTTCATGTAAGCTCCTCACCTCGCGTCGCTTGCGTCTCTGATGACAATATCGCGTGGCCGGTAAGATAACCGCTCGTGTCATTCCTACATCTACTAACTTCCACTTGTCCATGACGGTCACCCCTCCCCCACCCCCCGCCCCATTGTATCGCCCCCTTGCCGCGGCCCTCCCGAATCCCCTATGTACCCGACCAACGTTCACGCGGCCTTTTTCTCCAGTCCGTCTTGCTGCATGATAATTGCTCCTCGCGTGAGAAAAAAAGAATCCATTTTTTTTGTTGATTGGGTCGCGTAGGGCGTTTTTTGCTGCGATACCGTAGGGAGGGTCGTTGATAAAAATGGACGAGAAGTTGCTGCTTCGTTGGCTCACTGCTGGATAGAATTTGTAGGAATGGTGAAAAGTGGAGGACCGATTTTTGGACGAGCCTTTTTGGGTTTGCGTGTCATTTTCGTTGGGGGGTGAATTCTAGGTCTGCGGGAATTTCGCATGGAGGGCGAACGGATGCAGGGCCTTCCGGCTTTCGGGAGCTCACGAGGGCCTGGCGTCAACACTGCGTGATTTTTCCGAGATGGGAAGAAAGAGATAGATGGTTAATCAGTACTCTAGGACTTGTTATTCTCCGGCGAGAGATTGATTGATTGATTGGAAATTTATTTTACACCTTGGTGTAACCTTTGGGCAAGGAGATACATATAAGGTACAAACTGTGATAATAAAAAACTAACAATAGTAACATAAGGGTATGAGAAAAAAGCGTAAAGTTGTAAAACGAAAAAAAAACGATACAATACAAAAAAGTAACATCGAATACTATATATCAAAAATATACAATACGAGATGAAAAATAAAATAAACAATAGTTAAATAAAATATATAAGAAAAAAACAAACGGCATAAACCGAAAATCAGAAAACTACATGACAAAATGACGTTGAAGTTTGCATCGTTATGGTTTCGACGTTTGCATTGTTGGAATGCAAGGTAAATATTTCTTTTTGTATTGCCCAATTTTCTTCTGGCCCATTTCATTCCCAAACATCATTGAACAATTCTCGAAGGTACAAAACCGTAATGAGGATTACGGTTTCGTAACCTAAACTTAGTAAAAAGAGTTTTGACAGTAACAAAAATGAACAAATAGAAAAATAAAGAAGAGTTTCCGTTGCATTCCAACGATGTAAACTTCAACACCATGCATCGTTGAAATACAACGATTATTATTCTCATTTTTTATTGCTTCATTCTGATCATTACCCAAATCTTCTTTTAACGCATTGGGGTCATAAATCTCTGACACGAACATGTGAAAACGTTTGTCTGATTTTCACAACCCATGTAGGCCAAAAAAATCGAGCAATTAAAGAGAACTCCTTTGCGTTGCATCCCAACGACGCAAACTTCAACGTCACATGACAAAATAAACCCCCGCAGAGAAGCTATACAAAAAAACACCGAAATCCCATTGCAAAACGAGCCAGGAGCTATATAATACAAATTATAATAAACATTAACAAGCAACTACTAGAGAGAAAGAGAGGGGGAGAAAAATAATGGCTATGAATTGTCAAATGCATTGTTGCATTTCGATCGGAATTATATGCACCAGGGGAAAAAAGACAGCTCGGAATTTCCGCGGAGCGGTTCGCTGCTGCAGGTAAGCGCGCAAGGGTAAGAGGTGGAGGGAGGGAAACGATTATAGGGGTTGAACGTTGAGAGGACACGACACAGGAAAGAAAGAAAGATAGAACTCCGGAGTGGCGAAGAGTGTACGCGGTACATATGTATATATGTGTGTGCATATGCAGGAGAGTGCTGAGACGACGTTGCCTCGCGGAATGACGTTGCGGGAAATGGGAATCGTAAAGCACAATACCAGGCACGCAAGCTCGAGGTAAAGCTGTATATATATATATATATATATATATATATATATATATATATGTGGAGGCCTGAAAAGAACGCATGGTTGTCACACATACACACATATATTTCTTAATTCCGTACGCTTGCACATTTATACTCGGCTCAAGTTGTGTCAAGGGTTTTCACTGCGGAGAAACCCTCTCCCCCGCTCGCTCACTCGGGCTCTCTCTCTCTCTTGCTTGTTTTATTATATTATACTTATTTTCCGTAACTAAACGTAATTTATATCTGAGCACGATGCTCTTAGGAAACTTGTTCCAGATCACACAATAAAGGCCTCTTCTATGGGTCTCGAAGTTTACATCATTGGAATGAAACGAAAATTCTTTTTTATTCCCTCATTTTTTCTTATTTACCAAAATATTGTTTTGCTGGTTCAAATTATAAATCTCTAAATAAGCAATTTAAAAATAGTAAAAAAAAAAAACATTTTCATTGCATTCCAACGATGCAAAGTGCAATATCATCTTCTTCTTTTCATGATATTAAAGCTTGCATCGTTGAAACATCGTGGACATGAAAGCATTAAAAAAGCGTAACGGAGACGAGCCATAAGAAATTCGGGCAGTTGAACAATAATCATTTTCGGTTCCAACGAGGCAAACTGCAATTTCTCGTTTCATGATGTTGAAGTTAGCATCGTTGGAACATCGTGAAAAGAAGAAGATGAGATTAACTGCAAACTCTCGTTCTTTTTATGACGTTGAAGTAAGCATCGTTGGAACATCACGAAAAGAAGATGAGATTAACTGCAATCTCTCGTTCTTTATATGACGTTGAAGTTAGCATCGTTGGAACATCATGAAGAGAAGATGCGATTAACTGCAATCTCTCGTTCTTTATATGACGTTGAAGTAAGCATCGTTGGAACATCATGAAAAGAAGATGAGATTAACTGCAATCTCTCGTCCTTTTTATGACGTTGAAGTTAGCATCGTTGGGACATCATGAAAAAAAGAAGATGAGATTAACTGCAAACTCTCGTCCTTTTTATGACGTTGAAGTTAGCATCGTTGGAACATCATGAAAAAAAGAAGACGAGATTAACTGCAATCTCCCGTACTTTTTATGATATTGAAGTTGGCATCGTTGGAACGAAACGAAAGTTCCGTAGCCCAATCTTATTTGGCAAATTAAGGCCTCTAAAATTACTTAAATTTCTTTCAGGATACTTATTAGACATCTTCAGCCTAAATATGTAAGGAACATTTTTGGATGAAAATGAGGCAACAAAAAAGTTATAATGAATTTTCGTTGCATCCCAACCATCCAAAATTCAACATTGTTTCCTCTCTCTCTCTCCCCCCCTCTTTCTTTCTCTTTTTCTTCCGTCCTCCGCCGCTCCCTTTCTCTCTTTGCTTTTCAAAAGTTGACCGAATGCATACAAGGCGCACCGGGTTGACCGAGCTTTTGCCCGCAGCTCTCACACATGCCAACCTCATCATTCCATTCGACGGCTCTCTATCCGCGTAATATGCTTCCCCGAATTTACGTCAAAAAAAAAGCCAGTCGAATTTAATTTAAAAAAATGTATTCTTGCTATACGAACCGATTTTATTGCTCAAGCGATGCAGCTGAAATCGCATTTCCCCAAGTCCAGGAAACCGAGGTGTTCGAGTCATCGAGGATCTTTCCAACTTCCGCGGGCAAGGTTCTCGCGGACCAATGTACCTTTTGTCTCTTGGGTCCCCTTGTTCCTCTCTCCTCGTACTTCAGGAAACTCATTCGAGTTACCCGCTCCCCAGCGGGTAACTCGAAGAAAAATCGTCAAAAATTCAAATGAGGTACGAGAACAATAATAAGGGACAAAAAGTTGCGAGAACGTGGCGGCGGCAGTGGTGAGGTTGCATCGTAAAGAGGGACGAATCGCATGCGTGGACACGCGTACTCATCCGTCACGCGGATTCCTATGAGGGACTCTTTTCTTCATGGAGGCTCGGGCGCTCGTCTTCGCATCTTTTCATCTCACACTCTTTTCTCTCTCTCTCTCTCTCTCTCTCTCTCTCTCTCTCTCTCTCTCTCTCTCTCTCTCTCTCTCTCTCTCTCTCACCCTACCTCATCCTCTTGGTCCTCTGAGCACAGACGACCACCAGACGCAGCGGCGACCACGCTGTCGTTGCAATAGCAGCTCGCGCGCGGGCAATGAGCCTCTCTGCACACGCGGTGTGCTTTATACCGAGAAACTCCGTCCCAACGGAGATAAAGAGAGAAGGATTCCGAGATTTAATAAGCCACGGCAATAACTTGAGCGACCACCATCGCCGACGACGCTAATATCCAAGGAAACAATATATGTATATGTGCGTCGGGTACTTGTTGCATTACCCACGTGTGCGTCATAATCATTACGAGTTTAGGATGTACGTCTCCGTACACGTGTACGTGTGTACGTTCACTTTTGTGGCCTTGTACGTATGTATACAGGGAGGCCCGAAAAGTGACGCCCAAAAGGAAAATCTCGATGGTGAAGCTTGCATCGTCGGAACGCAACGAAAGTTAATTTTTCCTCTATTGCTCACGTTTTTTTTCTCGCCGATTTAGGGTAAGAAAATCACTAAACATCATTTTTTATACTCTCGAGAGACAGGATCTTAATCTCGGAAAAAATTATAGACTGTAGAAAAAATGAAGTGATGACAAGATTTCGGGTAACTGCGGGGTAGTTGGCCATAAAGGAGATGGACAATAGAAATGTGTCATAGAACCGCGCACTAGATTTCATCTGTTACGGTTTAAGGGGTATGAAATCATGTGCGAATTGAACAATTTTTTTCGTATGAAAAAGTGATTTACTCATAAAATTAATTACATATCTATTTAGTATAAATATCAAGCTGTTGGAAAATATGTTTTTTTTTCGATGTACAAAATGGCTGACTACTAATATTTTCTTTTGTTATCTTTTTTTAGACGCTCCGCGGCGTGACATTTAGCATCCACAATTTTTTGCCTAGAACAAAAAACAAAAATTTTCGTCAATTTACATTAGAATACCTAGAGAAGTACGTAGGGAATTTAAAAAATATTGTTTTATTCAAAAGTTGTAGGTATTTGAATTGAGGTGTAGGTATTTGAATGAATTTTCCGTGAAAAATTTCGTATAAAACTGCTCATAAAATGAAAAGTTTTCGATTAATCAGAAATTCCGTACGTACTTCTCGGTGAAATGCAATTAGGAACATACCTTTTAAATTTGAAGTAAATCGAGTAAAAATTGTTGAAGTTACTTGTCACGCCAATTTGAAAAAAGTTGTTTGGAGAAAAACGCGTTTAAAGTTTTAGCTACTCTACAGACGTACCAGAGGTGGGCTTACGTTATACGCTCAAAGTCGGTGAAAAAAAATGTCTTGCTATAAATCGAATAGTAACTTATTCTTATGATGATGAAGCACCGTTTTAGCGTAAAAAGAAAATCGATTTTTTGAATATTCTACAGAATATTCTACCCCTTAATTCGCTTTGTGTCGAGCACAGCTGTGGGTGTACGAAAAAAAGTTTGGCAAGAAGAATCTTTAGTAAGTAAAATCCTTTTTAGTTATTTTGTCTAGTGCTAATTTTTTCCGAAGGTTTCGTGTTTCACATTGTGCTGATGTTATTTTGTAAAAGTAATGGTTACTTTTGTATTTCGATCAGGAGAGATGGCCACGTCCAGTCGGTGTATGCTGGCCATAGTATTAGTTGTAATGTGTTCAAGTAATTCATATTTTCTACATTTGTTTTAAGGGAGACTTTGTCATTGAAATTTTCAAAAAATCAATTTGAGCTCAACATGAGCAGCTAGAAGAAGAGGAGGGATGCCTCTATGGACCAGGCATTGCCGATTAGCGGTAATTATAAACACATTTGTGTAAACACATTACAAAACTTTAAACGCGTTTTTCTCGAAAACACGTTTTTAAAAATGGCTGACATTCTCCTGACCGCTGTAATTAACATATCGACCTGAAATTTGGAGAGCATACTCAGAAAATATGTCTTCACGGAATGACGGATCGTTTTTTCGATAGATACATTTTTGCATTTATTATTTATCTTTTTATGTGAAAAAAAACGCGAAAATTCGATTTTTTTTTAATTGCCGCCATTTTCCGAAATTTGTACTAAACGAAAAACCCATCCGTCATTCCGTGACCAAAGGGTCACAGATTGATAATATGCTTTGGATTTGTGTTTCAGATCAACAAAGAGGGGGCTGTGATGTCAGCCGTTTACCTCCCGCGATTTGAGGACCTGTTTTCGCGGAGCTGCAACGGCCGCTATTTTGGTTTTTTTTTTCAAAAAAAAATTTTTTTTAACGTTCTGTATATCATGAATAAAAGCAAGAAAAAAACCGCGCTCAAAAAGCTTTACTCGTTTCCTTTAAAAAAAATAAAATGTAAACACCTGAAATATGGCACTCCAAGGACAAAGTCCCCGTTAAATGCCTAATAAGTACAAGAGAAAAGCAATTGCTCTACGAGGGAACTGGACTCAAAAATCATTAAAAGCAGCTATTAGTGCTGTAAAAAATGATAAATTGTCGGTTCGTGCGGCCGCTAGGACCTACGAAATACCTAGGAAGACCTGAGAAAGACGATATAAGAACAATGATACAAAAATGTTGCGGAGAAAATTATTATGAAACCCGTCTCATCGAAGACTGGCTTCAGTGGATAGTGTGCCAGCTTTGGGTACACAAAAATTATACTGATTTCGATGAGATGTGTTCTAGATGTAGCCAAAAAAATAAGAAATTAAGAATCAAAACATAAAACCAAAGAATACCCCGAAAACATAATGCTGGGTAACTGGCCATCTCACCTCACTCCTATGGCCATCACACCCGGATACGCCGGGAGAGACAACCAATCGTGATTTTTTTTAAATAGTAATTTTAAGGTTGATCTGATAGGACTTTGTTTTAATTTCGTAAATTATCTTAAAGAAGTGTTCAAAGTTTAATTCCAAATGAAGTTAAGTTACGAAACGTTTGTACTTTCATTTTGACGGATCCTTGAAGAAACTGTGGCCAACTACCCCGGACCTACCCTAAGCAAGGTGTGATGCTTTCCAACGATGCAAACTTCAACGTCATCAATCTCCATCCCTCGTATCCTTTTCTGGTGCTGAAGTTTGCATGCTTGGAACGCAACGAAAATTCCTTCCCATTTCTTCATCTCTTTATTTTTATTATCATCAAAAAACTTTGTTTTTCACGTTTTAGTTATGAATTTTTAATAAGGATCCCTAAAAATGATTCAGTGATTTTCGTAATCCGAATAGGATGCAAAAATTACGGTAATACGAAAAAAATGTTTGAGTTACAACGCTGCAAACTTCAATACCATTCTTTTTTAGCTTTTGAGAACAAAAAAAGGTTTTTTTAATTTTCCTCGTTTCTGTATGTACTTTCCTCGCGATTTTTTAATTTGTGTTATTGTTGTAAAGTGCACTGTGGAGCGGTAAATAAATAAGCGGCAGAACACTAACGTAAATGCCTCAGAGTCGGACCAAAGGTTAAAAAAAATAGGTTTGCGATGAAGTTGAAGTTTGTATTATTAGAATGCAATGAAAATCACTATTTCTGAATTACTTCAATCTTTTTGGTAAATTTTGCCTACAACTATCCCTCAATCATTTTTTGAGTTATCTGTTTAGCGATCTACAATATAAATCTGTAAAAAAAAAGATCTTCCATGATGATACAAATGTGAGAAAAAAAATTCTCTACAAATGTAGAGAAAAAAATGACTCCTGATTGCGTTAAAAGAAACTGTTGAGAGCAAGCACATAAGCAAATGAAAACAAAATAAAAACGTATGCTACAGAAAACTCGATTTTTTTTACAAATACTATAAAAATAAGAACATGCTGCCAGTTACGGTGCTGAAGTTTGTATCGTTGTAATGCAACGAAAATTCTTCTTGATTTTCTGCATTTCTTTATTTTTTTATTATCTAAAATCTTTTTTGCCTGTTTTGGTTATAGATTTTCTATAAGAATCCTCGATAAAGTTTCTCTAATTTTCGTAGTCTGAACGTGCCGAGTAAAGATCGGCAATATCAAGAAAAGATATTTTCGTTGTAGCCAATTCGCTACAGACGCTTCAATTCCGAAAGATGCTTGCCTTGCAATCGTATATAAGTTTATCAAATATCAATTTCAAAATACTGAAGATACGATTTTCTATCTTGGTGTTGATGGTGTTGGATCGTTGGAATACAACAAAAGTTCTTTTTTTCATATCCATATTTTTCCAAACCGAATATTAATTACAGAGATTGTGTACCTATCTCTCAATAAGTATCAAAAGAAAAAGTTGAGGGATTTCAGTAGGCAAAATCTGCCGAAAGACAAAAAAGCAAATCAGAAATATCAATTTGCCGTGCACTCCAACGATGAAAACTTCACTATCATCTGATCCATAGATTTTTAATGGCAAATTAAGGGGTCTTTGATTTTTTTTGATAGGTTTATATTATAGATATTTGTATCAAAGTTGTTACACTTAATAAGTACACTTTCGAAATACATGTTAATTTTTTTTATTCATTCAAGTCACTATTTATAGACGAAAATGGTAGTTAAAAAAATTTCCTAAAAAATTGTATATCCGCGCTGTTGATGAGATCTCGGAGATGGATCATCCGAAACAAAAAAAAAAAATCAAATGGTTTTAGAAACAGTATGTTAACGGCTACAGCGCATATTATAAGATTTTGGATATATGCTAAAAAAACAACATGGCGGACATTTTTCGAAAAAAGAAATAAACGTGTTTTTTTTCACCGTTTTTGGCAAAAAAAATAGTAAATATCAAAATTTAAAAAAACCCTTTATATGCGTTATAGCTATAGTTGTAAAGAACATGTGGTTAAAATTTCATAAGGATCGGTTCAGTAGTTTTGACAATTTCATCAACAAGCCGTCGTCAACGTTGTTTCGAGAAAAACGCGTTTAAAGTTTGTTTCGGTTACATAAAACCATTGAAATTTTTTTTAATGTATTTCGAAAGTGTGTTTATTAAGTGTAACAACTTTTATATCAATCTCTATAATGTAAACCTATCGAAAAATTCATGAAAATAGCCTTTTTTAAGCGTCTAAAGTGAGAATCCCCCTCACTCATATTTACCACGACCACGATGGTCAGTGGTGTCAAACTCGCATTTCCAATAAAAAGGGACAATGAGCAATGACAGCCAAAAAATACACGAACAAAGCCAAATCAAAGTGAAGAATCAAATGAGAAATAACTATGTAATCGATATGGCAAATCAATAGCGACCTCGATACCGAATCATGCCGATCTGTAGAAAAGAAAAATGAAAAATGTTTCTCGTTCATACTCCGTACGTGAAAGACACTTTCAATCATTTCTAGGCACGAGTGCACTGTGCCGAACAATTAAGTTCCCTGTATCGGAGCGCTTTTATCCAGCTCTCATTTTATCGATGAATAAAACGAGTTCCTTTTGCTTTTTTTTGCTCCTTTAATACTTTTGCCTCCCCTATCGAACGGCTTGGAAAGGCAAAGTTTGTCGTTTCCCGCGACATTAGGAGGCCTCGATTGCGACGAGGCTGGTACGGGAATTGCGATCGCGATTCTCGAGAAATCGGAGCGCACAAATAATCTCGCGCGAGATTATTTGGCAAACAAATCGTTACGAGTACAGGGCGAAGCGGGGGCGGGAGGGGGGGGGGGGTTGTGGGCGATGCTGCGTGGGAGTGAATTGCAAGGAGCGTATATACGGGAGGCGAGAGAATACAGGAGCGAACGAGAGCCTTAATTAGATGATTAATTGTATAATTGCTTCGAGACTCTCGAGAGGGAGCGACCAACAATGGAGTATTTAGGCTTATCGGTGTGGTGCGTGCCGGCGCGACGGCAACAAAACTCCTCTCGCATACACACACGCACACGTTCGATGCAACACGCAAAGTTATACCTGAAGCTCTCTCAGACTCGAGATATTCGACGCCCCCAATCGACATCGGCCGACGATAAGAAGTTGCAAATTTCGATGATCTGAGCGACGAAAAAAAAACAAATTTCACCTTTGGAAATGCCTTGGCGAGAGAACAATTTTTTACGGACAATACTCGGATGGGTGACCGCTCGGTTTGCCAGACGAGATGGTAAAAGACCGCCAGTGCATGCGAATGAACATTGGAAATAAATAAATACATAGAGGGTGTCCTAAAATTCACACAAGATCGTTTTGATAGAAAACACAGGTTTTTAATTAAAAATAGTAAAAATTGTAAAACAAAACATCAAATTTCACCTGAGAAAATGCCGTGGCGAAAGAAAAATGTTCTACGGGCAATACTCGGATGGGTGACCGCTCGGTTTGCCAGACGAGATGGTAAAAGACCGCAAGTGCATGCGAATGAATATTAGAAATAAATAAATACACAAAGGGTGTCCCAAAATTCACACAAGATTGTTTTGATAGAAAACACAGGTTTTTAATTAAAAATAGTAAAAATTGTAAAACAAAAAAATCAAATTTCACCTGAGAAAATGCCGTGGCGAAAGAAACATGTTTTACGGACAATACTCGGATGGGTGACCGCTCGGTTTGCTAGACAAGATGGTAAAAGACCGCAAGTGCATGCGAATGAACATTAGAAATAAATAAATACATAAAGGGTGTCGCAAAATTCACACAAGACTCCGTTTTGATCGAAAACACAGGTTTTTAATTAAAAATAGTAAAAATTGTAAAACAAAAAAATCAAATTTCACCTGAGAAAATGCCGTGGCGAAAGAAAAATGTTCTACGGACAATACTCGGATGGGTGACCGCTCGGTTTGCCAGACGAGATGGTAAAAGACCGCAAGTGCATGCGAATGAACATTAGAAATAAATAAATACACAAAGGGTGTCCCAAAATTCACGCAAGAAGTAATTTTGATAGAAATAAACAGGTTTTTAATTAAAAATTGTATTTTTTTTTATTAATTCGTAAAGTATGCAGTATAGGATTATGTATGAAACAGCATATCGGGTATATGACCTCCACGGCCATAATTTGCATGAAGATGCGAATCTCGTAAGAATACTATGTAGAGAGCTTCTCGAAATGTCCAATTCTTGACCACGGTACCGAATTGATGTTCCTGGACTTTCCGCAACACTCTCACGAACTGCTTCGATGTTTTTAGTCCAGTAAAAGAGACGTAAACCCAGCACTTTTTAGCGAAGAATATGAATTTTTTACTGAAGGTAGATGGTTGCTACTGAAAGTAACCCCAATACTATATTGCCCCTCAACTTGCCCCAACCCTGAGAAATAGGGGTTGAAAACTCAAAAATCGTCGTATCTCGATAATTAATAACCCGATCAAAAAAGGTTTCAAAGAAAAGTTGTTTGGAATAATAAAATACGTATAAAGTTATCTGACGTCCAATCTCCTATCTTTGAAAATAGCGGCACAAAAACACGAGAGCACCACTGACCCAGACAAGGACGCAGCGATATGTCTACTCCGCTCGCACACGCATCAAACCCGAATTTTATTATTCCAAACGACTTTTGTTTGAAGCCCTTTTTTATCGGGCTATTAATTATCGAGATACGGCGATTTTTAAGTTTTCAACCCCTATTTCTTATGGTTGGAGCGAGTTGAGGTGCAACATTTTATTGGGGTTACTTTCAGTATGCAACCATTCACCTTGAGGGAAAAATTCATATTCTACGCTAAAAAGTGGTGAGTTTTCGTTTTTTTTTACTGGACTATTTGTGTTGAACGACTTGCTGAAGGATGGCCAGAGTGGATAAGATCACTAATTGATCCAGTCATCCTGAATTTTGTAATTAATCTCTTCACAGTTGATGGAGTTAACCCTTTCACACCTGACGGGACATATGATGTCCCAGGCTGATAATTTTTTGAAATTACGGCTGGGACAGCATATGTCCCAGTAACTAAAAAACATAGGCGCATTTTAGTGGTGAGGAATTCGCACCCTTATTGAGCAAGTTTCAGACAGAAAGGTTATTTCATCGAAATAATCACTCGGAGGAGAAATAACTGCTCCCGGTAAGGAGGCGCACTAAACTGATTTTTTTGCCGTATTGAAACGCTTAAATCATCGACCATATTTTGCACGAAAATTGCGAACTGCAGCTGCCAAACCTTCATTATTTTTAAAATATTGCTCAACAATGAAAACTCGTTGTTCTTTCGTTTAGCGCTCCATTTATACTAACCATGTACTGTCAGCTGTCAAACTGTCTTTTTTCGTTGGCAACACTTTACCGCACATATGGCGCAAACTTCAAATTTTCGTAAATTTTGGGTCACCCTGTAAATTTATTTGTAATTAACAATCCGATGTTTTTTTTTTACCTGATTGCATTTTCGGCCAAACAAGTAATAATCGTAAAGAGGGGGGGGGGGGGAACGCTGTAAAATTGCAGTGAATTCACTAATCTTTGGTCTCGTTCTTTCGGGCCCCGAACGCCAAGGGAAAAGCGCAGTAAGGAGCGGAACGCAGAGGAGAGAGAAGTGAGGAGAGAATTGCTCAGAATTATTATTCGAAATATGCACAAAGAGGGAGAGAGAGAGAGAGAGAGAAGGCCAACGAGGGTTTTGAGATGGTCGAGCTATCGCATTTTCCAGTATTTTTGGCTGTTGTGGGTTACGACCCCCCCTCCCCACAACCCGATGAACGACAAGGCGGACAATAAAAAAAAACTGCCTCCCCCGCCCCGGACGGAAAAAGAGCCACGACCGATTGTTTCGCCGGTTTGTTGGCGAATTTGCATGGCCGGGCTTCCAGCCATTCGGAAAATGTATTGTACAATTGTCCGGACGCTTTTATTTATTAATTCACCGGGCTGGGAATCGATGGAGTCTGACTCGCGCGGTTTAGCTCGTATTCAACGACACTGTACTGCATCGCGGTGCAATCAATTTGGGCCCTCGATCGAATGAGCTACTCATTACATAGGGACATATTCAAAAATTTTGCCTGCTCACGCCCTTGTCCCGCCCTTCTCCCACCTTCGAGTACGTGAACCCTTATCGCGGAATCAATATCATTTATAGATCGCTGTACTAGCACAATATCTTATCGTCTCGAAGGCTCCATCGTTCCAACCCAACGAAAATCCGTCTTTTTATTTGTCACCACCCAAAATGTTTTTTTCGCAGATTTAGGTTGGGGAACTTAAAAAAGGTGTAAAAAACGAGTATGAGTGATTCTCGTAACGTAAAGTTGCTGGAAAAAGAAAGTGGAATGGTAAGTTGAAGAATGAATTTTTGTTGCATCCCAATAATGCAAATTTTTACATCATTGGACCTCGTATAATTCGGTTGGGTTCGTTTGGGTTATTTGTATCGAAATGTTATTATTGATCTATATCTGGTGGAATTTATTTGAAAATTTCAACGAACATCTTTTTTTTAATTTGTCACCCCCAAAATGTGTTTTCGCAGATCTAGGTTGGGGAACTTACAAGGGAAGGTTGCGAGGTCGATCTCTCCGATTTTGATAAAATTTGGCATGCTTGTAGATTGGGTAAAAATAGGCGACACGTATTTTTTTATATTTGCGGAACCGGATTTTTAAGAGGTGAAACGCACCCTATAAAATAGGGGTGTTTTTCTTTTTTCGTCGATAAAGTTATCGTTCTCATCTCCAATGTATAGTACACGAGAAAATAAACATTGTTGCAACTTGAATTTTTTTCATATCTCGTACCGTTGAAACGTTATCAACGAAAAACGAAAAACACCCCAATTTTCGAGGGTGCGTTTCAACCCTTAAAAATCGGGTTCCGCAGATACAAAAAAATACGTGTCGCCTATTTTTACCCATTCTACAAGCATGCCAAATTTAATCGAAATCGGAGAAATCGATCTTGTAACCTTTTCTTGTTCGAAAAGGTTGTAAAAAAACGTATGAGTGATTTTCGTAGCGTAGAGTTGGTAGAAAACAAGTTGGAAGATGGCAAGTTTCCAAAAATGAAGTTTTCGTGCCCCCCAATGATGCAAACTCCAACGTCATCGTGTCTCATATAATTTGGTTCGGTTCGTTTGGGCTATTTGTATCCAAATGTATATCGTTATCTATATCTCGTGGAACTTATTTGTGTTAGGGTATCGCTGAAACGCAACGAAAATCCTTTTTTATTCATTTTTCACCCCTAAAATGTTTTCTTCGCAGATTTAGGTTGGGGAACTTAGAAAATCTACAAAAAACGTGTGAGTGAATTGCGTAACGCAAAGTTGGTAGACAAAAAGTTGAATGATAGGTTTAAAAAAGGAATTTTGGTTGCGTCCTAATGATGCAAATTTTACCGTCAGTGTATCTCATATAATTTGGTTGGTTTCGTTTGGGCTGTTTGTATCCAAATGTATATCGTTATTCTATATCTCGTGGAACTTATTTGTGTTCGGGTATCGCTGAAACGCAACGCAAATCCTTTTTTTTTTCACCCCCAAAATGTTTTCTTCGCAGATGTAGGTTGGGGAACTTAGAAGAGGTCGTAAAAAAACATTTGAGTGATTGTCGTAGTGTAAAGTTGGTAGAAGGAAAATAGGACGATGGCAAGGTTCTAAAATGGAATTAATCGTGCACCCCAATTACACCAACTTCAACGTCATTGTATCTTACATAATTTGTTTGGGTTATTGGTGTCTAAATGTCAATTATTATTCCATATCTCGTGGAACCTTGCGTTTGGGTCAATCTATATCCCCAAAAATTCGATGGCTTTTCATTACTCCATATCACATCGAATTTCTTTGGATCAGTGCTGCGACGTGTTTCACTTTTTCCAACGAAAAATTGGAAATAACAAAAAAGCGATAACCAAAACAAAACGTGGAAATAACAAAAAAGCGATAATAACAAAAACAAAAACGTTGGAAATAACAAAAAAATAACAAAAAATAACATAGCGAAACAAAAAATACCATCATGTTGCAATTCAAATGGCCCCAATTTTTTTTGCCGATTGAGATTGGACAATTGCCAGGAGAAATTTGCAAAAAAAAATCGCCCAGCTATATCATAAAACAAATTTAAAAAACCAAATTTTCGTTGCATTTCTCCGCCGCAAAGACCTCGAAACGCCAATATCACAAACCGATCCGGCGTAACGCCAATCGAGTTGGCGTACGTGCGCGAAATATGGAAATTAAAGAGCCTCATCGATTATGCGGAAAGAATTTTTTATCTAGCTCGAACCGAGAAATCCGTCCCGTCTTCCTCCTAATCATCATACGTGACTGCTCAAAGGAATCCCAATACGATTGAGACCAGGGTCACACGAATATCCGTACAACGATTGTTCAATCAACCGCGGCACTTTTATCGTCGTCTTACGGAATATTCTTCGAACTGTTTAAGTTGTTAGGCTACTGTGAAAATTTCAAAAACTCGTCCGTCGCTGGCCACAATTTAAATCGAAGAGGCAAGTCCAATATATGGTGCTAAAATCACAGATTCAAAATAAACTCATTATTACAACGATAGAAATGCCAGGAAAACGTTAAACGCGTTTTTCTTCACACTATTTTTTTTTAAATCGGTGTACACGATTTCTCGACATCTTATGAACGGATTGACTTGAAATTTCGCACACTTATTCAATGTAATAGTAGTTTAGTTTTTTTCCCAACATTTTTTTTTCATTAGTTATTAACAATAATGATGTCATTTTTCCTCGAAAAATCGAAAAAAAAATTCAAACATTTTTTTCTGATGATTTGAACACAATAACAAAGAAAAGCTCGGTCAAGTCTTAGCCAATGTTATATATTTTAAGAAAGAAACTCGTTTTTTTGTTTCAGATCAACCAGGTGGCCAAAATCAAGTACACCGTTGAGCCCCTTTCGTTCAAAGGTCTACGCGATTGTTAAAAACTTCTTTAGTTATTAATATTTTCAAATGAAATTTGTTACACAGCTTCGTTGCTGTACATACAAACAAATGTCCAAACGATATTTCAATCATCTTACTTGTTCCTGCAAAACTAATTTTTTTAAATAATTCTGATTTTCGGCTCATCATAGGATCCTAACCCCATAAGGGGTCTTCTCACTTTAGACGCTAAAAAGGCTATTTTCGTGATTTTTTTTCATAGGTTGATATTATAGATATTGATATAAAAGTTGTGACACTTAATAAATACACTTTCGAAATACATTTGAAAAAAATTATTCATTTAAGTCACTATTTATAGACGAAAATGGTAATTAAAAAAATGTTACTAAATAATTGTAGGTCTGCGCTGTTGATGAAATCTCGGAGATGGATCATCCGAAACAAAAAAATTAAACGGTTTTAGATTCAGTATGTTAATGGCTATAGCGCATATCATACGATTTTTGATACATGCAAAAATAACAAAATGGCGGACATTTTTCGAAAAAAGGGTTTTTTTCTACCGTTTTTGGCAAAGAAAAATAGTAAATATCAACATTTAAAATATCCTCGATTTGCGCTAAAGCTATAGTTATAAATAATTTGTGGTTGACATTTCATAAGGATCGATTCAGTAGTTTCGAAGATTTTATCAACAAGCCGTCGAAAAACGTTTTTTCCAGGAAAACGCATTTAAGGGGCTATACCAATGTGACACTTTCAAAGAATCGATTTTTTGTGCCTTTTCCGATAGTTTATACTTTCAAGAACATGGCATGAGGTTTTTCAAATTTGCTGACATTGTAACTCAAAGAGCAATTATCCGATTGACTTGAAATTTGAACTGAGTACTCTTGAATATATTTACTCTACAATGACGTAGGATATTTTTGATTGGATTAAAATGTACGATTTGGCATTGAAAAAAACGACCATTTTATAGGCAAGAAAACAGACTTTTTTCATAACTACGCCATTTTGTTAGATTTTCACATTTTTCGAAAATCCTACGTCATTGTACAGGAAATACCTTCCAGTTTAACGAAATTCTTTCCTTTTTCGGTTTCAGCTACTCAATCGGCCGGAATCATGTCAGCAATGGAGGCACTTTTTTTGCGCCTCCGAATGCAGCGCACAAGTCGCTTGGATCTCAATATTTTTCTATGAAAAAAATATGTAACATTTTCTTCCTTCGTTTTCACTTTTCTTCCAAAAAAATCCCGAAAATCACCCAAATTTTCAGCGTTTACACTGGTATAGCCCCTTAAAGTTTGTTTGGGTTACATAAACACACAAAAAAAATGTTAATGCATTTCGGAAGTGTATTTATTAAGTGCAACAACTTTTATATCAATATCCATAATATAAACCTATGAAAAAAATCATGAAAATAGTTTTTTTTAGCCCCTAAAGTAAAAAGCCCCCTTAATCATCCGCGGCACATCGAGCGCATATTTTCCATCTGCTAACAAAAGTATGCCAACGGGTGCGAATTTCATCGTACGTGCATCCCCATACCCCCGCCCCGGCAGTTGCGAATTCGATCGTTCGCCGGGACGGAAGTGAAAAACGAACTGGGAGAGAATCAGGCAAAGATGAATATAATAAAGAGCACACGCGAACTTATTGCGGCTGAATGACAGGGAAGCTGCTGAGCTTGAGAGCAGGAAGGTTTATTTTCGAACGCTCAGTGGCGTGATTCTTCACGAGCCCCAATGGAAAACCAAAACCAACATAAACGAATGAGACGTTTACGCGAGTATTCTCTGTCTCTCTCGCTCTCTGAATTACAGCATTGCGCAGGATCATCCGAGATCTATTCACGATACTTTCTCTCTCTCTGTCTCTCTGCCTCCTTATATTTCTCCATTGTAGATAGATATACATGAGTAGGATGCGAGACAAAAGACACGATGAAACAGAACGTCCCCCGGTCACCCCTGCACGTACGATATATATATACGACGAAAGTATACTTTGAGCCCTTTGTATCTATGTAACGTTGACTATCGGGACACCTGGCTGCTTTGAGGACGGTCCTCGAAGTCACTCGTCCCGCAAATCACGTTTCTCTTAGTTCGTACGCGCGTTGTTTCTCTGGCTTTTGTCTCCTCTCGACAGATCCGACTTCCGGTGCCGACCTAGACGCCCGCGCGATCTCAATGGGATGATATGCTCCATTGAAAGAAATAGGGCGGTTAGCCCTGCGCTGAACACGCACACACTTGGATTCAAATGTACGTGTAATGAAGTGTGCCACACACATAGGCGATTATGTTCTTGCGGTTCGGCGCGAGGACCATCGGTGGGGAAGCAGCAGGGCATCTTACCATTTGCGGATACACGAGACATCAATCTCTTCGTATGTAGTGAATACGGACTGGAGCGATTGTTCTTCCCATATGCGTTATACGCGAACATCATCCCCGAGTATTTTCACGTTACATTATCTCAGGGCTCGATGTCTCTTTTGAGGAAGATCTCATCAACGATCGCGTACTTACGATTCAACGCGATCTTCTTTTCACGCAACTTACATCCGGTCCTACATGTCCCTTCTATTTTCAGGATTTTTTTTAGAACCGCAATGCGCACTCGGATAAAGAGGGAAAAGAGAAAATAATGAGAAGACGAATCGAGCACATCGTGGTGGAGCTTGCATCGTTTGAATGCAATGAAACGTTTTTTTTACAATTTTTTTTTCATTGTTTTTATTATTGTGGAATATTTTTTTGAATGGGTTTATATTGGAGATCAATAAATTAGTGAAAAAAAATTGTTGAGGGATTTTTGCTGGCGAAATCTGCTGAGAGAAAATGGAGGAATTGGGAAATATTAATTTGCATTGCATTCCAACAATGCAAACTTGAATATATATCGAGCGCGTTCAACTTGAGGGAAATTCATTTCGGGCGTGGAATTTCACAAATCACGCGGCAATAATGAGATTGCATGACGCTGGAGGTTGCGTCGTTGGAATGTGACGGAAAAGTTTTTTTTTTATTTCTCAAATTTCCTTTGGGAGAATTAAGCTACGAAAATCACCGAAACATTTTTTTCGAATTCTCATTTAGCGATCTGCAAAATATAATTTTGGATAACAATGAAAATGAGAAATTGAAAAGAGATTTCTTTGGAAAGCAATGAATTTTCTTTTTTAATCGCTTCACTCAATTTTTTCCTGTTTTTTTGCTATGGGAATTCCTCAACGGTTTTTTACGATGCCTCTTCGAAGGTCCACGACCAAGATCAACGAAAAAAAAGTTAGATATAATGTAAATAGGAAAATGAAAATATTAAAAAAAAAAGTTTTCGTTGCATTCCAACGAGGCGACAAAGTAGTTTTTTTTTAATTTCCCAAATTTTTTTGGGAGATTTAAGCTGCGAAGATTTGCAAAGTATGAGTTCGGATAACGATAAAAATGGAAATTGAAAAGAATTAACATTGGAAAGCACTTAATTGTTGTTTCTAATCTCTTAAATTAATTTGTCATGTTTTTATCTATGGAAATTCCTTAATGATTTTCTACGATGCCTCTTTGAAGGTCTACGATCGAGATCAACGAAAAATAATTAGATATCATAATGAAAATAGGGAATTAAAATTATAAAATAGAGTTTCCGTTGCATTCCAACGATGCAACGATTTTTTTTTCAATTTCCCACATTTTCTTTTGGAGATTTGAGCAACGAAAATTGGGCAAAAATTATCTAGAATTCTTATTCAGCGATCCACAACTTAAAATCAAAGTATAATTTTGGATAATAATGAAAATGAGAAATGGAAATGAGAAATGAAAATGAGCAGTGAAAATGAGAAATGAAAATGAATTTTCGTCGGAAAGCAATGAAGTTTTTTTTTGCATAGCTTAAATTAATTTTTCCTGTTTTTCGCTATGAAGATTACAGAACGATTTTTCACGACGCCTCTCTGAAGGTCTATGCTCGAGACCAGTGAAAAAAATTAGATATAATAAAAACAGGGAAATAAAAATATAAAAAAGAATTTTCGTTGCATTCCAACGAGGCAAACGTGAGCACCATCGGCAATATTGAACACGTCCTCCGCTCGCTCCTACAACCCTTTTGGACTCGCTCGCTCGGAGGAGGGTGAACGATGAGATCACACATACACGTGCATTAATACATAGGCGTGAGTGTGTGGGGACCTTAAGTATGCATATAGGTAGACCTCATTGTATTTCTCGACTCCAGCGATGGAGAGTCAAGCGTTAACGGATTTTGTCTTACACATTACGAGATCCTTAATATATAAGCTTGGGTGTGTGTACGTATGTGTGTGGAGTGCTTGTATTTGTCGAGTCGGGGCTCGAGGGCTTTGTCGGAAGGAGAGCAAGCCACAAAACCTTTATTTGCTAAAGTCTTCCAAGCTTTTTGTTGTTGTTGGAAGACTTTATCATTGTGAGAACTCGGTGAGCGATAAATTGCAAAATCGTCGCGTACATGTGTATGTGTGTGGGTATATGGGAACGCACATTCTTCTTCGCGTGAGAGACTCGCAGAATTCTCTCTACTGCGGGGCAATATAGACAAGAGAGCGGCGCAGCTTTGTAAAAAGCGACGTTTGATTTTTTTTTGTTTTCTCATACACAACTACTGGCTGTCGGTCACGATCACGTGAAAGGGTTGTCGGACATGTTTTCCGCTATCAAATAACCCAGTGATGCTTTATGCAAAAGTGAACCATTTTCGAGACATGTTTATTACTTTTATTTCAGGCGGGGAATCACTTTAAATGCTTCAAAAAATCATTTTTTCGCAATTTCATAAATCGTTGGTGAAATATATTAAGAATACACCCTGAAAATTTGAAAACGATATTCGGAATCCTTCTAACGATATGTATATAAATGATACCCTCCGCTCGACTCCCAATCACTGTGACGGGTCAAAACATTAGATTTTATTTTGTTTTTTTCTCAGAGTGTACATATTCGAGAATATGTGAAAAAAATGTCAAGTTAAAATATTGAAAAGTGACCAAGTGACGGACGATTTAGTGAGAAGAGGTAGCGCAACGATTTACATATACTATAACTTTCAATCGCGTTTTTCTCGAAACGACATTTTTTCAATTTGTGGGAATCATAATTCAAGAACTAATTGATGGATCATCTTCAAATTTGGAAAGCATTTACGTAATATAATTTATCAAAACATGAACCTAAAGTTGTAAAGATTACATTGTTTAAAACATATTTATTATTGCAAAATCCTGGGGGAAAAAATGCTAATAATCGATTATTTTTTTTTCAAACACGTTCCAACATTCAATTCTCGATTTTCTTTTCAAAATTTAGGTTAATGTTTTTAAAAACATCTCAAGAAGGTATATAAATTTGTTTATAAGCTGCACAATTCCCGCGAATTGACAACGACGTTGAGGACACGCCAAGGGACACATATTATGTGTCCCTTTGCGGATTATACCTTGATTAATGCATGAAATAACTTGAAAAAATGACCAGAGATGTATGAAATCATGAATAAATTATTGTCAGAGTTGCAGAAATTTCCGTTTTTTTTTCACTATAAAAAAATCCAAAAAATCATCTGATTTTCGGTCTCCTAAAGTGGTTGCCCGCCTTAAGAGCGGGGCAGGCAACTTAAAAAATTCATTTAAAAAACTGTTGTATGGAATCAAACTTTTATTATGATTTGAGGTTGAGGACACACCATTATCGGCAATGGAATGAGAATAATCTGCAAACATTTTTTAACTGGGGGTTCAAAACTCTGCGAGTCTAATGAATACTCACATTTTATTGGGAATAATTCTTTCTTACTGTGTCCTCAAACTACGAATACCAAACAAGTTTGATTCCAGACAACAGTTTTTTTTTAATTTATTTTTAAAGCGGCCTACCCTGGTCTTTAGAATGCAACATTATAAATAAAAATAAAAAATACATTTACCTCAATTTTAACACTGATTGAGCGGTTTCAAAAGCTTTAAATAAAAAAGAATAAAACGATTCTTTTAATTGCATAATTTTAAAGCCTCGGGTCTTAATTTTAATTTGCGACAAGGATTTGCCCCACTGCGATTTACCCTTTCTTCTTTGGCATTTTTCTCGAAACTATCTTTTACGAAACGGGGTAAGTCATATCCCAAAATTAGTTGGTTCGATTCACTTCAAATTCGGACAAAGCAGAGTTTACAACATTTTCTATCGTATGACCGGGTAACACGTTCATCCATTTATCAATAAAAAATTACTAAAGTTGTTTTTTTAGTAAAAAATCGAAATTTTTGTTTTAGCGCTTGTCATTTTCGTCATTTTCAAAATATCCCAAAAGTATCCGGCCAAAAAAGAGTTTCATTGTTACACTAAAAGCACAATCTTTTATTATTCTTTTCAGATAACCCTAGTTGCCGCAACCACCTGCACCGATTGGCAAGCCAGCAACGGCGACGCTTCGTTCAAACAATAATAACCTCATTGTTTATCAATATTTTTCCATAGAATAAAAAACAATCTTGGCAAGACTATGTATAAATTCTGTGTAAAATCCGACCTCATCATCCCAATACTAGGTGCGTAACTAAGTTCCCGGGCTTCACACATGGATGGCGCTAGCGACACATGTAGTTGGCATACAGGTCTGAAATTGGGTGTCTTTATAGCTTGGACATCTGTTAAGAATACCCAGTCGTAATATAAACAAATATCGCAACACAACGATCTTTTTTCTAACCTCGAAAATGTCAAAGTTTGTGCCAAATAAACAGCATTTGCGGGAAGCATTGCTTTTCTGCTTCAACCTAAAAAAACAGCAGCTGAAGCACGTTGGTTACTTGAGGAGGCCTACGGCGAACACATACCATCAAAAACCACGTGTGAAAATTGGTTCAAGCGGTTGAGAAGTGGCGATTTTGAGACTGGGAACAAGGAGCGCTCGGGAAGACCGCAAACATTTGCGGACGCCGATCTGCAAGCGTTATTGGATGAAGATGACACTCAAACAGAAGATCAACTTGCCGAGGCATTAAATGTGACTCGGCAATGTATTTCGAAACGTTTGCACGCCATGGGAAAAATTCATAAGGAAGGAAAGTGGGTGCCGCATGAGTTACCTGAGAGACAAGTGGAAAATCGAAGAGCCACTTCCGAAATTTTGCTTTTGCGGCAGAACAGAAAGAGTTTCCTGCATCGAATTGTTACTGGCGATGAAAAATGGATATATTTCGAGAATCCCAAACGCAGAAAATCGTGGCTTTCACTTGGCGAAGCGTCAACATCGACGGCACGGCCAAATCGCTTCGGAAAAAAGACAATACTCTGCGTTTGGTGGGACCAGAAAGGAGTCGTGTACTATGAGCTGCTGAAACCGGGCGAAACTGTCAATGGGCATCGCTACCGACAACAACTAATCAATTTGAACCACGCATTGCTCGAAAAACGGCCAGAATGGGACACGAGACACGAACGTGTGATATTGCAGCACGACAACGCTCCGTGCCATCGCAGTTCCATCGTCCAGGACACCATAAAAACACTGAAATGGGATCTGCTACCGCACCCGCCGTATTCGCCAGACCTGGCCCCTTCAGACTAGCACTTGTTCCGGTCGATGGCGCATGGCTTGGGTGGACTACACTTGGCCAATTACCATGCAGTGCAAAATTGCTTGGACGAATGGTTTCAGTCCACAGACGCGTCTTTTTATCGTCGCGGTATTTATGTATTGCCAGAGAAATGGCAAAAATGTGTAAATAACGAGGGACAATACTTCGAATGAACCATTTTTTGTATTTGTCTTGAAATTTTCGATTTTTTGTTGGTCAAAAAACCCGGAAACTTAGTTGCGCACCTCATAAAAAAAAAATATCCCCAATCAACCTGTTTCCGTGCTCATGCAGACTCGTAAAGAAACGGAAAGACCAATAAAAAAACATCTTCAAACCACCTTGGTTAACCAAATCCTCAACGAAAGAAAGCGCTAAGTGTAAATTTGCATTTTACAGAAAAATAAATGATTCTTTCGTTCGTTCGAGAGAATTTCAATCGAGACGCGTGACTTTTGCTTTTGACGATTCATCGTCGTGTGTAAATTTTATTCGGCGCAGGGTAGCGCGATGATGGACGATGAAAATAGCGAGCTGGGGATTCGTATATCCGCGTATGTACGAGGGCGAGTCGTGACAGTAGCGCATACGTGCGCGTACCACTCGTCGCGTGATAACGCGCGACTCGTGCCATCATCCACGGATACCATGCGCGGGGGCGGGACTTGGCCGCGGGAAACGACGCAAACCGCGACGGATGCGCACTCGAATGACTAGACAAGACAAGTGTATATATATATATATATATATATATATATATATATATATATATATATATATATATATATTCCCTCGTTCGATATGTATATAACGAACAAGGGAAAAGTAAATGCGAATGCGCGGTGGCGTTGCTCCGCCTCCGTTTTATCGCAACTTACGTATCGTGTCTCGTGATATGCATGTTATTTTTTTTTCTCGGATGCTGCGAATAATAGTTGCGCAGAGAAGATTACAGATAAACGAATGCTCGTTGCACGAATGATTCGAGATCTTTTTCTCGTCGGCTCGCGGAAACTGAAACGGTGGCAATGCATTTAGATGGTATTGTAGTTTGCATCATTGCAACGTAAAGAAAATATACATTTTTTTTAGTATTGTATTTCATGGCCCATTTGGGCTACGAAAATCACTAAAACATTTTTGAGGATACTTATTGAAAATGTGTGACCAAAAAATGGAAAATAAAGATTTTCAATGATGATAAAAATAAAGGAGTGAAAAACCAGGAAGAACTTTCGTTGCGTTCCAACGATGCAAACTCCGGTACCATGAATTTAGAGGCATCTGATTTTTTTCGGCGTTGAGGAAATCCGATCATTTTATCGATCAATGTTGAAGGATACTGATTTTTTTTATACGTAGTGTTATACGGTGATATTTCCGAAGCGATGCAAGTTCCTCTGAATCATTTTCGAGAAGAAAAAAATTGGTGTATTTATTTTTTTTTCAGTCAATCTTCTTTTTTTTCGAGATCTATTTTTGATAAAGCCCACAATTCTCGGGTTGTGATGCATTTTTTTCCAAAATTGACTACTTGACTGAGAGCTGAACATTCGGGTGAAAAAAATCAGGAGACAACAATTTTCCGGAGGAAATTCGAGATTCATTTCCCTTCTGGTCCGTCTGAGGATAAATTCCTATTGCGATTTTCCAAACAAACAACACGCGAGTTTATTAGAGTAGAAACATTGCCAAAAACAACGCTGTTCAAGATCAACCAATGATAAAAAAAATGACCAGAGAATACCGAAAACGATGGTGTTGGACTTTGCAGTGTTGGAATGCAACGAAAATTCATCTGTATTTTAATAATTACTATATTTTTGTTATTATCCAACATTTTTGTTTGCCTTATTTGGTTATAGATTTTTAACAAGGATTCTCGAAAATGTTTCGTAAATTTTCGTAGCCTGAAGGCGAAAAAAATTCGACAATAGGGAAAAAGTATATTCTCATTGGAGTCCAACGATGCAAACTTCAATACCATGAAAAATGCATCATTGTGATTTTTTTTTAACCATCGAGTACTATCTCGAACATTTATTTTTTGCATTTTTCTTGCCGAGGGCGATAACTTTCCGTCCTGATCGAAAATTTGAAAAGTGTGTCCACACTTTTTGCCACAGTGGTGGCAATAAATATACAATTATAATTAGATATTATTAATTAAGTAGTAATAAAAAATTATTGCTACATATTATAGCGAATTTTTTTTTCACTGACTGTTATGACCGCGTGGTTGTTCTGCGTCTTCGGCGATCTCCATAAACTATGCGTGCACATTATTTTCTCGGATTTTTTTTCATGCAACGACGTACGCGAGCCTAGATTTGGCGTTATCGTTTATCAAGCGTTGCACAGAGAGGAACTCCGCGGGTAAGAATGGCGCAGTATGGAGCACCTACTCTTCGGCGGTTTCGCGAAAAACGTGCCGATGAGTCGCGAGCGTGCTGATTCTTTGCTCAATTTATTCATCATATCCACTAGATACTTTTCTACCGATTCCCCTTATCTTTCCCTGCTTCGCTGTACGTGTGAAGACATTGTTTCCGCGACAAAATCGCACACCGTACTGATATATCGTTTCACGTTCTCGCCTCGATGCGGAAAGAATGGTCCGCGTATTTATCGCGGAAATTCAGTGCCACGTACGAGTACGACGACGAGCCAAGAGTCTTTTCTACTTTCGATCCAAAGAAACGGAAATTTTATGAAATTATGGTCCTGCGCATTTTTGAGCCTCATTGAGTTGAAATTTGATATTTGCTCGTCAATTTGACATATTTCGAAATTTACATGGAAAGTTCGAAATATTTCGAAATTTCAATGTAAATTTCACTTTTTTTGAAATTCACATGTAAATTTGACATATTTCGAAATTTACATGTAAATTTGATATGCGTTGAAATTTAAATATAAATTTGACAGATTTCGAAATTTACATGTAAATTCGATGTATTTTGAAGTTTACATGTAAATTTGACATTTTCTGAAATTTACTTGTAAATTTGCCATTTTTCGAAATTTGCATGTAAATCCGTAATGTCACGAAATTCCTCGAACGTCTTAACGCAAAAAACCAAGAATTTCTCGCAGCTCCGAAAATATCGAATTTCGATATTGGCTCGAAACGAATTTCGAGTTTGTAAATTTAAAAAAGTAGTATTTTATTTGAAAAAAAAATCATTTTCGCGATACCACGAAAATACGCGTCTCCATACACTTCGAAATTTGTCTAACTTGGATGTTGCTCCGACGTCCACCTTTAAGGCGATGTGCCACATGCCTCCGACCGCTTCGAAATTTTGAAAAAAGAATTCTCCCAAACGGCACAACCGATTGGGATGAAATTTGTTATGTGCATGCAGCACACTTGCTCCGAGGGGATGATGCCCTCCGTTATCCAAAAATTCCAAAAAAAATTTACAGTTTGTGGTTACCCTGCGAAAAATGGTGAATTATTAACCATTGCATCGCATTTTCGGTAATTTTCTGAGCGTCATCCTCTGCAGCGTGAAAAAGCACACATTTTAAGCTTTGTTTCACCTGTTTTCATGAACAAATGGCGGAGAGAAAGCATTTTGAAATTTTTACATAAATGTAGCAAAAATGTACCAACGAAGCTCAAAATATCAGGTACCGGAGCAAGCGTTCAGTTCATCCGTATTCTCACTGGCGGCGCGCAGCTCGCTTCGTTCTGTTCGTACCGACCGCGCTCGCCTCCTTTCGGAACAATTTATTTTTTGACAGGTCGAAAGCCGGAAAGCTATAACCTTGCACATTCGTTCGCAATATATTTCATCATACGATGTGTGTGATAGAGTGTGATATAGAATGTGAATAGTGTGTCATAGAGTGGAGTTTGTTTTCGTCGCGTTTTGGTGAGTTTTTTTTGCTGTGAAGAGCGCCTCAGGACGCCGGCACACCACCGACGAGAAATCCCGACGAAGAAGTAATCGACGAGAAAACCGCCGCGGCCGATTACACGAAGAAGATCGACGAACATAGTGACAGCGAGAAGCCGAAGGAAAAAACGCCGGAAGTCAAGGTACGTACGTACTATAACCTCATAACCTCAATTTACGTACTTTGTCATTTGCCACGATCTTCCCTCGCATTGCTTTCTCGCTCGCCGATGTGTCAAACAGCCAACGGCCGTGGTGCAAGAAATTCAAGCTTATTTGCTCTTCGCAGAAATTCCGCGGTATTTATTCGTGAAAAAATCGCAGATAGCATATTTTTCGATGATCCGTAGCCATTTCCATTACCCCTCGAAATCCTCGATTTCCTGATCAGTGTGCGACCAAAATAAGGCACGAAAGTTCAACACCCTTTGCCTACGAACGCAAAACTGTCACGTCTCAAACACAGATGATTTGTGGACCTGTGGCGATTCCTCGATAGCTTCACTTTGATGACCGAGAGTATTATTGGATAACGTACGCATACACATGCTAGGTGTATGCGTACCTGGGCTATCATGTAGAAACCAGAACTAATGTCGCATCGGATTTACTATCTAGATGGACCATCGGCAGATCTGCACTTTTATCCAGGGCAGCAAGAACGCACTGCTGAGGATGAGAAACTGCGTCCCTTGTCGCGGCCACAGTATAGAGTCCCAGTGTCCGGAAGGATACCACCGCTATCTCCCATCTCTCCAAGAGCACCAGCGAGGCTGGCCTGAAGGAACTCGTTGAACTCTTCGGCTTCGCTCAGGAACAATATTTCACCATGGATCACACCACCAATCTGTGCAAGGCTTACGTATGTACGTTGTAAAACAAAGGGCGAGGACCATTGCATCTCAATGGTTACGGCTACCATCATCTCATACTCAGAGTCCACGGGTCCAAACCTCCAGCCCAACAGAATTGAATGGTCAATGGTTGAACGTGTTAAGGTAGAACAAGCGTGCGCTCTTGATTTTTATAGATTTTGTTTCAATTTTAACCAGACATTGTTCATATCATTATGCATGTTTCAGTGAAATGTCAGATCAGTCGACTATTTAGATTCGGAGATAATGGATTTTAAAATTGCAACTTTTAACACTGTAGGGTCTGCATTGAAATTTAGCCAGAGTAATTTTCCGTGAAAAATATTTGTCCTCTATAAAAAGACAAGGTAATAACATAAACAATATAAAATATTAATGTTTATAACGCAAATCTTTTTCTTCGCGTTAAAGTGTTTAACTTTAGGAACACAATAATTATCTTTTTTCTCGAAATATTGAACAATGCTGTTCTGCGGTGTTGCATAATGTCTTCTTATTATAGGGGATAAATATTTTTAACCGAGAGTTATTCTGTCGTTACTGAATGTCTTTAGCAAAACTGAATAGTAAAGACAATTCCAACTTTTTCACTCGTTCCCTAACTAGTTTGCTATCTAATCATAATTTTTTTTCAAAATTCATAAACAGAATAGAATGGTACGCCGAATTAAGTGACCTGACTTTCGGCCAATGCAGACCCTGCAGTGTTAAAAGTTGCTATTCAAAAATTCATTATCTTCCAATCTAGATAGTCAACTGTTCTGAAATTTCACTCAAACTTGCATAATAATATGAACAATGTCTGGTTAAAATTTGAACAAAATCGATAGAAATCAAGAGCGCACGCTCGTTTTACCATAAGGGCTTACACCAGTGTAAACGTCCAAAATTGAGTGATATTTCGCGATTTTTTTTTTGTAGAAGAACAAAATGAAATTTATATTAAAAAATTATGCCAAAAGGTGACGCTGCAGCCATTTTGGCGAGGCATGGTGAATTTGAGACGCTCTGCGGCACGCAGTATAGCTGACGCAAATTTGATTTTAGAATAAAATTAAAAAAAATTATTTTAATTTACACGAGTATAGCTAGATAAATACGTAGAGAACTGTGAAAATGTTATTTTTTGTGTAATTGGCAAGCATTAAACCGAAATAGTGGCGTAGCATGGATTTTTGCCGCTCGGGACTAACCCTAAATTTGCCGCCCCCCTCCCTATTTTCGCAACTAAGTGCCGCTCGCCACCGCCGCCCCACATCTGCGCCGCCCGGGGCCATGGCCCCCTCTGCCCCCCCCCCCCAAAGCTACGCCACTGAACCGAAAACATAATTTTCGACAGAAAAAAAGGACAATCATTTGGTAATAACTAATGTTATAACTAACTCATAGAAAATCCCGTACTTATTTCTCTTCGGAATGTTATTTCAAACATGTACCCAAAATTGAGAGTGAAAATAATGAAAATTGTTGGAGTTATGCTGCGTGCCGTTTTGAAAAATTGTATTTTGAGAAAAACGGTCGATGTCTCCCACACGGGCCAGCCACTGCCACCGCAGACCCGTACTGGCCTGCGGACCTTGTTTTATAGGTACCAAACTTTTTTCCCCTTATAAAATAAATAAAGAAAATAAAAAAAGATGGTTCAAAGCATCTTTTAAGTCAAGTACAAAGAACAATTTTTTTTAAATTCTACAGTGTGCCCCCTTAGATCGGAGTACACGGTGACGATTGTTGGAGGATTATTGTAAGCAAAGGTTGCCGAAATATAAAAAAGGACTTCACAAATTTTAATTTTTATTGCGTTCCAACGTTGCAAGCTTTAACCTCATGCCCTCTCCGTGGAACGCAGTAGAACTATCGTAAATTTAATCGTGGAACTAAGAGTAAAATATTTTCGTTTATTACGTTCGTTTTAGCAGTCAAATGAGGGGAAACTTCAAAATAATTAAAGAAAAGAGACGAGTTAAAAAAAGGTCGTGTTTTGACCATAGTTTTTATATACGACTCCACAAATTACAGGAACAAAATTTCCTCATTTTTTAGCGTTTTTTTAAACGCTGTGTCTATGTGAAAAATTGTCGCATCGAGATGAAAAAAAGTCTTTTGAAGCTTCAAGATGATAGTTTCGAGATCTTTTGGCAAAAAATTGTGATCTACGGCTATCGCGCTATCATAAGAAATACCGGCAGAAAAAAATTCCAAATTTGTTTTTATTTTTCAGGGGTTATCGGACTAAGGAATTTTGTTTCAGTTAACTCAATGTATAGGTCAGTTAGCTTTTTTATTCAGCTTCAATTTGCTTTTTATCTCTCTACGTCAATTTTTCTGTTGAGATATCCGACTTCGAATAAAAAAAGATCCTTTTGTCTTTGATTATCGATATCTCAGCAACCAATTATCGCAACGGGAATTAGAGGGCAGCTTTGAAAAGTCGAATAAATCTCCTGCCAGCCCCTCCCGTCGATTTTTGTGATTTTTTCTTCACCCTTAACCGTTATTTGGTGAAGGACAAAAAATTACTTTTTCTGGATTTCCATTAAATCTACCACTACGGTAAAAATATTGATGCAAAGACTAATGTTGCCGCGTTTTTTTTCAGCTCGATTTACTCCCAATACCCCTGTTAGTCTGCAAATTGATTCATCGAACCGTTTTCCACCAAAAGTTAATCGAAGTTTTACAAAACAATTAAAGGAACAAGTGTATTATTCCTAAACATCTTGTAATCATCATCAAAATAAGGATACTATTTTTCTTCGACTTTTTTCACAACTTGGCACTAGTGGCTTGTTAAATATAAGAAAAAAATTCGAGAGATTGACATTTTTTTTTATTTGTAAAATATTTCAGGAAACAATACTGACTCATTTTTTACACGATTCGGCCTTTGCGCACTTTAATTTCACTCATCTTTAATTGAATCAATTAAAGTTGATACTCCCAAGCTGTATTTAATAGTCGATCTGAGAACATTTATGCAATTAATTCTCAATATTTTCTACGAAGGTCATTAGGGTTATGGAAAACAATCTTTTTTTTTTTAACTAGGCATGATCAAAAATTGAAAAAATGAGAGTTTACAAAAACATTAGATTTATTTTTTTACCAAAACGTAGAAAAAATTTACCAAAAAAAGATTAGCTTTTGAAAAAAATTGTTTTTTGTATCTCTAATAACCTTCGCAGAAAATATCTACAGTTAATGGCATACAAGTTCTCAGATCGACTAGTGAATACTGATTGGGGGTATCAACTTTTAATCAATGCAATTAAAGATGAGTGAAATTATGGTGCGCAAAAGCCGAAGCGTGGCAACAACGAGTCACCATTTTTTCCTCAAAAAAGTTACAAATTTAAACAGATTATAATTTTTTCTTTATTTCTCAATTTTTTTTCTTAAATTTAACAAGCAACTACTGCAAAGTTCTAAAAATAGTCGAAGAAAATGGGTGTTTTCATTTTGATCGTGATTACACGATGTTTAGGAACACTTGTTCCTTTAATTCTTTTGTAAAACTTTGATCGATCGGTCCGGAAAAACGGGTCGATGGATCAATTTGAAAATTTACACGGCTATTGGGGGTACATTAAGCTGAAAAATAAACGTGGCGACATTAGTCTTTCTACCAATATTTGTAATGGAGTAGTAGATTTACTGAAAAACCATAAAATGTCATTTTTTGTCCTATTTTTCAAACTACTGTTAATGGTGAAAAAATGATTTTTTTCTCAAAAATCAATGGAAGGGTCTTGTACGAAATTGATTCAAGTTTTTAAAGCTGCCCAATAATTTCCTGTGCGATCATTGGTTGCTGTGATATCATTGATCAAACACAAAAGGAACATTTTTGATTATAAGTCGGATATCTCAGCAAAAAGTTGACGTAGAGAGACCACAATAAAGCCAAATTGGAACTGAACAAACAAGCCAACGGACCTATGCATTAATTTAACTGTGAAAAATCCCTTGAAAAAATAAAATTGGAAAAATAATTTTCTCGCTATCTCTTATGATTGCGCGATAACCGTAGCTCACAAAATTATTTTGCCAAAAGATCTCAATCTAGAAACTTGAAGCTTAATAATGTTTTTCTTTTTCATCTTGATACGACTATTTTTAACATTGATACAGCCTTTCAAAAACACTTTAAAAAGTGAAGAAATTTTCGGTTTCTTTAATTTTTTGGGGTTGGGTATAAAAAGTGATATATTTTTTACAATTTTCAGTCAATCGAAAAAAGCGCTCGTCCTTGACTGTTAAAGCAATCTAAGAAACTACAGTTAAAATTTCAAGTCGATTGGTCGAACATTGTTTGAGTTTTGCTCCGTCCCGATATCAAAAACATGGTTTTGAAAAAAACGTGTTTGAAGTCAACGGTTTCAAAGACGCTACAGCTGAACAAGTTTTTTTCCCGTAATCTAATGCCACCTATTGGTCGAAAATAAAACTATTTTTAGTCGGTGACTTTGTCCCCACAATAGGCTTACAAGAGTTGAGAACTGCGCCTACCGGCATGAGACTTCGCCAAAGACGGTTTTCAGCGGCGGAGACTTCCTTAAAAAATAGGTCGAAAACCACTTTATAATGGTTTTTTTCAGCTACAAAGGAATATGCATAATATTTTTTGAGGTTCCAAGGATTTCTTAAAAGTGTTTCAAACAAAACGATTTTTCGAAAATTTTACACCGATGACCTCTAAACCATTCGCGATAGTAAAATTTTACGGCTCTTCTGTAGAGCGAGACTTCTCCGATCGTCATTGCTAGAAAATTCGATCCTTGGAGAAACCTGCCAAAGATAAATTCCGGCA
>OX101791.1:32877932-32900432 GCA_944452715.1 Ophion slaviceki
ATTTCGTTGAAACTCGCGTGTATGGTAGACCATCGATTGGGAAAAATTCGAGTTGGAAAATGTGACCAAAAAACGACGTATGTTTTTTTCGACTTTTACCATGTTTTAAGGGTCTATCTGACGGGAAATTTTTCCGGTGATTACGAATATCGAGGACTTTGTGTCGAAAGCTTAAAATCACGCCCGCTACACGCGAATACGTGTTGCCATACACAATCGACGATTTTTAGTATAAATGGAGGGATTTGGGGGAAATTAATGGCGAATTTGTGTTCAGGAGATGAAAATACATCAATATGGACTTATAAAAGAAATGTTAGGAATCCAAATTTGTTTCCCAACTCGGTAAAAAAAAAGTTTCTTCTCTCAATCACTGCTCATTTATTTTCTACTTCGATTTAAAGCTCCGCTCTGTACTCATTCTCTTCGTAATTGTTTGCTCTAAACACTACCACTTGGTTCACCGAGCTCCGTTTATTTTTCGATTTTTGGCAGAATTTCAAAGACGCATCGTCGATTCTCGCGAATTTTTCCACACATACCCCTTTGCCTCTTTTTCGGCCATTTTTCAAGTGGACTTTCTGGGGAAACTGATTCAGATCGTGATTGTGATCGTGATGAAACCAACGGCATTCTCCAAGTCTACCAAAATCCTTCCTAAAACTTGTGATTGTGAAACCGAGGCTAAAAGGGTTGAAAAAATGTATATCGACTCTCAAACCAGTTTAAAGATCCATTTTATAAAACATTTCCTGTCGACTACGAATATGGCCGAGTTTTTTGCTGACAGCTCAAGATTCAGCCGGAAAAATCGTCTAAAACGTATCCCTCTACATTTTCGACGATTTCTCACGGCAATGAAGGGTTAAGGGCGATTCTAATAATGAATTCGTGTTCAGCGAATTAAAATACATCGAACTGGACCTGCAAAAAAATATTAAAAATCTAATAGTGTTTGCATCTTAACAACAAAAGAAGTTTCTTCACTGGTTGTGAATCGTCGATACTTTTTTCTCCCCTTTGCATTTGGAACTCCACTTTATATTAATTATGTTCGTTATCGTTTTCTCTATAAAATGCTGTTCGTTTGATTCGCTTAATTCGTTTTTTGGCAGAATTTCAAAGACGGACCATCGATTTTCGCAAAATTTTCCATACACATTCCTTTGTCTTATTTTCAGTCATTTTTCAAATGCATTTTCCTGAAAAACTAATTAAGATATAGACATGAATTAAATGGCATTCTTCAAGTCTACCAAAATCCTTTTTTAAATCCCCCCAATAAGTCTCCGGACCACAAATAGCACCGCAGCTCCGGCTGTTTCAAGTTTCAGAATTTTGAAAAAGTGACCAAATGGGCCGAAACTATTTTTTTCGACTTTTACACCATTTCAAGGCTTAAGCCGATGACAAATTTTCCTCCGATTTCAAATATCACGGAGTTTTTATCAAAAGCTTAAAATTACGCCGGCTCAACGCGAAAAACTAGTTTTCATGCACATTCGAAGATTTTTAATAGCAATTGAGGGGATAGGGGAAAATTAATGGTGAATATATATATATATATATATATATACACACATCATATTAATCAGGCGTCCTATTTATGACTTTATATATATGAGAGTATGTATGTGTACATGTTCAGGATCTGTGCAGGAAGCCGTTTCTCTGCGGGAGCGAAGCGCTTCCATCGAGCTCCAGCTTTCTCACTAGCCCTTCGTAGACTTAATTGAACTTGTTCGCAACTCATAACGAGAAGTCGAGTAAGTGCCATATCGCCTTTTCTCTCTCCCCCTTCGTCCTCCCTCACGTCGTCCCCTTACCTTCTCCCGCTTATAATTTACGGGAAACAATCGTCGCCTTTGATGTGGCGGACTGTTTGTCTCGCGTCTGAATCACAGTGCTACGGACCAAGGCACCGCACACCCACCCAATGTCATCTTCCTCTGTTCCCCGAACGTTTCCAATTCTGGAGCCGCACCTGCCAATGTACCCAATTCACCACTAGGGATTCTAATGTCGTTGGTCGCTGGCTTGAAGCTCGAGCAAGGTGGTATTCAGAATCAGCCGGGTAGCCTGGAAGACCCAAGTGCAGCTCGAAGACTCTTCTTGCGCATCAAGCTGGATTTGTGTGATCCGTGTGTTTGTCCAAGCTGCAGCTACGAAAGGCTTCAAAGATTCTACCTGCCCGCAGGATTGCCAATTTCCCATTAGGATGTAGTGTCAATGTGGATCCAGTTAACGGCATTGATCACCCAACGCTTCCAGTCCAGTTCTGCCAGGTGTCGGTCATCAAGCCGGATGATGTGCAGGGGTAAGCTGTCAGAATCCAGAAACGCCATACTCCAGGGATGAATAGTCCTAAACGTCATGACCCGGAAACGTCACCATACGGAAAATCGTGGTGCATCAACGTCTAAAAGATTTTGCTGACAGATCATTCGCTGACTGACAACAGCTTCCAGCCAATAGCAAAATCTAGACCCCAATGCTTCGCAATTGTCCGTATGGTGACATTTCGGGAAAATAAAAATCCCGCATGATGACTGGGCAATGCGTAACGTCTGGACATTTCTGGATTTGGACAGTCTATCATCTCCACCGAGGGGTTTTCATCACTCGTTCGTTCTCCAATCATCAGTAGGCGGTGCCTATGGAATTGTCCGTGTGCTTGTGGAATGTGCTTACCGTCGGGCTTGTATCCTGGACAAACATACACACAGACACTCAAGCAGAGAGTTAGGACAACGAAGGTCTGCAGGAGGGACGGAGAAGGAGGCAGTAGTCAAATAGGACGTCGACCAGCACGTACAATGGCTGAACTAATCTTGTTGTGGCACACTGTTAGCGAGCCAAGTTCAATATACCAGAGCAATACACACCTGGCCCATGGGCAACCACTCCTGTATATGTCAGTTTGTTCTACGCTCCAGCCTCGCCCCGTATCTCTCTCGCTCCCTCTCTGTGTGTGCTTTTGACTATTGGCCCTGCATAAAACAGACATGTAGAGCAGCTACCAAGCAAGCTGGCTTCTCCAACACACCCACCCACACACACATCTGTTTGCGTGCATGCATAAACTAGATCATGGTCTTGGAGCTCCCAGCAGATTCCAAGATCCCCAGCCATCCAATCGGCCCAAGATGCCAGCGGATTAGCTCAAGATCGTGCGTTATTTCCATTCGTCAGTCGTGATCAGCGATGTGCCTCGCGCTCGGGTCTCAGGCTTCGCCCGCATCCAGGGAAAATCAAGAGAACGATGAGTGCCGAATTTTCTGGTAAACAGGCCACGGTGATGATGGATCATTCGGGGGATTCGCTGCTGCGTATGACGCGACCGATTTCGTCGAATATCATTTATACCACTAGATACAATCTCGAGGGTAGCTTCCCCAACTCGCGAGCCTCCTGGCAGCATATACATACTGCGAATATACGTGTGGAAAGAATCGAAACGATCTCCGGACGTCATTCCAGCCTATTGGCAGAGGGATGGCGAGCAAGAGAGGGGGTGGATAGCATCTGCTGCACGTTAGACACGGGTCGAAGGGCATCCTGCCGTTATGATTCTTTCGTCATATTTTTCCCTGCCAGAGTCAAGTGCGGGTCAAGAGTACGTCGTATATATCGACCATTAGGCTAGTTTTTGGGGTGGCTAATATGGAGAGATATGATTTTGTCGAACGGGACCAGACACTCGATAACTCTTGTCCATTCCCATATACACCCATGTACGTTCCTACTACGATCACCGCCACGTCTTTCTTTTCCACTTCCAACTCTTGCTACCGCACGACCCTCAGCCTCAATGACTAATGGCCGAACGATATTTTCGCTTTAGCTCCGATATGGATGTAATTCAAGCTATGACCTATAAATTGAACTGTTCGCGTTAATTCACACGATAGCGGATATTCTATTTAATAAAGTTGAAACATGGGGAATCCCATTAGTTTGGTAATTCGAACGAGGGTTGGAAATTGACATACTCATATATATATCAGGCATCAGAACCGGCTGCGAATCACCATCGTTATTTCTTGCTGCCTGCTGCGACAACTATGATTTCACCAAGATTAATTAAGCATCAATTAAGACGGTTCGCGAGGATGAAAGCATCCCCGGCCTTGCCATCATCTCGGGTTGGACGAGTACGCGGAGAAGGGTGGGAATTGCGACAGAAAGTGGAGAATTAAGCAAAGATGTCGCCAGTGCCAACGCAGCAGAGTTCAATGTACACACACACACGCACACTCTCACACATATACATAGATATTCGAGAAAACGTTACGGGGAAGTATAGGACGATGGCCCCTCGTCATGCAATGGCCCCACTGCCATGCCTCGGTGATCATCCAGTCTGCAATGGCTCTCGCGGATTGGGGCTCGTTCTTGTCGTCGCTGAAGTTGTCCTAACGGTGAGCGAGCGCACGCGTGCGGCGAGTACTCAAGAGGGAATCGTAAACAGCCCTGTCATTTAGGGGATGATAATTGACTGCTCTCTCTCTCTCTCTCTCTCTCTCTCTCTCTCTCTCTCTCTCTCTCTCTCTCTCTCTCTCTCTCTCTCTCACTCGCGTACTTAGACTTCGTATTGTTGCTTTCTCGTCTCCTCCCACGCGATATGCCAGCCCTCTTTTTGGTCGTTCGGTTCTCCACGAGAATAATTCGGATCCTGCGAGAATCTCGCGGTGGTTGACGCGTTATTGAATGTCAGTATTTTTCGGTACACGTATTTGCGCGACGCACTTGCGCGCGGGCTGACAAAAATCTCTCGTAAAGATTGCGCGTTTATCTCACACATATTTAAATATATATAAATATACTTATATACTTATATATATGTATGTATGTATGTGTGTGTGTGTGCATTCTTTCGCTTTCGAATACAAAAGTATGGGGGGACACGCTGTGCTGGCTAAAAGCATTTTTGCGTCGAGTATCGGTCGCCCGGCTATCATTCGCCATCGATCGCTTTTATTCATAACTTCCTGTTCCCTTGGCTTTTGCCATTCATATATATATATATATATATATATATATGTAGAGGCCAAGCTCCCTTGTTTCCCATATTCATCGCTGCTGGGACCAGGACACGACGCAGGCTCATACAGGGCTGGATTGACATTCCTCATCATGAATCCTGTAGTACTATAGCGAACCAAGAATATCACTCTCGATAAGGGCTCTCGTATTCTTTCCAATTCACTCTATCCGCGCACGACTGGCGTGCAGGTGTCTATGAAACAACGAAAAAAACCTCATTTCGTGACTGGACAACGTGGTTGTGGATTTTCTCCGACCACGTGTTTACGCTTTTTTACTGCTGAGAGTTCGAAACATACATATGTGTGTGTGTGTGTAAATATATGTGTGTGTATATATATATGTTAGGAAGGTCGATGCAAAGCCTTAAGAGGGTGTTAGGTTACCTTGCTAGGAACATATCTAACCTAGGTTACCTTAGTCCAACGTCTAAGAATTTCGGGTCATCATGATAAGTATGATTTTTGGAAAATTTCCCAAAATTAGGTACTAACTCATTTACCTCTTGCTATTTTTTTTCAAAATAGCATCAACATAAGAGGTACTTTTATTTTTTGGCAAGTTTTTAATTTTTCAACACCACCATTTAGTCAATTGTGTGGATGCAGATGATTGTATCGGTGTTTGTCGATTGAATACACATGAAGCTAAGACGCAAATAAGTTTTTAGTTACCAATTATTGTCTGTTTGAACATTACGAACGAGTTGGTACCTAATTTTGGGAAATTTTCCAAAAATCATACTTACCATGATAACTCGAAATCCTTAGACTTCGGACTAAGGTAACCTAGGTTAGATATGTTCCTGACAAGGTGACCTATCAACCCCTTAAGGCTTAGCATCGATCTTCCTAGCACCCTGTATATGTGTATAAAAATATATATAAGCACACACACACACACACATATATATATATATATAGTTGGTGAAAAACAGATCACAATCGTTCTCGAGGTAAGGCTGGGAATAGACGTCCGATTTTTTCTTTCCGACAATCCGATCCGACAGTCGGATCCGACTATCGGAAGGCACTCGTGCCATACATTTGAATGAGCATGCAATACACATCCGATCCGATAGTCGGATCCAAGTTCCGACTATCGGATCGGATGTGTATTGCATGCCCACTCAAATGTATGGCACGAGTGCCTTCCGATAGTCGGATCCGACTGTCGGATCGGATTGTCGGAAAGAAAAAATCGGACGTCTATTCCCAGCCTAAGAAAACGGAACGCAGTCGTAGGGTATATAGTCAAGTAAAAGAGACAAAAACCAAGCACTTTTTAGCTTAGAATATGAATTTTTGACTGAAGGTAGATGGTTGCATACTGAAAGTAACCCTCATAAAATATTGACCCTCAACTTGCGCAACCCTAAGAAATAGGGGTTGAAAACTTAAAAATCGTTAATTCGTATAAAGTTATCTGACCTCCAACGTCCTGTCTTTGAAAATAGCGGCACAAAAACGATTCGAAAATTCGGGGTTGATGCGTGTGCGAGCGGACTAAACATGTTTTTGTGCCGCTATTTTCAAAGATAGGGGATTGGACGTTAGATAACTTTATGCGTATTTTATTATTCCAAACAACTTTTGTTTGAAACCTTTTTTGATCGGGCCATTCATTATCGAGATACGGTGATTTTTAAGTTTTCAACCCCTATTTCTTAGAGTTGCGGCGAGTTGAGGAGCAACATTTTAATGGGGTTACTTTTAGTATGCAACCATACTAAGGTTGCAGGCAGTTGAGAGGTAAAATTTTGCCCCTCAAGTCGCCCCAACGCTAAGAAATAGGGGTTGAAAAATTAAAAAACGCCGTATCTCGATAATTAATAGCCCGATCAAAAAATGTTTCAAACAAAAGTTGTTTGGAATAATAAAATACGTATAAAGTTATCTGACGTCCAATCCCCTATCTTTGAAAATAGCGGCACAAAAACACGTTTACTCCGCTCCGCACGCATCGACCCCGAATTTTCGAATCGTTTTTGTGCCGCTATTTTCAAAGATAGGACGTTGGAGGTCAGATAACTTTATACGAATTTTATTATTCCAAACAACTTTTGTTTGAAATCTTTTTTGATCGGGCGATTCATTAGCGAGATACGGCGATTTTTAAGTTTTCAACCCCTGTTTCTCAGGGTTAGGGCGAGTTGAGGGGCAACATTTTATTGGGGTTACTTTCAGTACGCCACCATCATCAAAAATTAATATTCTACGCTAAAAAGTGCTGGGTTTTCGTCTCTTTTACTGGAGTAATAGCGCTATTAGTCGTGTATACGCGCTAGATCGGAGAATTTTGGTACGAGCCTGCGTACATGAATGTGCCAATGCTGATGCGCCGTGAAACGTTGACGATTATAAGGGACCGATCCGTTAAACGTTGCCCCCCCGCCCCTCTGGTTGGTATTTTCCGAAGAAGAGCGCGCAACCGAGGAACGTCCCCGACGAACGCATCACACGGACACGAAAAACCTTTCGAAGATCATCTCGGATCACTGGGACTTTTTGTTGGAGGTGTGAGGTTACAAAGGAAGCGATCATGTGTTTTGTCCTCTGGCTTTGGGCAAAGCTACGGTAGCTCTTGCTAAACTCGCACGCGCTTCGATCTCTCTCTCTCTCTCTCTCTCTCTCTATGTGCTCTTCCAAACAACAGGACGTCATGTCGAGCCAACCAGAGGCGTTCGACCGCATGTCCTTTCCGTAAATGGTCATCCGAGAATGTCTTCTGGACCCTGCAACCCGAAGATCCTCGGAGCTGCCTACAGTCTTCGGTCCACCTCCTTAGTCGTAGATTTATCGCTTCCTCTTCCTCACTCACGTCTTTCTACTGATGCACGATAAGGATGCTGATGAATCGGGGTGCGGAAAATGGGAGACTGAAAAAATGGACGATTGGAAAATTGTTGAGGACTGTGAAGTCTTCCGGGAAAACAAGGCCATTGGAATCATTTGGACTGGAGTGCGAGGCTATTGGAAAAAGGATTTTAACGCAACGGGTTTACAATGGGTCTTTGAAGGAACAGTCGAAATGTCAGTCAAATTTGCCTTCACTGTAATTCAATTTTTTTACTTTTGACTTTGGAGACTTTTGGACCGTGTAGGAGAGAATCTGAGAAATAAACCTGATTTTTTTTCAGATTTTTTGAAAACCTGGAAAACTGAAAGATAGGGAGGGTTGAGGGGTAGGTTACTGTGAGCCGAAAATCAGGATGATTTTAAAAAGTTTTTTTTTGAGGACTGAGGAAGATGATTGAACAGTCGGTTGGACTTTTATTTGTATATAGGTTGACGAAACTGTGTACAAAATTGCATTGGAAAGTATTCATAATTTTAAAAGTTATAAACAATCTCGTGAAGGACCTATGAACGTGAGAGGCTGAACGGTGTACTTGATTTTGGCCACCCGGCTGAACTGAAACGAAAAACGATTTTTTTTCTGAAAATAGATATTATTGGCTAATACTTGACCGAGCGTTTTTTTGCTGTGGTGTTTCAAGCATCAATAAAAAATATGTTGCATTTTTTTCTGTTTTTTAAGGAAAAAAGACATTATTATTGTTAATAACTAAAAAAGAAAAAATGTTGGGAAAAAAAACGTCCGTCACGACTAAACTACTATTACACTGAATTAATATACGAAATTTCAAGTCTACCTGTTCATTATATATCGAGAAATCGTGTACACCGTTTAGAAAAATATAGTTTCGAGAAAAACGCGATTAAAGTTTTACCAGCAGTCCTATCGTTGTAATCGTAAGTTTATCTACGATTTGCGAATCCTGCACCATATGTTGAACCTTCTTATTCAATTTCAGTTGCGTCATTTTTACAGTAGCCTAATCCCTCAAGAATAATCATTCGGTATGCCCAATCGCAATGCATTTTTCCCAATTTCACTTAATTTTCTTGTTGCCTTTTCTCTAATGATCCTTCGTAATGAAGTCGAAGTTTGACTCGTTGAAGTGCAACGAAAAATCTTTTTTTGTTTATTTTTCTTCAGTTTCCTCACCGTCCAAAATCTTATCCTGCGAGTATGCAATGCAGATTACAGATGAGGGTTCTAAAAAACGTTTGGGAGATTTTGGTCTACTATGGGTCTATTTTGCCATTCCAATAGCCGCATATCACTTTGAATAAACGCTCTCAGTATTTTTTTTTCAACGTTGACCCATTTTCTCCTAGCCGCACTATATAGATATACGCATACGTAGGCGCGGACACAAAGCCCCGTACTTCGAAAGATCTTACCAGTTGTCCAGCAGAGTTTCCGTCCGCTTTAAGTTCCATTGTTCGACTATTCGTCCCCGAAACGGACCGTTGATCGCTAAAAACATCTACGCTCATCTTCGCGAAGGTGGCGAAAGCGACGATTTTTCATTCGGCTACGACGTCCGATTTTCGCTACAATAGAGGCGTCAGAGTGCAGATAACGCGCTTTACTTTTTTTTTTCTTCCTTCTGTTCCCGTGTCTCGGGGATTATCCCGGCGATTTTTTCCGCCGCTTGAAGCGACACCTGACGGAGACATTGTGGCGATTTTTTTTCACGAATGCAGAAATTATGATTTTTCATTTGCTACAATTTTTTGGACAAATATTAGCTACGAAAATCCCTCAACAATTTTTTAATTTACTCACTCAGCAATTTATAATTATCCGAATTTTCAAAAAAGATTTTTTGAAGTAATGAAAAGGAGAAAACAAAAATACAGAAAAGAACATTCGTTGCATTCCAACGACACAAACTTCCGTGGCATAAAAAACGTCCGACTCGGGCGAGGGAAAAAGGGCAAAAAGGGCCTATCGTTGCTCGTGAATTGTAAGCGCGTAATTAAAATCGTCGCGATTTTATAGCAATTTTAGCAATTTCCTCGCCCTCGTGAGAATTCTGCTCGGATACTTTTTTTTTAAATTCTTTTTATAACTGGCACAGGAATGGAGTAATTATAATTTATCGGACTATGAAACTTAGCCCTGTTTTCCTGCAAATAATCACACACCTCGAAACTTTTTGCCAAGAGTCCTCACGATTTTTTGCCCTACTTCCCTGATGCCAAAGAATTTTTTCCCATGTTTTTTAACTATCTACTGTTCTTAACTTGAAAAACTTAAACTCGAAAAAAAATATTTTCTCTAACTAAAACTCCAACTGCTACCCTTAAATCTATTCCTCTAGAGAGAGCCAAACCCCAAAGCAACCCTTCTTCGAACCTCCCTCGTTTCTGCACCCCACCGTACCCAGCTTCTTCCCTCATTCCATTCCAGTCCCTCAATTATTTTTTCTGGACCGTCCAGTCGCGATTCCCGAGCTCGCAAATCCACGACAAAAAACTCAACCGCCGGAAAAAAACGATCCTCGTAAAAAACGTCCTTCGTGAAGACGTGGACCGCGAGAACATCGAAAAAAATGTGGACCGATTCTGCAGATCGGGTCATAAAGGTGGGAGACATCTTTAGGGGAGGAAAAAATTGCTGATTTTCATGATTTTTTTTTCAAAAGAAAGATTTCTTCACCATTTTTACAACTTGGGGTATGTTTTATCACTACTTTTGGCTGTAAAATGGTATTTTTTCTTTTTAAATTAATCTTCAAATATGGTGGAGGTATGGCACGGTCTTCTAAACGGATTGCGGCGGATGTTCCCAGACGGCGTGACACGTAGCTCCGGCAAGATTAATCCAAAAAAAAACCAACAAAGATTTTTCTTTCATTAACACTCATACGCAGAATATGAACCAAGAAAAAGTAAAAAAAGTTGAAAATCGATTAAATAATCCGCTTTGAAACAAAAAGATTTAATTTTCCGCAAAAAATGGTTACATTTTGGAATAAAATTTTTTTGCAAACGTTTTTTATATTTTCAAAAAACATTTACCGTCAATTTTTAGACAATAAGGTTAGAAAGATGACATCTAATTTCGAAAATGCAATTTTAGAAGACCGTGTCATACATCTGCCATTCTTAAGGGGTTAGGCCACTCTAGAGGCCGAAAAATTATGCTTTTTAGGGATTTTTTTTTTCGGAAAAACTACAAAATAAATCAAATTATAAAAAAGGGTGTTTATCATGCATTTCAGTGACTGTGTACAATAATTTTTTTGAAGCGATTAATTTCAAAATGGCGGCTCTGCAGCGTTTATCTCAAAACTGCATTTTTTTAGTTGACCGGAAACATAACTCAGACAATTTTCAACCGATTCACTTGAAATGTTGAATATATCTTGAAAAATACATTGTCTATGGAAGTACGTAGGATTTTTTTTTATTGCATAGTTCATTTGTTATTAACAATTATCTGACGAAATTTTCCATTTTCCAAAAATTTGCCTAAAAAATCGTCAGATAATTATTAATAAAAAATGAACTATGCAATATAAAAAAAAATCCTACTTACTTCCATAGACAATGTATTTTCCAAGATATATTCAACATTTCAAGTGAATCGGTTGAAAATTGTCTAAGTTATGTTTCCGGCCAACTTAAAAAATGCAGTTTTGAGATAAACGCTGCACAGCCGCCATTTTGAAATCAATCGCTACAAAAAAATGATTGCATACAGTCACTGATATGTATGATAACCACCCTTTTTTGTAATCTCGATTTATTTTGTAGTTTGTCTGAAAAAAAAATCCCCAAAAGCCTATTTTTTCGGCCTCTAGAGTGGCCTGAGGCCTTAGAGACAAAAATAAATAAAAAATACCATGTAACAGCCAAAAGTAGTAATAAAACATGCCCAAGACTGAAAAATGGTAAAACCATCTTTCCTTGGCAAAAAAAATGATGAAAATCAGCTAATTTTTTCCTCGCCTAAAGGTATCTCTCCCCTAAGGCCCTTCGTGCCTGTCGATGAATCCCTCGCCTCACGAAAATTCGGGTCCTCGGTCCTCTTTTGTCAGCGCGTCGCGCCAGTTCGTCTGGCGCGCTTGTGAAAAAGAAGATGAGAGAGCGAGAGGATTGTGGGCGCGTTTACACGCGGGAACACGAGTGAGAGATCACGCTCGCAGACAAATCTGTCCCACGAATTGTCCGCACATGTCCGCTCGCGCCCTTATTTGCCGACAAAGCGAAAAAAAAGAGGGAAAAAGTGTCCCGCTGCGATGTCGAGGCCTTCTTCTTCCTCATCCTCCCCCTCTTCTCGCACTGGGGATCTTCGTCGCCGATGCTCCGATATTTGGCTCGTTTTGACACGAAAGTCCTCGAGGAACTCGTGCAGCGCTTTAAAGGAGAGAGAGAGAGAGAGAGAGAGAGAGAGAGAGAGAGAGAGAGAGAGAGAGAGAGAGAAGACCCCCGAAGTTATACCGCGCCAATGAGCGCCAAGTTAACGCATCATTGTCGAAAGGTGTGACAGACCTGCGGATCCTAATCTGTCCAGTTCAACGCTGTTGAGCTCTCACTTACGCTCGCCCTCTATCCTTCTCTTTCTCACCCCACAGATCATTGTCGGCCCCGAGGGATGAGTTCGTGACCATCTTCTCAAAAGGCTCCTTACGTTTGCCCTGTATTCTCCATTACCTGCACTAAAATGCTACCTTATTGTCGAAATTGTAAACTCGGGAACGATCCGTTTTCATTAGGGATGCTCGTCGGTCAATTGAGTTCTTTTGCCAAGTGTTTATGCACAATAATAACGACAACAATAACAATAATGATAATGATTATTATTGAGCCCGTTACAACTGATGAATAATAATTATTGAATAATTGAATTATTGTACCATTTATTGAATTGGATTGTTCAATTATTGAACCACTATTGAATAATTATATTCCTGATAATTATTATTATTATGTAACAATGGTTCAATAATTAAATGATTCGATTCAATTAATGGTTCGGCAATTCAATAAATCAATAATTATTGTTCAATTGATACTGGTTCAATGATAATTATTGTTATAAGTATTATAATGTGAGCTCGTTAATAATACAAATTATTATTATTGTTACTATATTTATCGTGATGATGCAAAAAATAATTTTTCCAGTAACAATTATTATAACGAGAGTTATAGTTTGTTTATACAATATTATAATAATAATAACAGCAACAATAGTTGATACATTTATACATGCCAATTCTGAGGCAATATGGTCACTGTTACGTTACTCTATTTTATTATCTTTATTATAAGATATTTTTTATTATTAAATAATTCAATTAGAAGATAATCTAAAATTCCAGATAAAAAAATATTGATATATAATTATTGAGTTATGAAAAATGTAATAAAATGAAAATTAACAAATTATAACTAAGTATGGTCACTGTTACGATACTTCATCTTTATCACAAAATATTCATTATTGATAAATAATTTAATCTAAAGACATGATTTAATTATAGATTAAATGAACATAAAGGTCTATGACTTTTTTTTACAAACATTCATCGTCTCGATTGAATAATACGTTCGGACACGAAAGAGGATATTAGGGGGAATGGAAGGTGCACTGGAAGAGAGAGGGGGGGGGGGAGTAATGCAATTCCAAGATAAGATTAAATTACAGATCAGAATACGTCATATATAATTAGTGAGTTACAACAAATTTTAATTAAATTCAAATTAACAAATTACAAATAAGTATGGTCACTGTGACGTTTCTTTATCTTTATAACAAGATATTCATTATTGTTAAATCATTTTATCTAAAGATAATATTAAATTACAGTTCAAAATTATCGATATATAATTAATGAATTATCAAAAAATAATCAAATAAAAATGATTATATTATAGATTAAATTAACATAAAGATCTATGTAAAAAGTTGTTCTTTTTTTGTTCTTTTTGAAGATATTACCGGTAATGAAAGGTGTACTGAAAGAGCGAGAGAGAGAGAGAGAGAGAGAGAGAGAGAGAGAGAGAGAGAGAGAGAGAGAGAGAGAGAGAGAAAGTGTCGAAGCGTGATTAAGTACCGAAGGCTTATCCGATGTTTTTACCAAGTTTACACACACTTTTCACGCCCGTGCTGGTTCAAATACCGTAGGATTATCCTCCGCACACAGCGACCGGCTTTGCACTTGCAACGCGTTCTCGGGATCACGGTGCCGATGCGCTGCGCTACAGTGCACTGCGCTATGGTTTCTACGTGTATTCTTAAAACGCTGGCAAAAATGTTCAAATATACGCACCTATTTGGACCCCGCAATACCTACGAATTCTCAAATGTCCTCGCGTGGTAAGCCAAAAGATTACTTTACCCGCTGCTCGAAACGGACGATCACTTTGTACTTATCCGCGCCGCCCGGATGTCTTATTGATTTTCGTACGGGTTCGTTCTGTTGCGCTCGCCCTCCGACAGGTGGGGCGCGAGGAAGGTCGACTGTTTTTTTAAGGACATGTCGCGTCTACGGACTCAAAAATAATGTATACTCGAAAAATCCCAACTTCTTCCAAAAAGATCCAAAAATAATTTATACTCGAAAATGGGTTTCGAATGAAATCTGGGCCACCCATTTTTCAAAAAGATTGGTTCCCACATGGAAAACCATCTTTTTCCAAATTTTTCGCGACTGGGTTAGTTTTATCGTGGTCACGATCGTAAACAGATATATCAATTAATATCAATTTGTATTCGTTTGCTTGAATATTGTCTAATTAGAGATGGATGATTAACAATTAGCGATTAATGATTAATTCATTATTTGTTCTCGTTGTTATGAATAATTGTTGATTGTTCTGATAACTAGAATACATGATATAATAATTGTGAGATTTATTATTAACAATTAGCCATTAATGATTAATTCGTTATTTGTTATCGTTGTTATAAATAATTGTTGATTATTATAATGATTATACTATATGATATAATAACAATTAGCCATTAATGATTAATTCGTTGTTTGTTATCGTTGTTATAAATAATTGTTGATTATTATAATTATTATAATATATGATATAATAATGATGAGATTAAAGATCGTTTTTTTTTCAATTTTTTTTTTCATGTACTAGATTATTTATTTTTTCTTTGGAAAAAAGGTATGTTTATAAGCATACATGGAACTTATTGCGTGTACATTTTATTGAAAAAAAATTGAACATTAACAACGCTATTGAGGTATAAGTAAAGCTTTTGTCTGACAAATTTCGCCCAACGGCCGGATCGATAACTCGACAATGGTTGGTCTGAAAAATGAAAATAAAAAGATTCGTAATCGATATAAATGTAGCTCTGGTCGTGAGTACCTCTTTTCCAAAAAAAATCACAAAATGACGTGTGTTAAAAAAAAGTGTAATTTTGGCGAAATTTTTAGTTATATTGGAGGGTTTGAAAAATACTAAATTTCAAGCAAAAAAACGGCTGCGTACAACGATAGCTACTGCAATTACGGAAACGTTGGTTTTTTAAATTGAAAATCGGACATTTATAGCTAGAGTTATGATTCCGGCTACGTTGGGAAGAGTCGTTTCAAGAAAAACGCGATTGAAAGTTTTCGTATCCATAAATCGTTGCGCTAGCTGCTCTCACTAAATCCTAGGTAACTTGGTCAATTATCAATATTTCAACTTGAATTTTTTTCACATATTTACACTTCTAACCCAAGAATTAAAATCTTCAGTCTGATAAAATAATTATTTACAGCTCTCGTCCGTAAACAAAATTATAGGTCCTTTTATTGGGTTAGAAGTGTGACGTAAAATTGAAAAATCCGTTTATAAAGAAAAAAGGATTAATTCTTTTGATAGTTAAAAAAAAGTGCGAACATTGGATATTTCGAAGCTCTTGAGCGACCACTAAGTATTCATTGGCCGAGTAGAGCTTTCGCGAGGTTAATTTGAAGATTATAAAGCGGAAAATTCATAGGTGAGGGTTGAGCGACCTCTAAATATGTTTTGATGGCTCGGGGCTTCCGCGACAATTTTTTTTTCCAAGAAGATAATTGGATGGTGAGAAAAAGGTAAATAAATAGAGCTCAAATGTGGGCCACCCTTAAATATATATATATATATATATATATATATATATATATATATATATATATATATATATATATAAATTTGCGGAAATTTAAAATTTCAAAGCTCTTGAGCGACCACTACATATTCATTGGCCGGTGACAGCTTTCGCGAGGTTAATTTGAAGATTATAAAGCGGAACATTCATGGGTGAGAAAAGGACGAAAAAAAAACAATCGATTTTTTATAAAAATTTGAATTTTCCGGAGGCTTGATCGACCTCTAAATATTTTTTGACGGCTCGCAGCTTCCGCGACTATTTTTTTTTGCTTTCGTCAAAAAAAGATCATTGGATGATGAGAAAAAGGTAAATAAGTAGAGCTCAAATTTGGGCCACCCTTATATATATATATATATATATATATATATATATATATAAATTTGCGAAAATTGGAAATTTCCAAAGCTCTTGAGCGACTACAAAATATTAATTGGCTGGCTAGAGCTATCGCGAGGTTAATTAAAAAATTGAAAGGCGTAAAATTCATGGGTGCGAAGTGGACGAAAAAAAGAATTTATTTTTCAATGAAAAATTGAACAATTTTGAGAGGCTTGAGTCACGTCTAAATATTTTTTGACGACTCGCAGCTTCCACGACTATTTTTTTATGTTTTCTTCAAAGAAGATAATTGGATGGTGAGAAAAAGGTAAATAAATAGAGCTCAAATTTGGGCCACCCTTATATATATAAATTTGCGAAAATTAGAAATTTCAAAGCTCTTGATATTGATTTTGTATATATATATATATATATATATATATATATATATATACAGAGGCAAGTTATCGATACCACAGCAAATAAAATATTGAATGTACACAGATACACAAAATACCGACGAAATTCGTAAATTCGCCCGAGGGAAATTTAAACGTGACGAAACAGTGCCACGAGCGACAATCAAAAGATATTTTCTCACGCAAAGTGTCGAACAATAATGGCTTTCTCGAGGGTCCCGTACATGACTGTATCCGAGACGACGATACGGTAATGGAGCGACAAGAGGGAGAGACAAGTGTGCGAAAGCTCGTAACGCGTTACAGTGAGATCAAGAGTGAGGGGTGCGTGGCTAACGATAAAATTTCGACGATGTCGATGTCGGGTCCGGGAACATCCGGGGATGTTGGCCGACTCGGACGAGCCCCCGTGCTCTGGGGCTATAGTCGTGTACATTTGTGTATATCGGGGGTGAGACGCTTGGGCAACCATGCGAGGAGCGTGCGAGAGCCCACGAGGACCGCAATGAGAGACAATTGAAGAAGAAAAAAAAATAAAGAATCACTTGTCTCGCCCTAAAAGCGGTATGACGTTCCTCGAGAGGGTGGAAGCTGCGAAATTCGCCCGAATTGTTCGACGAAAAGTTTGCGGACAACGCACAAAAGTCATCATTCAATCGGCGAGAGAATTGGACAACGGACAACAATGGAGGACAAGTGAGCCTGTCCGTTGAACTTCGCGTTTCTCATCGCGAGCAATCGGCGTTGAAATCTTTTGCGAGAATACGATCCACTATTATCCATTGATTTGTTTTTCGGCGAAAGATTGACAGAATTTACTCACTGGAAAAACGACGTTGGCTGAAAAAGGACTTTTTCTTTGTGACGCGCAGGTTCGCATTGCCGGAAGTGGCGCAAGTGGATGGCTCGACGCGTCCCACGAGGCCAGAAATTGGCTCAAGTACATCAGGAGCACGGTGAATCCACACGCCGTCAATGTGCGTCACGTACTCATCAATGGACAGGTAATTTTTTCACATGCCGATTTCAGACGAAACGTTACCGATCGAGGCCAAAAAGGGCGCAGATGGTCGAGGCTCTAAACATTTTTTTTTCTTATTTCCAAAATTTCAACATCCTGAAAATTGAAAAAAAATGTAATGTTATTTTTGTTTGTTGCGATTTTTGTGCTATTGTAAAATCGAGAATCTTTTTTGGAAAATGGCGATGGGAATTTCCTCTCAACGGCGCTCGGAAACGACGAGATCAAGCACCAATCTAAAAAATCCTGCTCCCGTAAGATTATTCAGTTTTTTTGTCAAGGGGCTACATCTACTCGGAGGCCCGAAAAGAATGGCGGAATTCCGATTTTTTTTTTGGGAAACGGTTTGTGAAAAAGAAACTCGTTTTTTTCCAACACAAAGGTACATATGTTGAGAGCTTAAAACAAATCACCAAAATATACAGAAAAACAACAAAAACATGGCCGCCGGCAGATGGAGAAATTTTGCTCGCGACCTTTGGTGGTGGACACTATCCAGCTTAAATAGGCCATCTTAAATTTAAAACCCAAATGGCTTATTCAAGTTAACAAGGAATATGAGTCGTTGACGATCGTCGATTTTTCAAATAATTTTTTTTAACTACGTGGCGACGAATTGAAACTCCAGCATACAAAATCTATGAAAAAGTCGTCATTTTTACGCAACTATTCAAAAATAAAAATCGATTTTTGACAATTAAGATCGTCAACGACATTTAAATGTATCTTATCGCATCTTCTGTAAATGTGGAAGCAATCCATCGAGTAGTTCTCGAGATATCATGGCCACCGACTTTAAAAACAGTCTTTCGAGAAAAACGCGGTTAAGGCGTTACCCCCACTTGTAGCGCAAAAAAGGCCTTTTTCATGAATTTTTTTAAAGAAAACTACAAAACTTTTTTAATCGATCAATATACCATCTTAAAGAACACATCTTGAAGAACTTTCAGTAATTTTTTCATTGAAAAATATTACATTGTTTAGTGGCAAATGGCCGTCAATGAAATAATGTTTTCATATACACGGTTTGCGGTGACCAACATTGCGGCGATGGGATCATCTGAAAAAAAATGCGGATGGATTTAGTCAAATATAAGTATAAACTAGTCTTTAATCGAAGAATTTTAAAAAATATTCATTTTTCACAAAATGGCGGACAGTCAAAGTTAATGGTTCGATTTTAACGAAAAAAATCGAACGATTAAAGACTACATTTTTATGTATTAAATAAGCCTGCAAAATTTCAAGAAGATCGGTTCATTAGTGTTCGAGTAATCTTGGTCACCGCCTTCAGAAATGCCATTTTGAGAAAAACGCGTTTAAAGCTTCAATTTCAGTTTACACGAAGAAAATATTTTTTTTGTAAACTTACATAGAGTCATCTATTCCGGGCATCAAAAAAAAACTGCACTTCAAATTGCACTTGAAAAAAATGCAATAAAAAAAATCGATTTTTTCAAAATCGCGAGTGGGGGTAACCCCTTAAGAAAATGTCCTAAAAAATTGTAGGTCTGCGCTGTTGATAAAATCTCGGAGATGGATTATCCGAAACAAAAAATCAAACGGTTTTCGATTCAGTATGTTAATGGCTGTAGCGCATATCATACGATTTTGATATATGCAAAAATAACAAAATGGCGGATATTTTTCCAAAAACAAAAAAAAAAGGTTTTTTTCACCGTTTTTGGCAAAAAAAATTAGTAAATATTAACATTTAAAAAAATCCTTGATATGCGCTATAGCTATAGTTGTAAAGAATATATGTGGTTAAAGTTTCATAAGGATCGGTGCAGTATTTCGAAGATTTTATCAACAAAGCCGTCGAAAAACGATGTTTCGAGAAAAACGCGTTTAAAGTTGGTTTGGGTTACATAAATACATAATTTTTTAAAAAATTAATCAGAAAGTGTATTTATCAAGAGTAACAACTTTTATATCAATATCTATAATATATAACTCTCAAAAAAATGCATGAAAAATAGCCTTTTTTAGCGTCTAAAGTGAGAATACCCCTTAAAGTTTGAAGTATGGTGTTGCTACCGCTCGCCCGGCCGCCTGTTAGAAGCTGTAGCTCATTCAATTTTAAGAATATTTCAATGAAAATTTCACGGAATATAGCGAATAGGTGATACTATCGAATAAAAATATTTTTGGAAAATACAATTTTTTGACCCAGCTGAGTAGATGTATCCCGTTAATGAGTGCAATTTTCGAAAATTTCCCCATGCCATAAAATGCCTGTGAGAAAAAGTTCGACCAGAGAAAAATCCAACGTATCAGAGTTTGAAAAAATATCTATCGTAGTAATTTCGTTTTACGGCTGCTTCCGGTCGAAAAACCGCGACAAGTGTGTCGATACTTCCGGCCGCTGGTGCGTTTCCGCGAGTCGTTCTACCCTTCGTTGCGATCGCTTTTCGAGCTTCGTTCTCCCCGAATTCACTAATGAGACCAACTGACACCGCGGACAAACGTTGGATAACAAAAATGATAATAAAAAATAACAAAAAATAAACGAACGTGACACGTGCCGCGTCGAGAGAATGGCGAGGCAATCGAACGAAATTCGTAATTCTGTTACGCGCGCGGCGCCGAAACAACCTGCGTGTACGAATATAATTTCAACCGACAATCGCATATGGTCCGGACGATTGAGCATCGGAAAGCAATTATCGTTATTACACTGCGACACGCGTGTCCGTGAATTATCGGTGAAACGTACGATCCTATGAACAACTTGCGGAATCGATCGCAATCGTGTAAACCGATCGCATCTGCAACCACGAGTCTAACGATCGGCCGATACGATTTTTGAAATTTGCCACTTGAGGACATAGAAAACGGCTTCGCTTCGATTCTGCTCATGCTTTTCCAAATCTCCGATCAAATACACATACCGATTTTTACCGATCGCCCACATTCTTAAATGTCTTCCTCTTCTCTTCTTTTATACCTATCTTTTCGATCGCCAAAATTCTCAATATCATCTTCCTCTTCTCTTCTTCCATACCGATCTTTTCGATCGCCAAAATTCTCAATATCATCTTCCTCTTCTCTTCTTCCATACCGATCTTTTCGATCGCCAAAATTCTCAATATCATCTTCCTCTTCTCTTCTTTCATACCGATCTTTTCGACCGTCCACATTCTCAATATCATCTTCCTCTTCTCTCCTTTTATACGGATATTTTCGATCGCCCCAATTCTCGATATCATCCTCCACTTCTTCTTCTCCTTTTTTATTTCGCATCTGGAAGCACGAGTCGACCGATCGCCCGATACTATTTTTGAAATTTGCCACTTGAGAACATAGAAAAAGGCTTCGCTTCGATTCTGCTCATCCTTTTTCAAATTTCCGATTAAATACACATATACCGATCTTTTCCGCTCGCCCATATTCTTAATGTAGTCTTCCTCTTCTCTTCTTTCATACCGATCTTTTCGGTCGCCAAAATTCTCAATATCATCTTCCTCTTCTCTTCTTCCATACCGAACTTTTCGATCGCTCACATTCTCAAAATCATTTTCCTTTTCTCTCCTTTCATACGGATCTTTTCGACCGCCCCAATTCTCGATATGATCCTCTCCTTCTTCTTTTTCTTTTTCATCACTTCTTTTCGATCGCCCACATTCTCAATATCATCTTCCTTCTCTTTCAGACCGATCTTTTCGATCGCCTATATTCTCAATATCATCTTCCTTTTCTTCTTCTTTTTCATCATTTCGTTCCGCGCACTTGCTTTATATTATCTGCCTCTTTTTTCTTCTCTCATACCGATCTTTTTCATTGCCCACATTCTCAATATCATCTTTCTCTTCTCTTCTCTCCTATCGATCTTTTCAATCGCCCACATTCTTAATTTCATCTTCCTCTTCTCTTCTCTCCTACCGATCTTTTCGATCGTCCCCATTCTCAATATCATCTTTCGCTTCTCTTCTCTCCTACCGATCTTTTCGATCGCCCACACTCTTAATATCATCTTCCTCTTCTCTTCTCTCATACTGATCTTTTCGATTACCCACGTACTCAATATAATCTTTCTCTTTTCTGCTGCCCTACCGACATTTTCGATCGCCCACATTCTTAATATTATCTTCTGTGCTTTCCCTTCTGTTCTTTCAGACCGATCTTTTCGATCATCTACATTCTCAATATCATCTTCCTCTTTTCTTCGTTCATACCGATATTTTCAAACGCCCACATTCTCAGTATTATCTTCGTCTCTTCTTTCATACCGATCTTTTCGATCGCCCTCATTCTCAATATCATTTTCCTCTTCTCTTCTCCCCTGCCGATCTTTTCGATCACCCACATTCTTAACGTCAACTTCCTCTTCTCTTCTTTCATACCGATCTTTTTGATCGCCCAAATTCTCTATACAATCCTCCTGTTCTTCTTTTTCGCCATTTATTTTCGGTGGCCGTCATTCTTTAATGGCACGTGCACCGAGATTCTCGTCATCTTGTCAAGGATCGAGTTCGTGGCACCTGAGGGGACATTTCCGGATGTTCGACATGGTGCATCATCGATTCGTGTGTAGGTTACGATGGTCCGAATGTCGTGGCTCGCATCGAGAGGAGACATCGAACGTAACAAACCTGACAACTTCCACGAGAGAAGAAAGATCAGAGGGGAGAGAATGATTAGAAAGGGAATTCGGTGTGAATTAAGACACGTGCTCCCTCTCTTCCCCTTCTCTCTCTCTCTCTCTCTCTCTCGACACACACACAC
>OX101791.1:32902932-33045432 GCA_944452715.1 Ophion slaviceki
TACATATATACAATGAAATATTTTAATTTGAATCAAATTTCAATAAAATAATTTAATTGAAATGGTATGAATACATGTTCATAAAAATAATACATATACAGTCGGTAATTATCGATGTCACAGAAAAATGTTCCAAACAAAAGTTCTACGGTGTGAAGGGAGCCATCAAATGCGACCAATTTTTTTTTATTTCGGTGGAGGCGCTGACGCACAGTGAAGGTCACCTCCACTTTTTTAAATGGTACGGTACATTTTTTTTCAACCATCTTGTAGAGCACCTCAAGCCGCATAAAAGACAGTAGGGGATTTATTTATTTATTTATATAATAAATAAATTATATTATTTATTTATTATACAATTATATATATATATATATATATATATATATATATATATATATATATATATATATATATATAAATAAAATGGAATATACATTAATAAATGCAAGAATCGTTGGTCCTCATTACTATTTATTTTACTGACAAGCCGTCCAATTTAGTCTCGCTGAATTTAATCTCAACGTTCTCTGTCTTGCCGTAACTTCCGCAATATATACGTATGTATGGTCGAGCTGAAGTTTTCGCATTGTCCGTAACGTTATATACAATGGTGTTGGGCGGGGGAGGTATAAATTCGACAGCCAGATGTCGCGGTAATTAAAACAGAGATTATCGTCGAAGTTGAATCTCGCCTCGAGGCAGTTTCGACGTCGTTGCTTCGCGAGACCTCTCCGGGGTACAAGCAGCGTGTCCGATCGAGATTTTTCAATCTGTTCCTCTCGACACTTTTGCTCCACTCTAACAGTTATCATTGCGACCTGGAAATAATATTTCTTTCCTCTCTCTCTCTCTCCCTCTCTCTCTCTCTCTCTCTCTCTCTCTCTCTCTCTCTCTCTCTCTCTCTCTCTCTCTCTGGCTCTCTTTCTCTCCCTTCGTATCCGGAGAAAATCGAAGCTGATTACTATACCTATAAATAATGACATCGATGAATGTAGGTTTTTTAAATATCTTTTCCTTCGATTCAGAAATGACCCTTCGTAAAAACGAATTTAGTAGAATTAATTGACGTAAAATTTACATGACGTTGGCTACAAAAATATAGAAAATTTTTTAGTTATTTTGTGACACATGCCCGTAACTGTCATACTGAGAAATTGTAGGAATTATCTGCGGTCAAGGGGCACAAAAACGATACATACATTATATCGTTTATTTCTATCAACGTGTGTTACGTTAGAGTGACGTGGTAGAGAGAAAGAGAGAGAGGGAGAGAGAGAGAGAGAGAGAGAGAGAGAGAGAGAGAGAGAGAGAGAGAGAGAGAGAGAGAGAGGGAGACCTTCTAAAGGGAGAGTCAAGCTGTGCCGGAAGTGCTGAACTCAAGCAGTTCCGGTTAAATGTTTGCGCATATAATTATATGAAAGTCCCTCTGTGATGGTCCTGGCGTATGTCTACTCTTTATTTTATCGAGACGAAACTTCTCGGTGTTTCGATAGACCGTCGATAGACGTCGAAAAATTCAAACGAATCTCAGAACAATTCTCAACCGAATATTCAAAATAGCCGATTGTCTGAAAAAAAAACCAAATATGACCCAAATCCAAATATATTAATTGTGAATAAACATTTACTCCTTTGAACTATATTATCATATCATAATTTCAACTCTTTTTTCGATTAACATAAACATCTACTGAGTTAAGAAAAATAAAAGTGATCGAATAAATAATTCTTTTCAAAGAATTACTATGGCTGTAAAATTTTGTCATGAGAAGACGAGTACTTCTTAACAACTAAAAAATTTTGTAACAGGTAATGAATATTTTTGAATAAAAGTACCAACTAAATTTCTTTACTATAAATAAACTGTTTTCTCAGTGCACTTGACATGGCAAATAATTTCTTTCGCATTAGTACATACATGGGAGTTTTTGTTAACTCGTTACTTCACTCGAAGAATGATTTTTATCCGAATTAAAATGTTTTAATCACCACCCGGCTCATTTTATAAACGGCTACTCGAAACTAAAAACTATTTTCAAAAATCGCCATATATCAATTATTGGAGTACCCTTGGGGTCTTTACTCGTTTTTTTTTGGCGCCTCGATTTTCCGCTGATCTGAAAAATCATATTTTCATACCCTGTGTAACGATGTTGAAGTTTGCATCGTTGGAATGGAACGGAACTTTTTTTTAATTTCCTTTTTCTCCATTTTCATTGTTATCTTGAATCCTTCTCAATAGATTTAGGTTGTAGGTCTTTAAGGGGGGAGATACACCTTTAGGCGAGGCAAAAAAGAATGATTTTCATGATTTTTTTAAACGGAAATTATTTGTTCACCATTTTTGAGACTTGGGGTATGTTTTATCTAAAAAAAAACCAACGAAGATTTTTCTTTCATCAACAATCATTCGCAGAATATGAACCATGAAGAAGTGAGAAATGTTGAAAATCGTTAAAATGGTACACGTTTCAACGTTTCAACGGTTCAACAAAGATTGAATTTACCGGACATAAGGCTCTATTTTGCAATAGAAAAATACGTTTTTTTTTATTTCCAAAAACATTTACGGTCATGTTTTAAATAATAACGTTCGAAAGATTCATACCAAATTTCATCCAAATCGATCGATTAGCTTTTTAGCTATACGTCACGCCAATTTTGAAAATGCAGTTTAGAAGACCGTGCCATACCTCCGCCATTTTCAAAGATTGATAAAAATACAAAAGACCATGTAACACCCAAAAGTAATAATAAAACATACCCTAAATCTCAAAAATAATACAAAAATCTGTCCCTGTAAAAAAAATCCGCAAATTTTCCCCTCGCCTAAAGGTGCCCCTAAATCTTCCCCCATAACGAGAATCTAAAGAAACTTTGCCCTAGCTTTGCTCTGCAAAACAAAATCGGCGATTAGAAGGAAAAAAAATTCCCAAAGATCCAGATCGGTAAATGCCGGGCAAATCTTTTTTCCACTCGTCATTCGACGTAGACTTGAAAAAAAAGGAGCCCTGGAGGATTCTTCAGTAAATCCACGACAGGAAGGGCGGCGTCGTCGGGAGGCCTTTCGACCTCGATTGCAGAAGGGCTGAGCACAGGACGATATAGTAGGAAAGTCGTGCTCGGCATACTTTCTCTCGTGGCTGTGTCGAGAGTCGAGAGAACCCCCGAGCGAGTTCGTGATTCTCCGCAGGGCAACGGGGCCAAAATGAAGTAGCACTTTTATGGGGCACTTTTAGTGGCGAAACTTACCGTAGCAATTAAGCCCGTCCTATATACATTCATATATATATATATATATATATATATATATATATATATATATATGCTCATACACGGTATATATTATGTATACGCTATGACCGAGGGTAATGTTAATTTCTCAAAATTAATTAAGAGACGAAGTTCCACGGTAGAAAATCGCGTTGCCGTTCTATACATCCGCGAACGGCAAAGCGGCAAGAGGACGCTGCGACGTGGCGCGAAATGACGGACGAACGAACCGAGACGAGGCACCAGTTTCCCCGAGTGTTACGCTTTCGTGCGTTTTTTTTTTTAATTCTATTTCATCCATGATGACGTAAATTGCACACCGTTTTTGCATTGCACTTTATACGTCACATCCGAAATACGAAACCGACGATAAAAAATTACTCCATCTCCCAAAATCCATCCTTCCCAAAATATTTCTAATCTCAATCGTAGTGAAAAAGATGTTATTAAATGATGAAAAATCGCGTTATCTCCACTGCAGTTGCAAGGTCGTATCACGCCTGCGCTAATTTTGTCCAAACCCTTCTGCGACGCTGGGGACTGGCGCATCTGTGCCGGCGACGAGCCTCTTCCAACTCTAAACGGATCATTTTTTCTTTCTTTCTTATTCTCCTTTATTCAACCGGACGCCCGTTGCAATACGAAGCGAGGGAGAGTCAGAAAAATGTACTTAACAGAGCACACGCCTACGGGTGGGGTGTGCGAAACACACGGGCCCGTCCACCAGAAGCATTCAAATTCAATGGCACAGCCTCTGCGTCGCGGATACACACGTATATAATAACAATTATTATAATAACAGTAGTAATGCTTTTACCAGATGATAAAAATAGGTGAGAATAATGATAATGTTAATAAACAACAATAATGATGATGATGACAATGATGTTATCAGCATTTTTGTGTCATCACCACAATGATGTCATCAATCAAAAGAACAACAGTAACGTAAATCGCTATTATAATAACAATAATGCCAATTAATGATTGTTCAACAATTAGTATATGCATTAATTAATAAAAATATATAGTCATAATGATAATGTTTGTAATAAATAATAATGATGATGATAAAAATAATAAAAACAAACCCAAACAATATTAAGGCGTTACCCCCACTTGTAGCGCAAAAAAAGGCCTTTTTCATGAATTTTTTTAAAGCAAACTACAAAACTTTTTTAATCGATCAATATACCATCTTAAAGAACACATCTTGAAGAACTTTCAGTAATTTTTTTATTGAAAAATATTACATTGTTTAGTGGCAAATGGCCGTCAATGAAATAATGTTTTTATATACACGGTTTGCGGTGACCAACATTGCGGCGAAGTGGATCATCTGAAAAAAATGCGGATGGATTTAGTCAAATATAAGTATAAACTAGTCTTTAATCGAAGGATTTTAAAAAATATTCATTTTTCACAAAATGGCGGACAGTCAAAGTTAATGGTTCGATTTTAACGAAAAAACGGCCGTTTTTTGGCCATAAAACGGCCATTTTTTTCGAAAAAAAAATCGAACGATTAAAGACTACATTTTTATGTATTAAATAAGCCTGCAAAATTTCAAGAAGATCGGTCCATTAGTGTTCGAGTAATCTTGGTCACCGACTTCAGAAATGCCATTTTGAGAAAAACGCGTTTAAAGTTTCAGTTTCAGTTTACACGAAGAAAATATTTTTTTTGTAAACTTACATAGAGTCATCTATTCCGGGCCCATACAGAAGTATGGGCCCGGATACTTATACTTCAAAAAAATGCAATAAAAAAAATCGATTTTTTCAAAATCGCAAGTGGGGGTAACCCCTTAATAGTCGTAATAAGAACTGTTACTTAATAATAACTATAACAATCATAATAATTACTATTACTAATTACTAACACTAATACTAATTACTAATCATAACTATTACGTAATAATAACAATAATAGTCATAATAATAACTAATAACTATAAAAATAAGAATAATAGTTACAATGAGAACAATAATCCATACAAATCGAAACAATAATGATAATGATAATAGCAATCATACTAATGAGCAGTTTTTTTTGTTTGAAAATGGAATAAGTCGGGCGCGTAAAAGGGAAAGGCCTCGTACGATGAAACTTAAAGGTTGAAAATAAAGGTTATTCTTCAATAATATTAATCATTGGTTGATAAAAATAAATAATAATACTGGTAATGTTAATAATCGATGATAATAATGATCATGATAATAATAATATTAATCGAAACAAACCCAAATGAACCCCACCAATATGGGTAATGATAATAACCATAATATTAGTTATTAATGAATAGATAATATTGAGATTAATAATTAATATCATTGAATAATAATGACGACAAGTAAGGTCAAAAGATGAGGCCGACCCTGGGCGTTTTTCATAAATAAACGCGTCAGCGGCGATGTATTTTTTTTAAATTTCATCGTAAAAGTAAAACCTCTTAGGTAAAATAGAAATTTCCAATTTTCACGATGTCATCTCCTTGTGCAACGGCAGTCGTGAGCACAAAAAAGCAAAAAACTAAGAAAAATCGGAGTAGAGACAGACTTGGTGCGGTGAGTTTTCGGCAGACCACACGCGACAATCATGATGAAAAAAAAATAAGGGCGTACGTGCAACTGGCAGGGATAGTTAACGTGAATTATGATCGCAATTTTCCGCAGTGACATTTTTTTTCTCCCGACTCTCGGTCTACGCTTCTGCTAGGTTTTTTTTATCTATCCAGCCCTTTCCCGTACGACACATCTCTATTAGGGTTTCGATAATTTATGACTCGCATTGTCGATTAACACGCGCGTAACACGAGGTCAAACTGAGGGAAAAAAATGTATGTACGCGCACGTGTATGTATATAGGTATCTATATATAATGTAATATGGGACAAAAAGGGGTACTGCACAAAAGGGCACGCGACACTTTTTTTGGGGGGAGGAGCGAGGCGGGCTCGTGCTTATGTACGCGTTTTACTAGAGCGCCGCACTATTAGCTCGATCGGATCCCGCGCCTTTATATATGTGTATCTACAACCCTATCTGATTTATCGCATATCTCGACCTAATGATCCGTCTATGTATGCCTGGCTTTTGGATCGCAAACCCGATCCTCTATCGTCGAATATCGTGGGTTATATATATATATATATATATATATATATACACACACACACACACATATATGTATATATGTATATGCTTGGAGAAAAATTACGCTAGTGGGGGTGTCGAGGTCCCGAAACGATGATGCAGCATGGGAACGAAATCGAACCGAAACATGATATCGAAAAAAAATCTTAAATGCCGTGCCATTCGAAAATTGGACCAAATTATCTCTCAAGTTGAGCAACAATAAAAAAAGAAAGATTCTAATATCAATCGTGGGCAACACTCTTAAAAAATTCGGCCTGAATAAATGCCTCGTTAGGGATGCTGAATTATTTATTAAAAAAAAAAACGAATATTGTAGTGCCGAAACGATAATGCAGCATCGGAACGAAATCGAAGCGAAATATGAAATCGAAAAAATCACGAATGCAGTGCCATTTAAAAATTGGTCCAAATTGTCCCTTAAATCAAACAAGAGTAAAGAAGATTCAATAAATCGTGTACTTTACAAAAATAATTTGGCTGGGATAAATCCGCCATTAGGGATGCTGAATTATTTATTGTAAAAAAAACGGAATATTAGTGGTCTCGAAAGGATGATGCAGGGTGGGAAAGAAAAGGAACCGAAACGGGATTTCGAAAAAAAAATCTTAACTGCAATGCCATTGGAAAATTGGTCCAAATTATCCCTTGAATTAAGCAAGAGTGAAAAACGAATACAAAGATTCTAGCAATCGTGGGCTACAGTAAAAAAATAATAATAAGTCGGCCTAGATAAATCCGTCATTGGGGATGCCGAATTACATTGTATACATGTATTTAATGGAAAAATAGAATATTAAGTTCTTTTAATAATAATTCATTCCATCAATCTAACGAAAACTCCGAATAATAAAATACTTTAATGTTGCATATTCATATTTCTATGGCCACCTGCGAATGAACAATTTTGTTGATTGAAGTGATTTTTTCCTCTGTGTAGAATTACAATATGATTTTTTTTACAAAGAGCACGATGCCCTGTTGTTTAAAAAAAATGGCTGCATTATTTACACATTTTTTGTCTAAATTATTTGATCCGTTCATTATCACCTACAGGACTTTTATTACGTGAATTATTCGTGAATTATTTATCGCAGGACTTTTGTGAATTGATTAAAAAACGAATGATGACCCAACACTTGATTGTTTTTTTTAAATAATCCTTGGATTATTTATTTCAGGACTTTCGTAGATGGGTCAACAAACAAATGCCAAAACACTTAGTTGTTTTTTGGAAGATATTGTTTGACCCTTGGATTATTTATTGCAAAACGTTCGTGAGTCGAGTGCTGTAGGGAAAAGGTTGTCGGAGGGGGGGGGGGTCTAATTGCACGAATGTATAAGTCACTATTACGAGAAACGATGCTATCCCGACGCAAAACTCAACGCGCGTCACGGAAACATTGATTTCCGTTACTTTTTCCCATGCCAACCGCCAACTGACTTGGCAGGGGGTGTCGAGAGTCGCCGGTGTGGATCCCACCTGTTGACTTTCCGCAACGTGACTCCGCGCGCGGTGCACGTATACGTAGGTATACGTGAATAGGCGGGGAAGGGGGAGAAGGCTCTTTTGGACCTCTTATTAGGAGCTCCTATTAACATAATACCACCAGCAGACTTTTCACTACTGTTCTTAATGTGTTCTCCCAGCTAGAAACGCGTTTATTCAATTTTCTTCGGGCGCACCGAAAATTTCCCACACTCGCGATCGAGACGAAGATAAAAGAAAATGTTTAACAATTTTGGAAGAAAAAAAGGTCGTAGGTGAAAGTATATTCGTATGAAGAAATGTATATAGCACTCGATGGAATTGGAAAGAAAATAAAGTTTTTTGCTCTTTGTGGAAAATGATTATGTTGAATTTTGCATCGTTGGAATGCAACGATATTTTTTAATAATTTTTTGCTTCTTTATTTTTATCATTATCCAAAGGCTTTTTTGCTAATTGAGGTCGTAAATTTCCAATAAGAATACGTATTGAGGTTTGAGAAATTTTTACAACTTAACTTGGCCAACAAAATTTGAGACATTAAAAAGAATTGGCTTTCGTTGCATTGCAACGATGCAAACTTCAACGTCGTGGAAAATTGATATAATATTACAACTTGTGACTTTATTTCGTAGCTGTAAAGGCTTTTGTATGTTGACTCTTTCATAAAGTGGGAATAAATTGGGATTTTTTAGATTAATTTATAAATATTATAGATAATACTTTGGGGTTCTTATAGATACTTATTTATTATGTTATGTATATTGAATTTGCGGAAACTTTAGGATTTTTCAGATCAATTAAGAAATATTTGTTTATTATATTTATAATATTATGCATTCTAAATGTACTTGTTTGGCTGCAATTATTATTAATATATTGACATGCTAGTGGGATATAAAAAGCGGAGAGCGTTGTATAATGGGAAGTTAATAAATAAATATCGATACATTGATAACGATTGATATATTCGATAACGCCTGATTTAGGATTTTAAAAATCACTTCATAAATATTATAAGATTCATAATGTTGATATTTATAAATATTTATGAATATCATATCTATAATACTAAAGTTTATAAATACTATATTGATCATATGAACATGTATAAATATTATATTCATGATATAAATATTGATAAACATTATATTCGTGATATTAATATTTCTAAATGTTTAATTAATTATGTATCTCAAAACTATTTTAAAAATATCATCAGACTGTTAATGTTGATTCATAAATATTAAATTTAAAATATAAATATTTATGAACCTTTTATCTATAATATTAAGGTTTATAGATACTATATTGATAATATAAATGTTTATAAATATTATATTCACGATATGAATATCTACACAAATTACATCTATGATATAAATACTTATAAACATTACCTCTATGACATAAATATTTATAAAAAATACATCCATGATATAAATATTTTTAAATGTCCAATTAATTATATATCTTTTTATGTAAATGTTTAATTAATTAATCATCTAAATGGTAAATAAAATAATATTTCTAAATATCATCGGAATTCGATCGACGTAATATTAAATTTGTTACATGTGCACCAAGTAGGTAGAATCTTTCAACGTTTTTTCACACGCTCTCGCGTGGAAGTAACGAAAAAAAAGTGATGTATAGGAAGTTCTCGCGACAGAGAGCGGAGCTATGCAACGTGAAGAACTCGACCGCATCCTTCATTGTCTAAATTCCCGATGCACGGATACGAATTAGTCCTGGATATGAAGAAACCCTTAACGGGTGCATTTCTGCTGCGCAGGGGGTAGCGAGAGAGAGAGAGAGAGAGAGAGAGAGAGAGAGAGGGCGGCACGTCGCTACGAAGAAGGGGCGTCGCTGGTGGTAGCGCGAAACGTCCAAGGGAGAGTTCTGTGCCCGGTTCCCATGAAGGTCCGTTGGGGGTATCCATCGAACGACGGGACCAAGCCATATGGCTCCGACAAGTGTATGCCACGTAGAAGATTTAAATAACCGTTGAGAGATCTGTCCCGCGTTTAAACCGCTTCGTTAAAAAGCCCTTCGCGCCCTCCCATAAACAAAACATTTACAATTTTGGGCAGTAACTCCCATAGGATTTTTTTCCATTTATTCCATGGAGAACAATCATCCTGGGCCTCCCGATAATTTTTCATTCTTTATCTACGACATTTTTGCAGCGTATTTTTTTACTACCCTATTCTCCGAGACACCCTTCGTTGCGAATTTTATTTTATTTTTATTTTTTAATGGATAATCGTGGAAATCGAAATTTAAGTTCAGTGAGGACACTTTTTAGTCGAATAAACAAAGTATACGATTATCTAAAATCGAACAGGCGTCGCTGTTGATAAAATTAAGTAATGGAAAATTAATGGAAAATAATATTTTACGAAATGGAATTTTTGTAGACGCAATTCAAAATTAAATCAGTTGAATGTTCATTCGTTAGCAATTATTTATTGCATAAGGCTGAAGATATTTTATTCACAAAGGCTGAATTAATAAACAGCAACGGCAAGTCAATTTTCAAATGAACGCCCACTTTTTTATTCACTCGAAATAAATCTCGCTCAATATCTCCAGTAATAAATACTTTATATTTCACCGGAATAATTTCCCGTTCATCCAAGCGATTTCAAATGCTTTCCCAATGTAATTAAAGTCACTACGATTGACTAAAAAACATAAGAATAAAACTTCCGTCCGAGCCATGATATCGACAATAAAATTCGCGTCGTTGGAAGCCAACAAAGCAATTTTTTTTACAATCCCCCAAATTTTTCATCGGCTTAAGGGAGGACACCACTGTGAGGGGCCGTGAAAAGTATTTTTTTCCAATTTGTTTTGTCCACTAGATTATTTATTTGGTATTGGGGAAAAAAGGTATGTTATTAAGCATGTTTCGAAATGATTTCGTGAAATTTTTTATTAAAAAAAAATTAACAATGTCGTTGAGGTATAATTAGAGCCTCTTGTTTAAAAAACGTGGCCCAACGGCCGGATCGATAACTTGACGATGGTTGGTCTGAAAAACAAAAATGAAAAAGTTTTATAATCTATGTAGATGTAGTTCTCGTTATACGTAGCCGTTTTTCGGGGAGAAAAATCGCAAAATTGCAGGTGTTCAACAAAAGTGTAATTTTGGCGAAATGTTTACTTATATATACATTTTTAATTATATTTTTACTTATATTCGGGGCCTCGAAAAATACTGAATTTCAATTTTGAAAAAATGATTACGTACGACGATATCTACTGCAATTACGAAAATTTTGATTTCTTAAATTGAAAAGTTTTACTATACGTAAATCGTTGCGCTACCTGCTTTCACTAAATCGTCCGCAACTTGGTCAATTTTCAATATTTCAACATGAAATGTTTTCACATATTCCTGAATATGGATACCCCGACACAAAAATTAATTTTTCCACCCGTCACAGTGGTGTCCCACCTTAATTCCAAGACTCCCCAAACATTGCTAATCCCCATTAGATCCTCATTAAGGGGTCTTCTCACTTTAGACGCTAAAAAAGGCTATGTTCATAAATGTTTTGATAGGTTTATATTATAGATATTGATATAAAATTTGTTGCACTTAATAAATACACTTTTGAAATACATTAAAATTTTTTTTATGTATTTATGTAACCCAAAAAACTTTAAACGCGTTTTTCTCGAAACAACGTTTTTCGGCGGCTTGTTGATAATATCTCCGAAACTACTGAACCGATCCTTATGAAATTTTCTTTCACCTATTCTTTACAACTATAGCTATAGCGCATATTAAGAATATTTTTAAATTTTGATATTTACTATTTTTATGCCAAAAATGGTGAAAAAAAACACGTTTTTTTCGAAATGTGTCCGCCATTTTGTTATTTTTACATATATCGAAAATCGTATGATATGCGCTATAGCCATTAACATACTGAATCTAAAACCGTTTGATTTTTTGTTGCGAATGATCCATCTCCGAGATTTCATCAAGAGCGCAGACCTTCAATTTTTTTAAGGTAGTTCCTCTGCGAAAATCTCAACCAAAAGTTTACATACCATGTTCGTGTTTAAAAGATTGATAGTTGGTTTAATTAGTAATAAATAAAATTAAAAACTACGCAATATTGACTCGGTACTAGTAGATAATACGATGGATATCATTTATTGCCGTAAAATATATTTTATATTGTGTTTTTGATCTACCATTGCCAGTAAACTTTTTGCCGGGACTGTCGAGGCTTTGCCCCAATTGTTTTTTTTTCCAGGCTTTGCCAGGCTTTGCACCAAAATTGTGAGGGCTTTTCATGGTTATATCTTGGAAACTAGATGGTGAATCATTCTCATTTTTTTTCACATTATTCGTGATATCTTACTCTAGCTTATCCTCGTTTTTTATCAATTTCTTAATTTTAGTTTTGACGGTAGAATTAATGATGCTCTGTTTGCCCATCATAACGCATTTGTTACGTGTAAACCGAGCCAACTTTAAGTGTAAATATCTCAGGCTTGGGGTGGTCAAACTTATTCAAATTGCACAGATGTTTGGATAATGTATTAAATAACATATATGTCAAATTTCAACCATTTTTTAATTCAACTCTTTTGTGGAGGTACTACCTTAAGACATTTTTTTAACTACCATTTTTGTCACAAATAGTGACTTAAACAAATAATTTTTTAAAATGTATTTCGAAAGTATATTTATTAAGCGTAACAACTTTTATATCAATATCTATCATATAAACCGATTTTTTAAAATAATGAAAATAGCCTTTTTTACCGTCTAAAGTGAGAAGACCCCTTAATCCTACGCAATTTGCGCCCGCAAACAAAAATAGCACAACAATAAAAGTTCAGCGACAAAAAAGTTTTCATAAAATCCTCGCATTGCAATAACGCCACGTCAAAGCCAATTTTTCTCTGGTCATTAAGGCGGGATATACATTTACAACGATCAAAAAATCGATTACTTTTTTTTTCTTTAAACGATAGAACTACAAATGTAGAATATTTTCCCAAAGTTTCAAAGCGAAATTCGAAAAATTTCAAACGTTACAGCCCGTCAACGCTGTGCTTCACCGCTCGGATTCGGAGCAGGCGTGAGCTTCAAACGCGTTTTTCTCAAAACTGCATTATCGAAATTGGCGTGCAGGATTACTCAAAAACTCTTAAGCCGACTGACTCGAAACTTGGTAGAAATATCGATAATCTTGACAAAATCGATCTACTTGACAAAAATTGTTTTTGAAAAATTGAAAAAAAAAAATACTTTTTTAATCCACATTTTACAGAAATGTTGCGTGAAATGTTGATTTTTTTTAAATACGTGCCATTTCCTCAATTTTGCATTTTCTTCATTTTAATTACCGTCACATAGAAACTATACATGTTCTAACTGAAAAAATGTTTGAACTTTTTTGCAAATCAAAGTCTGAGGTAAGTTAGACTGCACGCCAATGCGCAACTCCCGCGGCGACCTTGCTGTAACACTCTGCCACAGCTCCGCCATTTTGATGATGAATTAATTAAAAAAAATTGTTTCGTACACTTAAATATACTATTAAAGTATACCTAAAGTTTGATCATTCCCATGTAGAGATTGACCGTTGGGCCTGGGACGGGCCTTCACAGTTAGCCTTTCTAGAATATTGGGCCGTGAGTATTTACCAATGAGGTGCCTTTGTAGAAATGATAAGAACGGCCCGATATCGACCAACAGAGCCAACAATTATTGTGCCAATGATTTAATTCATTGTAGCGCCAATGTTGGTGATTGCACTTGGCCCTATGTGGGCCCTCTTGAAGGGCCTATGTAGAAATTGACCACTGGCTCTATGATGGGCCTTCACAGTTGTCTATCTAGAAGTTAGTCTATCTAGAATATTGAGCCGTGAGTTTGTTTGGGTTTGTTTGGGTGCGTGATAAATATTCAACCTATATCGGGCCAAGATTGGCCCGATATTGGTCCTTATGGATACATATTTCATGGAATAACCTTGAAATAAATTGTGATTTGCGTATATGACAGGTTTCAAAATTGGCATATTTTACTTACTTATGTTGGTTATTCACAAATGCCAATAATAGGCCAAGACTTGTTTACAAAAACTGAACTACAAAGTATAGACGATTAATATATGACGTGCCCGTTATTTGCCTATTCTGCCACAATAGACAGATAATTAATAACCCAAGGCTTAAATAAAATAAAAGCAGGTATGGTCTGACCCACTTAGCCAATAAAGGGCTTAGATTAATCAAATGTAATTTCCAGTATTTTAGCATTGCCAGTTTTAAAATTGGCAAATTTTGATGAACTATCACGGCTGGTTTTAACAGGTGGGCTCGGATAGGTTTTAGTAATGGGCTGATATTGTGCCAGTTCTCAATTTATAACGGAAGAATAATAGGCCAATGTAATTGGCAGTATTTCAGCATCACCAGTTTAAAAATTGGCAAATATTGTTTATCTATCATGAGTGTTTAATGAATTTAAAAGATGGGCCATGATAGGTTTTAACTATGGGCCGATATTGTGCCAGTTTTCAGTTTAGAGCGGAACAGTAATGGGCCAATGTTGTTTCTCTTTTGTTGGCTTATACGATGGTCCCAATATTGGCCTGATCGTAACATTGGGCAACTCATGGCAACCTCTACATGGGTTGTAGAATAATTATTTCTCAGTTTAAAAAACCCCTCAATATAGCTTATTTTTTTCCTGTCTGAATGTATATCCCGCCTTGAAGGAATTTCACAACCTATCGATTGTAGTCATCGTTATTATTTCGTCATCAACGCTTTGTTAACCCATTTGGCAGAATATCGGGCACGGGGGCGTCAACTCGTAAATATTCGTGACAAACTCGAGAAACAGTTCGCGTATAACACGTCCCCGAGGCGTCAAGAAGGCATGATGCATTGTCCGAGAAGGTTGCCATCATCGTGTACGGCCACATCGAGCTGTCGTCGCGCCCCGAATATTAAGAGGATCGTGATACCTGGTGGGGATAGAGTACGCGATGTATGAACAATAAATCGCGTTTTACCGCTTCAAGCCCTCTTGTGTCTATCGCCCGGTGTTGTGGGCGAGGAGGGGGGAGGTGATCGCGATTGCCCCCTCGTTTCACCTGAAACAGTGGCTCGTGACATTTCGGACGAGTCTGCGGGGGTGAATCGGTCGTGCAACCAAGAAGGGTCGCTCGCTCACCCACCATTGGCCGAGTCAACATCCCCCGTTTGCCAATAGGAAGCACTTCCGGTCACTCTACGAACTCGTTGCATTTTGTGTCATAAGAACCTCACCCCGCGGGAGACAACAACTGGGCCATCATTTTAGTTACCATTGTATCACCGGATCGCTTCCGCGTCGCATCGGCCTCTTCTTTTGCTCAGTGACGGAAAACAAAAACTCATTCACAGTCGTCGAGTACCGAGTGCGTCGAAATTATTTTCACTGTTTCCTCGATCGTTGCTTCTTCAGGTACTTTAAGGCCGAATTTATTGACATTGCGATTGTTCCGGGTTGCTTGGACTTGTTTGAGGTTGGTCGCGGATAGTTGTTTTTTTTATCCCTAGAATGGCACGCGGGGTACATTCTTGCCCCACGAATTTTGTAAAAGTACTCAATTTTACCAATTTAAAATTTTCCCTTCCCTTCGGATCAAACTTTGACAAAATTTTCGAATTTTCTGAAATTTTTAAATGGTACCATCCTCTTCATTGTTAGAAGACGAAGAAAATCATGTGCTTCTGATTTTTTTTTCACTATTTGTAACCCCGATAATCGGGTCCAACGCGTGGGGAACATTTGTGCCCCAGTGTGCCTTTAAAAGGCAGAAAAATAAGTGTACCACTCTAGGGGTAAAGGGAGCTGAGAAAATTGCTGATTTTCGTGATTTTTTTTGGAGGACAGATTTCTTTACCTTTTTTGAGACTTGGGATGTGTTTTGTTACTACTTTTGGCTGTTACGTGGTATTTTTTGTTTTTATTCATCTTTAAAAATGGCGGAGGTATGGCACGGTCTTCTAAACGGGTTGCGGGGATGTTGGCCGACGGCGTGACACGTAGCGTCGGTGGGATTAATCCGAGAAAAACCAACGAATATTTTTCTTTCATTAACACTCATACGCGGAATATGAACTAAGAAAAAGTGAGAAACGTTGAAAATCGATTAAATGACACGATTTGTAACAAAAAGATTCAATTTTCAAAAAAGTGACTACTTTTTGCAATACATTATTTTGTCAACTTTCAAAAACGTTTGGAGTCATGTTTTAGACAATAAGGTTAGAAATATTGTTTTGAACACCAGTTTTGAAAATGCAGTTTGGAAGACCGTGCCATAGCTCCGCCATTTTTGAAGATTAATAAAAGAAATACCATGTTACAGCCAAAAGTAGTAATAATATGCTAAGTCTGAAGAATGGTGAAGAAATATTTTCTTAAAAAAAAAATCATAAAAAAGAGCAAATTTTGTCCTCGCCTAAAGGTATCTTCTCCCTTAAACCTCTGATTGTTCCGGGAGATTTGGATTTATTTGGGGTTAGACGTGAATAATTGTTCTTCGAGCTTCGGATTTAGTGATTGGCTGGGTTTGTTCGGATTTGATGGCAATTTATCATTTTCCTACCTGCTGATTATTCTTCGATTGTTCGGGTTCAATTGGGGGGAAAAACGCATTCACAGTTGTCGAGTACCGAGTGCGTCGGAAATATTTTGACTTTGTCCTCGATCTTTATTTGTTCAGGTACTTTAATCGCGAATTCATTGACATTCCAATAATTCCCGGTTGCTTAAACTCGTTTGGGGTTAGTCGCGGATAGTTGTTCTTCAACCCTCTAATTATTCTGGGTTGTTTGGGTTTATTTGGGTTTAGATGCGATTTATCATTTTTATACCTGCCGATTATTTTTTTGATTATTTGAATTCGTACGCGAATAATTATTCTTCGATCTGCCGATTACGTTTGGGTTTGCTTGGAAGGAGACAAAATTTGAGCCAAGAATGAATGGCAAAAAAGGTTTTGAAAAATACTTATCGAGTTTGAAAAATTGCAAAAAATTAGCGGTGATTGTAGAAAAGTTGCAAAAATTTATGACAAATTAACAAGCCTCTCAGGACACCACCGTACGATTTTTTAATCTGTTCTTTAAATCAAAATATTGATCGATACGAATTGAAATAATAAATCGACGCTAAAATCAATGAATATTTACGACAAAAATATAAATTATTGGGTGTCTTCTACGTTGACAAAACGAACGATAAAAATTCGGAACAAAGAGTACTCGAAATTTCGGACCTCGCTGACAATCGATTTTTTTTCCTTTTACGTTACAGCGTCCCAGCACAGCGGAACCGTCGAGGAGGAAGAAGGCGAGGGAGAAATCCGATGTCCGGTTTGCGACAGGCCTTTCCAGGACATTGAATTGTAAGTCGAAATTTTGGAATTTATTTCCCCCTTCAAGAATTTTTTTACACCCTGTCACCCCCCCCCCCCTCCTCCGCATCACATCACACCCTCTTCCAACATTTTTTTCAATTCAAGATTATCAAAGATTGTCTTCGGAAAGTTCAATTTATATTCATCCACTTCCGAGTAAATTTATTTCTTATCGATCGTTCATTGACCGCTGGTATTTTCTTTCGGAGCTGCTGCACGAATTGTCACTTTAGCATCAGAGTTTCAAAAAATTGCAATATCAGCATGAAAATTATTATTGACAATTCAATATTATTGGAATTATTATCGAAACTCGAATATCATCAGAACTATTACTAAAAAAAACAAACAATTTTTAAAAAACGACGAGGATTCGCGTTTGTCGGCAAGCTCGTTCGCAAAGCTCTCATAAATGATTCACGCGTACATTCTGTCCATGCGATTTGCAATCTGATAGTTAAAGGATTACGTGCACTCGAATGGGGTTGATTGCGGTTTCCCTCGATGCAAAATTCCCCCCGCCCCTCCCATTTGACTTGATACGGCGTTGACGAGTCATGTTTTTTTTCACACACACACACGCACATACCTATGTATATGCAATCCATGGGGTGTAATGCAGCGATAGATGGAGAAGATATCGAGGCCTCGCGATACTCCGCGCTCAATTATTAATTGACCGGTTTGAATTCGCCAAGGGTACAATGCATAACTTTATCCACTTGAAAATTCTGAATGGTACGCAAAACGGATAGCAAGCTCGGGAGGGGTAGCGACGAGCGCGCTCGCAAGCTCAGCGTCGATCACGCGATCTCTTTTCTCGCCGCTTATTTTTTCCTTTCTTTCTTCCTCCCGTCGCGCAAGAGTCAAGTGGCTGGTGGCGCACGTGTTTGAGTTTGATTTTGAGTGGCCACGTGCGACATACGGGGCCAAAGTGCGAGAGAAGATCGGGACGATTGTGAAAAGCCTTGAGCTTGGCCAAAACGGATTCGCGATCGGCACTTGACGACTAACTCAACAGACGAGGGAGAACACAACTTTTAGTCTTTCGTTTAAATCAAATCCAAACAAACCGGTTGGGTTCTCAGCACCCAGCTGTGCCGATCAAAAGCCATCTGGTTTTTGAAGCATCCGTTTCTTTGCCGATCATTGATGGCTGCCAGTAAGCGCTACCATAAACGAATGGAGTGGCTGAAGAATCGAGTGTCGATCAGGAATTTCGTAGTTTCGTTGAAGCACCTGTTGTCGCCGATAAGGAGGGTATGAGGGATGACAGTGTTGAGAATGTTCCGCAGTCTCGCCCCCCTGAGGGCCATTAAAACCGCGGTGTCTCCCTCTGTATATCATAGAGAGGAAAGTCGCGTGTTCGAAGCTCATCTGGCGCGAAAAGCCGTCACAACGGCGCGGCGGCACTATATCACCTCGCGAATAGCTGCCGCACGACACACGTTCAAACGGGATGCAAAATCAATGCCGGCCGTAACACCGTATCACATATCCTGTAAGCGTATTAGCCCATAGCTTAGGGCGCGCGAAATGGCGCCCCCGGGACAGCTAACGCGCCAGGAACGATGTATCGAACGGACGTGCCTGGCCGCCATTTTATAACGACAGCTCGTGTATGCGTTTGCACGCGCTATATAGGCGCGTTCATGATTCCGTCGATGCGAGTCCTACGGAGCCACAGGGTGTTGGACAATTCGGCATTCCAAAAGTTTCCGGCTCGAATGACTTAAAATTCCGCGGTAGCGTGGCTGACTTGAAGTTGGAAGACATAGTAAATATTGAAGGCATCAGAGCCTCGTCATCGCTTGTCTTCAAGCCGACACAGAGGGAAGAACCTCCTCGTCCGTTGCTTGATCCCTTGCGTTCTCTTCTTTCAGGCTGGACAATCATCTGGTGACGGGTCATCGTTATCCCTCGGATCAGCATCGCTGCGAACATTGTCCAAGCGGCTATTCCTGGCGTTCTCTGTTGGTGCGTCATCGCGCCCTCAAGCACGGTCATTTGCGAAAGTACTCCTGCGAGAATTGCCCGAAGGTGAGTTGAGCGTCTTGTCCGTTGGGTCGCGTGGGGGGGTAAACTTCAATCCCGCCAAAAGCCCGTGACCTATTCGAAGTATCGCTAATAGTCGGAAACCCCGCAGGTCTTCACCGACCCCTCGAATCTTCAGCGTCACATAAGAGATCGTCACGTTGGCGCGCGGAGTCACGCTTGCACCGAGTGCGGCAAGACTTTCGCAACGAGCTCCGGCCTCAAGCAGCACACCCACATACACAGCAGCGTGAAGCCATTCACGTGCGAGGTTTGCTTCAAGTCGTACACGCAATTCTCGAATCTCTGTCGCCACAAGCGCATGCACTCGGACTGCCGTATGCAAATAAAGTGCGTCAAATGTAGCCAATTGTTCAGCACGGTGACGTCGTTGACCAAGCACAAACGTTTCTGCGACTCTTCGAGCAGCGGGCGTCCATCGGCTGGAGGAGGAGGAACGATGCCTCAATTACCACCCTCGGGACCAAGTCCCTACCTGGTGTTCCAACGACCCCCTGTCTCCTTGTCAGGCTGCGTGCCGTTTTATCCCCCATATCCAGGCATGTTTCTAAACGGCCCGAACTACCTGAACAGCCCGCTGCTCTTACCGCCCAAAATCCAGCAGCAGCAACATCAACACCCACACCAACCTCAGCAGCAGCAGCAGCAGCAGCAGCAGCAGCAGCAGTCGAAGCATCAGTCGCAGCATCATCATGCTGAGCATCAGCAGGAAAAGAGGAGCGACAGTCCGAAGAAAGAGAGGTTCACACCACCGAGGCTGTTGCCACAGCACAGCAAGGTATCGCCATCAACGGGTGAGGAAGCGACTTCGACGTTCAGACCATCACCGGCCAGACCGGCGATCCCCTCGGCCACCGACCGCGACGACGAATCATCCAGCAAGCAAAAACAATCCGGTGAGACGAAAAGAACGATGACCTCATCAACCGAATGCCCAACATCGTCATCCAACGAGGAGACCGAGCAGCCCCTGGATCTTCGGGTACAGACGAACAAGAGGCTCAAACACGAGCCGGAAGTCGCCGAGGCCGACAATCACGAGCCCAGTCCAAGCAATTCACCAGTGACACCCCTGATGGAGGAGATGGAAACGTCGAAACACTCGGAAGAGGAGGACGCACCGATGAGGCTCAACGAGGCTAAGGAACACACGAGTCCGCAATTGCGAAATCCTCCGAGCCAGGAACAAAACGCCGCTGGCACACCACCCTCAATGGCATATCCCAGGGCGATTCATCCACAGACCCAGGCAATGTTCCTGGAGGCGATGTATCGCAACACAAGTCCGGGGTTTCCCGGATTTCCGGGTGGACCAACCCCACCCGGCTGTTCACCGGAGTCCGGACTTCTACCGCCTCTTCCACCCTTCGGGCCACCACGCGGTTTGCCTTTTTTAGGCAACATGATAAGCAGCCTGGGTGGCTCCAGGCCTGGACCCGGCTTTGATCTCCTGACGAGACCCCCTATCAACGCCTATCCTGGCATCAAGCCCTTTCAAGACACCGCCATCTCCCACCAACAGCAGCACCATCTTCATCATCACTATCATCATCTTCCCGCCAAGATAAAGGACCGCTACACGTGCAAGTATTGCGGCAAGGTGTTCCCACGATCGGCCAATCTCACCCGGCATCTGCGCACGCACACGGGCGAACAACCCTACAAGTGCAAATACTGCGATCGATCCTTCAGCATATCCAGCAACCTCCAGCGCCACGTGAGGAACATCCACGACAAGCAACGGCCCTTCAAGTGTCCACTTTGCGAACGCTGCTTCGGACAACAGACCAATCTCGATCGACATCTCAAGAAACACGAGGCCGACGACGGTAGCGGTGTCGTCTCGGTTGCCGATTCACCTGGTAGCAGCAATGGCAACGAACGAGAGGACGCCTACTTCGATGAGATACGATCCTTCATGGGCAAAGTCACGTACACCGGTGAACCCGTTTACGGCCTTAATCGGCACAAACCACCTGCGTACTGCGCGATCGAAGATCGCCTCAGAATCGGCGAGGAATCGGATGTGAGCGAGGAGGACGTCTCCCCGCTCGAGGAAACCAATCCAATGTCACCACTCGGGGCTAAAGGCTCACCGACACCCTCGCAGTACGAACTTGAGTTCAGGAACAAGCCCGAATTGCTCAACAACAATACCGCCTCACCGGTCATCGAAATCTCCACATAGTCGCAGAATCGGCGGCCGTTCACGTTGAACCAATGATTCCGACGCACCACACCGGCGTCGTTTTCCCCGTCTCCCTCTCTCTCTCTACCTTTCTCCCAAGAATTTCGATCGGCATTACCGACCGAGAGAAAAAACTATCGGCAATACCGACCGAGAGAGAAAAACAATCGGCATTACCGACCGAGAGAGAAAAACTATCGGAATTACCGACCGAGAGAGAAAAACTATCGGAATTACCGACCGAGAGGGAAAAAACGATCGGCATTACCGATCGAGCAAGAAAATGCAGCGAGCGGCATTACCGATCGAGCGAGAAAAAGAAACGATCGGCGTACGGATCGTTAGCAAGTAGCGTCCATTACGATCGGAACGAACTATCGCGAACTGACACCGTGAAAAGTGTCACGATTGAAATCAACGACGATCCGAAACTCCCAATTACGGATAGCCATCAAAATGGCCATCTTAAGAATCTCCAAAGCGATTTGTGTTTGAGTTTTTCCTCTCGAAAGTGGGACACTTCCGGTCCAGTTGTTTTTTTTCGAAATTGGACGATTACCGTTCGCGATGAGTGACTTTGCCAGTTATCATTTAGTAAATATTTTATCGAACATCGACGCGTACGGTTAGAGCGAAACTGTCACGAGCGACAAGACCGGATGCCGGGGAATCCCCGAAAAATATAACGAGTCTTAAAGCGTTGCTTGAAGATTTGTACGACGCGAAGTTAGCACTTATCGATGGGCAGTGAAAAAAGTGGCGACATCTCAGTGACTTAGCAGTAACTAGCATCGGACCAATAACACGCTGAAGCACGAAACCGACCGCTAGTAAGTTACGAAGATGCTGGTGCTTTTTTCTTACCCCTGAAGTCATGGGCTTTATCAAGGCATGCCTGGTCGAGGAAACTACAGCTGCTTGGCAATCCCCACGTCAGGGAGCCGCCTCGCCGCTACGTATAGCTAGTTCCTACGTCTTGAGGCACTTGCGCACGTAATTATAAAAGCAAACAAACAACGTCTTTCCTCTTATTAAAAAAAAAAGAATCGTTATTTACTGTATCTCCACGATCGTCGCCATGACACGGCGCCATTGACGAACCGGTAAGAATATTCGTGAACGCAGAATGTAACACGTAAAAACGGCAATCCGGAGGTTTTTATCCCAACGGGAGAGATTCGATATTATCGCATATGTTGTACAGCGAAGCGTGGCATCGCTCGATAATTAAGAAAATATATATATATATCGACTAAATGACGAACGAATAAAAAAACGGGGGAGGGGGGAAGAGAGGCAGAGAGAGAGAGAGAGACAACGTAAACACAACGAAGAAAGTACTTTTTTCGAGACGAGCAGAAAATATTGGAGCGTCAAAATTAATATATATGTATAGTCGAGAAGCCAAAGCGTGAATGGAACCGTAACGTGTAAAATGTAATACGAAATTAGACGATGTAACATTTAAGGGAAAATCGTGAGAAACTGTGTACAAATTTCGACTAGGTGATAATGTTTGTAAAAAAAACGAAAGCGAAAAAGAAACGAAACAAAAAAACGAAAATAGAAAGAGGAGTAAGACCCCGATAATAATCCTAATTTTTATTGATATAAATATTATAATTAAAATGAGGGAAAACAAAAACTAGGGATTTATCGCAAGGCGTGAGACGCTGGTCGCATCTTATATGGGATAATATAATCATTAATTACGGTCTCACTGTACTTGTTAGGAAAACAAACTGATCTTGCAGCGTGACGATTATAAGGAGGCCATGTGTTTTTTAAAGCTCTTACGCGAAGATGTTGCGACCGAGAAAAATATGATTTTAACTGGCTTTTCAAGTCCTCTTCGAAGGAAAATGTAGCGTATTTTTGTGATGACTGAAATTTGCCAAAAAAAATTAAACATTCTGGAAAAAAAAATTCCTTTGAGTACAACAGAATGAAGATAATTTAATTCTGAATACGAAACACTTCTGAATAAAACTTTTTTTATGCATTCCGTCATCGAAAAAAATTATCAAAAATGTATCTTAAAGTAGATAAGTGGAATTAAATTTCATTCGAAAGAACTTTTCAAGGAGCATTTTGAATTCGGAATTTAAATGTCATCATTTTGCTGAAATCAAAATGGAATTCTGATTTTTTTCCAGGATGCTCAATTTTTTCTGGCAAATACTACTCATTACAAAAATGGCGAGCTCCTTAAAAAACACATGAACATCTTATAATGATCGCCCTGTATATATCTATATATGACGTCACGACACCGGCACGAAGTTGGGGGCTTCACTTCTTTTTCTCCTATAAGACGAAATAAATGTTCTACATATCTATTATCTTGTTATCTATCTGTCTTTCTCTACCTCCCTCCCACCCTCTCTCTCTCTCTCTCTCTCTCTCTCTCTTTCTCTCTGTTTGTCTTTCTCCGTAGGCGATAATAAATAACAGTACGAATTGACTATATAAGTACATTGATCAAATAGGAAGGAAAATTGAAGAGAAATAAAACATCCCTATATTACGACCATGTGTATCTATACATATTGTATAAAAGCATCTGTACTTCATTATTATTACTATTAAAATATTACACTTCAATACGTTATACGATATGTCTTGATTCAATTCCCCTAATTACAATTTCAGGGGACAAAATAGGACGCAAACGGCCACGGGTATTGTCGAAAGATTTTTTGATTGGTGCAGCAGGGGACGGCTGGTGAATTATTGATTTATTTATATTATATTTTGTTTGTAATATACATGGAATAATGTATGAACATTATAAATATTAATTGATAATATATAAGTTTTGCAAAAGAAGTCAAGAATTTATTTCGTTCTGAGGTTTTGAAAAACGCTATGGTGAAGTATATTCTTCATTTTTTCAATATGGAGTTTTTTCCTGTATGAAACTACTGATAATTGGCATTTTGGGATCATATTTTTGAAAAGCGGCCATCTTTCATTCGCTTGTCTCGAAACTACGTTACACATCGTAACCACACACGTATTGTGAAGGAAAACCTTTGGCTGTCCTATCTTACAGGCATGTACAAGGTCAACATAACCTCTTTTTTACTCATAGCGTTTTTCGAACCGAGTTTTCTCGCGGATGGATAAGTATTTTGGGGAGAAAGTATAGAATTCTGGCTGTATAGAATTCTCTGACACAGAGCTTGACCATTTTATTTTGTTCTAAATATCATAAAGGGGGGGGGGAGATAATTTTAGGCGAGAAAAAAATTGCTCATTTTCATTATTTGTTTCAAGGAAAGATTTCTTTGCCATTTTTTGAGACTTGGGGTATGTTTTATTACTACTTTTGGTTGGTACATGGTATTTTTTTATTCATCTTTCAAAATGACGGCGGTATAGCACGGATTGTTCTGAAAAAAAAACCAACGAAGATTTTTCTTTCATTAACACTCATGTGCAGAATATGAATAGAATATGAAAGTGAGAAATGTTGAAAATCGATAAAATAGCACGCTCTGAAAGAAAACGATTGAATTTTCCGAAAAAGACAGCTACATTTTGCAATGAAAAAATACTTTTTGTTTAATTTTCAAAAACATTTAACGTCATGTTTTAGACAATAAGGTTAGAACGATTTATACCAAATTTCATGCGAATCGGTCGATTAGTTTTTTAGCTATACGTCACGTCAGTTTAGAAGTCTTCATTTTTAAAGATGAATTTAAAAAATACCATGTAACAGCCAAAAGGAGAAGTAAATAGACCCCAAGTTTCTAGATGGTAAAGAAATCATTCCTTTAAAAAAAAATCATAAGAAACAGCAAATTTTGTCCTCGCCGAAAGGTATCTCCTCCTTAAGGCCTTAGGCCACAGTAACGGGTATAAAATCATGTGCGAATTTAACAATCTTTTTTCGTATGAAAAAGTGATTCACTCATAAAATTAATTATACATCTATTCAGTATCGATATCAAGCTGTTGGAAAATATATCTTTTTTTTCGATGTACAAAATGGCCGACTACTCGAAAATTCTCGAAACAGCTTTTTTCCAATTGGCGTGACAAATAACTTCGACAATTTTCACTCGATTTACTTCAAATTTAAAAGTTGTGTTCCTAGTTGCATTTCGCAGAGAAGACGTACGGAATTTCTGATTAATCGAAAACTCTTCATTTTATGATCAGTTGTAACGAAATTTTTCACTGGAAATTCATTTCTTAAGATCAAATACCTACAACTTTTGAATAAAACAATATTTTTTAAATTCGGTACGTATTTCTCTAGGTATTCTAATGTACATTGACGAGAATTTCTGTTTTTTGTTCTAGGCAAAAAATTGTGATTGTTAAATGTCACGCCGCGGAGCGCCTAAAGAAAGATAAAAGAAAAGATTATTAGTCGGCCATTTTGTACATCGAAAAAAAATACACATATATTTTCTAACAGCTTGATATTCATACTGAATATATGTTCAATTAGATTGATGAGTGAATCACTTTTTCGTACGAAAAAATTGTTAAACTCACACATGATTTTATACCCCTTACTGTGGCCTAAGGCCTTAAGGGGAGGGTAGGGGTTTCAGCGTAAAAAAAAACACTTTTTTGTGATTTTTTTCATCTATATGGATAGAGTAAATATATTGAAACCTTTTGTACATTGTTAAGTGTCATTTAAAGAACATTCCGTGAAATTTGTACGCGAAAATATCCACAAACAAGCCGGTGACAAAGCTTTTCCAAGAACGCCTTTGGAAAAACACGATTTGCGGTGTTCACTGTATCTTAGCTAGAAATTATCTGAAATCAAGTACCATTAAAATTTAGTCAAAGTATCATCAAATCCTCCCCCCAACGGTCTTTGATAATTTTTTTTTTCATTTCTAAATTTTTGGTGCTCATGTAAAGTGAAAAGTGCTATTTTTCACGAAAGATTCCGCCATTTTGGGGGTGGAAAATCCCCTCAATGTAAAAAAAACCTCAAACTAACCGTTGGGGGGAGGTATTTTATATGTAGAAAGTGTGTACCAAGTTTGAAATAAATCGGTCATGTAGTTTTCAAATGGCAGTGAACACGGACTTTTAAAAAGTGGTTTCGAGTAAAACGCGTTTGAAGTTTAGAGAAGTCGGAGTTACAGTGTTAAAGGAGCGGGCCTAAATAGTCAATAACTTCGAGAGTTTTGCTCTGATTGACTTGAAATTTTGGGATTATATTCTTGAAATGTTTAACTATAAGAAAAAACAACAAAAAATCGATTTTTCAAAAGTGCAAACCCCTACCCTCCGCTTAAGAGTTATTCTCCTTCGTATTCGGCACAATCTGACGTCCCTGTTTTTCACGCCACCCGTATGAGCCTTCAAGGAGCAGAAGACGCGCCGGGCCGCTCCGTTCAAAATTCCAACATGGCGACGTCCAGTGAAAAGTACGCAGATACTCGTTTCGAAACACCCGAAACCCCGTTGTCAACTTGACAATCGCGATGTTCCGGTGAACTTTGAGTAATTGTACTCTCCTTGATTGTAGAATGGAAAACTGCGAGGTATGCGCCGCTGAAAAAGCCAAATACACGTGTCCGAAATGTGAGGTTAGGACGTGCAGTCTCACGTGTGTAAACATCCACAAGAAGGAACTCGAGTGCGACGGGATCCGCGACCGGACAAAGTTCGTACCACTCAAAGCCTTCACCGACCTCGATCTCCTCAGTGGTAAGACAAGTTTGTCAATGACACCTCGTCATCAATCGTCGATAACGTTCAAACCCGAGAAATTGAGGTTAGGATCCGCTTTCAGACTATAGATTGTTAGAAGAGGTGGGTCGATCGGTCGATCAACTTCAAAGGGATCCCTCCAAAAAATGCACCCGTTTCAACAACAATCTACCCGTGGTACGTCGCACATGCTCACTTAACCAGCCAAACACCCAGAAATCACTTTCTCACTCGACTATAATTATTATCTCTACGTTTTACGTCTCCGCTCGCTCTTTTCTCACTTTTGCCCACGCAAATTGTTCCAGCCGTTGCAAAAACTGCGAGCGGCGGCGCACCGCAGCGGCGTCAGGTTGGAATTCATGCCGCGCAATTTCAGCAGGCACATAGAGAACACGACGTTTTTCAATTGGAAAACCAACGAGTTGTTCTGGCGTATAGAGTGGATATTTCCGCAAGCGGAGAACGCGAAGTGGGTCAGCAAGAGGTGAGGAATCGGCGTGCTTGCTAATCACGCGCTCGTAAGATCGCCACTCTACAGTTTGGATTGTTTTTCACAGAGCTCAGGAATGCGAGAGACTCTCGGACGTAGTTGAGAGGGTATTGGATCCTGTGGGGCAGGACAGTTCCGAAGACTACGACGCCAACACCCGAGAAATCCTTCAGGAGCGATTGCAATTTTATCGCGCCGCCGAATTAGCCGGCATAAAGGTATTGCTGAAAGCTGAAAAGGTGACGAAGTCGGATTCGAGGTTTTACGAGCTCGACTTGACTCTCAGCCTGAAGGAAAATTTCGCCAGGAAAACGATCATCGAGTTTCCGATCGTGCACGTTGTACTCAAGGATCATTCCGACATGTACGAGATCCTTGATTCCGGTGAGACGCAAAGTCACTTTTTTGCCCATGGATGTTGATTTTTGTTTATTTTTCTTGATATATTTTCTTATTCATTTTTCTTCATATATTTTCTTATTCACTTTTCTTTATTTCATGCACGATGCATTCCAATCGTGCAAACTTCGTGACGATACTCGTCGAGCTCTCCAATAAAGCGAATTCGCGATTCCAGACGAGGAGGAAGAGAACGTACCCGAGGCCAGACACGGGGACAGAAGAAGACGCAGGGACTTCCGGACGCCGCGAAAAGAGCAAGAAACCGCGAAGAAGGAACCTTTGAATTATTTCTTCAACACCGAGTACTCGGACTCCGAGGACGAGGATAAAAATCAAAGGATCAGATCGAGAGCAGCGCCACACATGAAAATACCCAATTACGACGAACTCGTGCGAATGGAACATTGAATCGAAGCTTTCTTGTTCCTTCACTTTGTAAATAATATATTCTCAATCGTGTCCAAAAAATATTGCAGCCAGGTGAGGGATCGCAGATATTTGCGGGAATTTTAAGTCAGTCTTTCGATTCACAGGTTTATTTTTTAAAAACCATACCTTTACGACTGACAATAAATATATATATATATATATGTATATTTGTTTATTTTGTTGTCCTTAAAACTGTTTACAAAGGACCGACTGGAATTGGTGGTCGGTCACGAATCCAGAAGAGTTCCGGTTACAAAAGCCCGTTCTATCACCACGTCTAGCCTGGAAACCAACTCGCGGATACTCGCGATCGCGCGGCCGGATTTCGTGCAATTGGAAATAGTAGAAAAAAAAAGAAAACCAAACGTAACAGGGGGAAAGAAATCTACATTCGTCAATGGAAAATAATTCCGTCCTACGCAATGGTATTGAAGTTCGCATCGTTGCGATGCAACGAAAAAAAAAAGTTCACGTACCACCGTATTTTTTGGCTTATATTACGAAAATCACCGAAACATCTTCGAGTTTCCTTGTTAAAAATATATAACCAGAACCTGCTAAAAAACGATTTTCGATAATAATAAAAACAAAGGAATGAAAAAAATCAAGAATTTCGTTGCGTTCCAACGATGCAAACTTCAGCATCGTTCGTACGCGATGTCTCGCGGGACTGATTACGAACGAACTTTAGTCCCAATTGCGAAATTTTTCGCATGGTCATCGCGATCGCGACGCGGGAATCCTCGAATCAATTTTCCTGAAGGATACTATTTTTTAGACGTAAATACGCCGTTTAAAAATTCAACTTCGAACTTTCGTTTTCGAGAAAAAGAAATTAGGTTCAGGAATTTAGCGCAGTTTCTTACGAAAAAACGTAAATATCTCTCAACATTTTAACAGCGTTCGTTGATAATTTTTTCCCGAAGAGAGCCACCGCGCCATACGGAAATTTCAAAGTTGAATTTTTACTCGAGGCTTTCACGTCTGCGAAAATCGAAATCCTTTCGGGTCCATCGCTAAAGGCGCTGCTTAATTTACGAAATTCACACGGATTTTTCCACCCGATCGTCCGAGGCTTTTTCTCTCTCTCGATTTTTGCGATTTTGCGATTCGCGCGCAAAATCGAACGGGCAAAAATGTGCCCGTCGAGGCGCAACGAAGCCGCGAACTTCGGTCGTAACTGCAACCGCGACGTGTATATGTGTATAAGTCGCGTGAAAAAAACACACGCGATTATTTCCGGTTATCATCGGCGTATACATTTCATCCCCGTGAGCGAGCGCGCGGGAGAGAGAGAGACTAGAGAATAAAGAAATAGAGGAGGAAGACGAGAAACGCGACGAGGCCAGCGACCGCCTTCACGTACATAGATTTGCTGTTGAGGTGGCTCGCGTCCTTTCGATACTTCTGCGACAGCATCGAGAGATTTTGCGTCTTCGTGTCGAGCTCCGAGAGCACAGTTCCACGCTGCAGTACATCGTCGATATTCTGCACCATTATTCTCTGGACGTCCTGCAATTGGCTGTTCAAGGCGTTCATGTTCCTTCTCGATCTTCCGTCCGAAAATGCCTTTTTCGCTTTCTGTATGTACGTATCTGAAACGAGATTTATCATTCGCGTGAATTTTCGTTTGGACATTTTAGATTTACAGGATTTATTGTTATTTATCTTCTTTAAATTTAGATCCAGAGGTACCATTGGAGAACGATTGGTAGGCCGTGTCGAAGAGTAAACGTTCAACTCTGAGCTCTTCAAACAATATTGTTAGGTATAAAAAAACGGGTATAAAATCATGTTCGAATTTAACAATTTTTTTCCTATGAAAAAGTCATTCACTCATAAAATTAATTACACATCTATTAGTATGAATATCAAGTTGTTAGAAAATATATATATCTTTTCCCATGTACAAAATGGCCGACTACTCGAAACTTCTCGAAACAGCTTTTTTCCAATTGGCGTGACAAATAACTTCAACAATTTTCACTCGATTTACTTCAAATTTAAAAGTTATGTTCCTAATTGCATTTCGCAGAGAAGTACGTACGGAATTTCTGATTAATCGAAAACTTTTCATTTTATGAGCAGTTTATGAGCAGTTATAAGGAAATTTTTCACTGAAAATTCATTTATTGAGTTCAAATACCTACAACTTTTGAATAAAACAATATTTTTTAAATTCCGTACGTACTTCTCTAGGTATTCTAATGTAGATGGACGAGAATTTTTGTTTTTTGGTCTAGGTAAAAAATTGTGGATGCTAAATGTCACGCCGCGGAGCGCCTAAAAAATATTACAAAAAAAATATTAGTAATCGGCCATTGTGTATATTGAAAAAAAATATATATATATTTTCTAACAGCTTGATATTCATACTAAATAGGTGTGTAATTCATTTTATGAGTGAATCACTTTTTCATACGAAAAAAATTGTTAAATTCGCACATGATTTTATACCCGTTACTGTGGCCTAACCCCTTAACGCAAATCTAGGCAGTCGTGCTGGGTATCTTTTTGCCCCTTGTCAATACCTATTTCACGATGTTGAAGTTTGCATAGTTGGAAAGCTATGAAAATTCATTTTTTTTTAAATTAAGTTTGATACTTTTAATAAAATAATTAACTTCTCCATTACTTTTTGATAATTTGTACTATGAGAATAACAATGAGATAAAAGAAAATTTTTTACCATTTTTAAAATGTTTTTTTTTTTAGTTTTACAACTTAAATTTGCAAAAAAATGTTTAAATAAGAATTTTCGTTAAGAACTTGGAGACCGTACTATTTGTCGAGTACGGTTGAAGATTCTTCGAGTTGGATTTTGCAGCTTTAAACAAAATATTTTCACCCTTATAGTTCCATTGTACGGGATCCTTATACTTTTACGCTTTGTAGCTTTAAAAGCTTTCCAAAAAATCTCGACATCCGGTTTTACCTGATTGCAGCTATTTGAAAAGAGATTTTTCTATTTACCGCGCAAATACACGCATTTTTTAAATAGCTGTAACGTGCACAAAAACGATATCGAGATTTTTTACAGAGCTTTTTAAAAATGAAGCTCAGCTCCAAGAAAATTCAACGAAATTTGAGGAATATTAATCCATTGTCGAGTTATTCAAGTTTCCATCTGAAGAGTAAATCTTCTGAGTAAATCAAACGAGGAACAAAAATCTCCAGCGCTACTGCCTAGTCTCGAATTGGCTTTAATTTGACATGAATTTTTCATATCCGATGGTATGGTTCAGAGGGTTCAGCGTTCGGATCTTTTCTTTCGCCATGCCCTACCATTGGGCTTACTACATTTAAGGGGTTAGGCTACTGTGAAAGATAAGGAACACTCGTCCGTCACTTGAGGCAACTCAAATTGAAGAGGAAGATCCAAGAAGGTAGACTTATGGTTACAACTATAGGACTGCTAGTAAAACTGTAAACGCGTTTTTCTCGAAACTTTGATTTTCAAAATGGTGTACACAGTTAAAGAATTGAAAACAACTAAAGAAATTAGGAAATTAGGCAGAAATTAAGAAATTTGGTACACTTATTCAACGTAATAGTAGTTTAGTCTTGACCGACGTTGTTTTTCTTAACTTTTTTTCATTGGTTATTAATAATGTCATTTTTCCTCAAAAATGACATTATTATTAATCGAAAAATCAAACATTTGTTTTGTCGATTGTAACACGATAAAAAAAGCTCGGTCAAGTCTTAGTCAATATTATCTATTCTAAGAAAAAAAACTCGCTTTTCAGGGTTCCGTATCCAAAAGGCAAAACGGAACCCTACTAATGACACTCTGCTGGCCGTGTGTCACGGGTAAACTCTAGCTCGTAAACGGAATGAGTTATAGACCTGAAATTTGGATATTTTGTGCAGAATGTTGGCCCAAAACCGAATATTGAATTATAAATTGAATAAAATTATTTTTCTTGGGGGTCCGCCGTGAAAAAGGAGCAGAATTTTTTTTTCTTTTTCTTACCCTGGCATGTGGCGTGTCATTTTTCAAAGCTCATTGAGTAGAGTACAAAGATATTCTTTTCGTTTTTATCTTCAAAAATAAAAAAAATTGCGGGCCGTCAATGTTGTCAGTTGTAGACAATTTTTGTTACGAGATCTATCTCAAAAAGGAAACTAGTTAGAAATTTGGAATTTCTGTATATTATGTACCATATACTGTATTTATACAACAAATACTCAAAACGCCCATTCATAATGTAGTGTAATATTATATTAGAAGTTCAATTACACATTTAATATAAATATTTTCATGGCGCTCCCATACATGAAAAACGCACAAAAAATGCCGACCCTGGCATGTGGGGTGTCATTTTTTAAAGCTCATTGAGTAGAGTACAAATATATATTTTTTCTTTTGTATCTTCGAAAATAAAGAAATGACGAGCTGTCAAAGTTGTCAGTTTTAGATAATTTTTGTTTCAGGGTCTATCGCAAAAACTAAACTAGTTAGAAATTTGGAATTTCTGTATATAATGTACTATATACTGTATTCAAACAACTAAAAACAATTTGAAACTTAATTTGTCATATGTGAGGAACCCAAAAAGTGTGAAGCCCGACTCGCACTTGACCGAGTGTGTTTTTACTAGGTGCGCAACCAAGTTTCCGGGTTTTTTTGATCAATAAAAGATCGAAAATTTCAAGACAAATACAAAAAAAGGTTCATTCGAAGTATTGTCCCTCGCTATTTACACATTCTTGCCATCTCTCTGACAATACATAAATACCGCGACGATAAAAAGACGCGTCTTTGGACTGAAACCATTCGTCCAACCAATTTTGTACTGCATCGTAATTGGCCAAGTGTAGTCCACCCAAGCCATGCGCCATCGACCGGAACAAGTGATAGTCTGAAGGGGCCAGGTCTGGCGAATACGGCGGGTGCGGTAGCAGATCCCATTTCAGTGTTTTTATGGTGTCCTGGACTATGGAACTGCGATGGCACGGAGCGTTGTCGTGCTGCAATATCACACGTTCGTGTCTCGTGTCCCATTCTGGCCGTTTTTCGAGCAATGCGTGGTTTAAATTGATCAGTTGTTGTCGATAGCGATGCCCATTGACAGTTTCGCCCGGTTTCAGCAGCTCATAGTACACGACTCCTTTCTGGTCCCAGCAAACGCAGAGCATTGTCTTTTTTCCGAAGCGATTTGGCCGTGCCGTCGATGTTGACGCTTCGCCAAGTGAAAGCCACGATTTTCTGCGTTTGGGATTCTCGAAATATATCCATTTTTCATCGCCAGTAACAATTCGATGCAGGAAACTCTTTCTGTTCACCCGCAAAAGCAAAATTTCGGAAGTCGCTCTTCGATTTTCCATTTGTCTCTCAGTCAACTCATGCGGCACCCACTTTCCTTCCTTATGAATTTTTCCCATGGCGTGCAAACGTTTCGAAATACATTGCTGATTCACATTTAATGCCTCGGGAAGTTGATCTTCTGTTTGAGTGTCATCTTCATCCAATAACGCTTGCAGATCGGCGTCCACAAATGTTTGCGGTCTTCCCGAGCGCTCCTTGTCCACGGACTCAAAATCGCCACTTCTGAACCGCTTGAATCAATCTTCACACGTTGTTTTTGATGGTATATGTTCGCCGTACGCCTCCTCAAGTAACCGACGTGCTTCAGCTGCTGTTTTTTTTAAGTTGAAGCAGAAATGCAATGCTTCCTGCAAATGCTGTTTATTTGGCACAATCTTTGACATTTTCGAGGTTAGAAAAAAGGTCATTCTGTTGCGATATTTGTTTATATTACGACTGGATATTCCTAACAGATGTCCAAGCTATAAAGACACCCAATTTCAGACCTGTATGCCGACTACATGTGTCGCTAGCGCCATCCATGTGTAAAAACCGGGTACTTAGTTGCGCACCTAGTATTTAAAATAAACCGGAGGGTGAAAATCAAGTACACCATTGAGCACCTCATGCTCAAAGGTCCTTCACGAGATTGTTTATAACTTCTCCAGTTATCAAGATTTTTCTACAAAATTTCGCACATAATCTCATTAATGTACAAGCAAATGCATGTCCGAACGATTTTTCAATCTTACTCATTCATTCAAAATAAATTCTTTTCAATAACCCTGATTTTGACGCAATAATTACCAAACTCGATAAAAGTGTATGGCCGGGTGACTGTGTTGACGCGCTTTCCGTACTGCGCGTGAAATTCCTGCGCTATGTCCTCCAGATAACTATAAGCAAGGCGTTTGCTCCAGTTTCTCTCGCACAGGACCAGGTAGCAGACCTCGTTCTCGATCAGATAGCTGCATCGTAAATTAGACGTAAGAAATGAATTCCGTAAAGTTAAACGTTTTTCCAAAATACTAAAAAATCTTTGTGCAATAAACATTCTTAAAAAGTTCACATCCTTTAGATTTTTAAAATTGAGAAACCAATTGTCATAATTTCCACGTCGAACAAGTGGCCGGAGACAAACTGGTTGAGAAAAAGACGTCGGACTCACTGAAAGAGAAACGGGCCAGTTTCTATGGTACACCTCGCCGGAGATTCGGGTCCCAGCTTTCTGAACAACATTTTGGCCTGATTTTGATACTCCAGGATGTTCTTGCCGGTCTGCGTCGATCAACGAAAGCAAAAGCAGCGTAACGATAATTGGATCATTAAAACGATAATCTTTGCGAACATTGCATCATAAAAAATCCTCTACATCGAAAATTCTCGAACGAATCGACTGAGTGCAAAGACTGTTACGATTCAATTCGCAGCTGTGTACAAACGAGCTAAGAAAATTCATTTTCTAGTTTAAAAAACTCGTAAATTCGCTAGCGAGCTTGGCGAATTTTCCGCTGTCATTCTTTTTACTCGTCTTTTTTCGTCGTCTCGCGTGTGCATCGATAGAAAAAAAAAACCGGGCGGCTCCGGGGTCGCCGAAATATGGTAGGAAAAATATCGACATGACGTTTGCAGAAGGGAGAGAAATGTTAACCTGTTCGTCCTCCTGCATCGTCGCTGCGAGTGGCAGGCCGTCAGCTATCCTCGCGATCATCGTGAACAGAACCATCGTGAAAACTTTTTTTTTTCTTCTTTCACCCTTCGAAAAGCCACACGCGCGCTATTTCGATCGAGATTCTGATTAAAAAAAAGTGCTCGAAAACGGTTGCTTCCCGGAGATTCACGTAGAGTTCGTGTCCTCGTTTCTCCAGTATTCCATTTGTGATTGTAATGATTGCAAAGGTAGACTGATTCGCGGTCTCGCCACTCCGGGCAGAACCACGTCAGTCGAATCGAGACCTTTTCATTGTTTTCCCCTGCGAGCTTCCAACTCATCGCAATGGGAGCGCGCGCTGCTCGTAGTTGAGCGCGCGACCACGCGCGAACTCGCGGCGCTACGGTCGTTGGCGGTTCTTTCGAATTGTCGCTGCTCCCACTGCGTCTTCAGCAAAAGTTGTCCCACGCTTCGACGCCAAGTAAACGCTGTGCTGTTCTCACGAGGGCGATAGAGACGGCTGAACTTTTCGATGATTGAGGGCGGAGATACATTTGAGCGAGCAAAAAATTTCTGATTTTCATCACTTTTTTTTTTAAAGAAAAGATTTCTTCGCCTTTTTGAGACTTAGAGTATGCTCAATTATTACTTTTGGCCGTTGCATGGTATATTTTTTATTAATCTTTGAAAATGGCGGAGATATGGCACGGTTTTCTAAACGGACAGATGTTGTCAGACGGCGTGGACGGGATTAATCTGAAAAAAAAAAACAAACGAAGATTTTTCTTTCCTTAATACTCATACGCAGAATATGAACCAAGAAAAAATTAGAAATGTTGAAAATCGATGAAATGGTAAGCGTTGATACAAAAAGATTGAATTTTCTGAAAAAATGGCTACATTTTGCAATTAAAAAAAGTTTTTTTTTAAAATATTTTCAAAAACATTTAGGGTCATGTTTTACACAATAATGTTAGAAAGGTTTATACCAAATTTCATCAGAATCGGTCGATTAGTTTTTAGCTATACGTCACGCCAACTTTGAAAGGTCAATACCAAACTGAATAAGTTTATCAAATTTCAAGTCAACCCGTTCATTAGATGTTGAGGAATCGTGTACACCATTTTCAAAACCATCGTTTCGAGAAAAACGCGGTTAAAGTTTTACCAGCCGTTCTATCGTCATGAGTTTACATCTAATCTGTGATGTCTACATCATATGTTGGACCGTTCTCTTAAATTCAAATTGCCTCAAGCGACGAACGAGAGTTTTGACATTTTCACAGTAGCCTAACCCTCTAACGGGAGGGTAGGGGTTTCAGCGTGAAAAAAAAACACTTATTTGCAAATTTTTTTCATCTATATGGATAGAGTAAATTTATTGAAACCTTTGGTACATTGTTAAGTGTCATTTCAAGAACATTCCGTGAAATTTGTACGCGAAAATATCCACAAACAAGCCGGTGACATAGCTTTTCCAAGAACGCCTTTGGAAAAACACGATTTGCGGTGTTCACTGTATCTCAGCTAGAAATTATCTGAAATCGAGTACCATTAAAATTTAGTCAAAGTATCATCAAATCCTCCCCCCCAACGGTCTTTGATAAATTTTTTTCATTTCTAAATTTTTGGTGGTCATGTAAAGTGAAAAGTGCTATTTTTCACGAAAAATTCCGCCATTTTGGGGGTGGAAAACGCCCTCAATGTAAAAAATCTCAAACTAACCGTTGGGGGGAGGTATTTCATATGTAGAAAGTGTGTACCAAGTTTGAAATAAATCGGTCATGCAGTTTTCAAATGGCAGTGAACACGGACTATGAAAAAGTGGTTTCGAGAAAAAAGGGTTTAAAGTCTAGAGAAGTCGGAGCCACAGAACGGGACTAAATAGTCAATAACTTCGAGAGTTTTGCTCTGATTGACTTGAAATTTTGGGATTATATTCTTGAAATGTTTAACTATAAGAAAAGACAAAAAAATCGATTTTCCAAAAGTGCAAGCCCCTATCCTCCCCTTAATAAAAAATATTGTTATTTAATTTTATCACACGAACGTAGTAATATATATATATATATATATATATATATATATATATATATATATATATATATATATATATATATATATATATATATATATATATATATATATATATATATATATATATATATACATACATATAATCGAGACAGAATTATTGAAGAATAACCAGACGTATAAAGATTTCTACTATAGGGGCACACCGCCGGCGATTTTCTTATTTACCGACCGACGGTAACCTCTGAGTCCCTCATCCTCATCGCATGTATACCTGTCTCTTTTTTTAATCACAGTGGCGTACCAGTGAAATTCCGGGGCTGTCAGTATCGCGACACACGCACACAGGCATACACGTTAAAAAACGTCCGCGGTGGAAAATTCGTGACGTGCTTATAACCCACATCCACCTTCTCATTCTCTCTCTCTTTCTCTTTCTCTCTCTTTCTCTCCCCCAGTTCTCGTAGCAAACATGTCCGCGTTCTCGTGAAAATCTCTCGTTCGACAGGAGAGTGTTTTTCGCAATACGCTCGTTTTCCTCGCGCTACACCAAAGTTCGGTCAGTTTCAACGTAAACGGGCGACTCTCCGCGTCCGGGGGCACAAAAAATTCAAAGTCGTTTTTCCTTGTCGTGCGAGGAAAATCAGCGCAGTTGGTGACCTGGGAATATGCGATATCGCGCGTATGGACGCGAACACCGGACACGATAGCTGGGTGAGTGGAAAGTCATTTCGATCGCGCGTACGCGAGAGAGACGGGAGAGAGGGAGTCCAAGAAAGAGAAAGAGAGAGAGAGAGAGAGAGAAAGTACGACTCCGGCGATTGCCAAACGAAATATCGGCTACGTCTTTGCCAGCTGGTTGCAAAAAAAATTCATTTCTTCGCTCCCTCGACTCTTCCAGATTCGAGATTCTTTCGTACACGCACGAAAATTTGCTCGATCACTTTTTAGACGTTACATAACAATTCGCCACTCTTCGTATGTTTGATTAACATCCGAAATGCAAATTTTCGCGTTTCTAGAGATACGTGTCGCGATCCCACCTAGTCGACGTTTCGCGTGTTTTACTCACACGTAAAAACCCTCTCCCCGAGTTCGCTGCCTAACGAGTTTTTCCCAGCGGCTTGTCAAACCGTTCGCTCGCGATTTTTCATGCCTGTCGCTCTCGCGGGTAACGGCCTAGTTGCGTCTTGAACATTCTTGCTGAGCGCCTTTCGAGACTCTTATTTTTAGATGAATTTTTCCTCAACATATGTTTCGCAAGGGGGGAACGGCTCGCTGCCGCTGCGCTTTATCAATGCCAATTTTATCGAGGTTCAATAGGTCCTTTTGTAGCTTTTCTGTACTATGGTATAGACCAGTGTTTGTCAACCTTTTTTATAAGGCGGCACACTTGAATCTCTGTAAAATTCTTACGGCGAGACTTCGTATTGGACTTCGCCCCGCGGCGACCGCCCCGCGAAACGACACTCGTCACGATCGGTGCCCGGGTATTATCACGTGATACATACATCCGCCTATTTTTTGGCGGCACACAAGAAATACACTCACGGCACACCAGTGTGCCGCGGCACACCGGTTGAAATTCACTGGTATAGACTGTTGGGAATTATACACATGAAAACTCGAATTGCCGTAAGCTGTTTGGACCGAGAGAAAAACTCATTGGGCAGTCGGATGTTTTGAAGTCGGGGAATACCGAAGATGCATTTGTTGTTTGTGAATGTTTTTATCTGCATTGCATTTTTTTTTCGGTTATTTCAGGTTGAAGATATATACTAGTACGAGCCTAACGGTCCAGCGGCTGTCTTAGCATGAATGTGAGTTTGCAACGTCTCTGGTTTAGCCCTTACTCTAAAATGCGAGAAGAAGCACAGCGAAGCTTTGCACAGTTGAAGTGGCCTTAAAATTTCTCGTGATGGATAAATTCGCCCAAAACAATCTGGGGTAAAGTTACAATGTGGGCATCTTCAAGGAAAATCATAGTGGGCATGGGGATTGTGACAGAGTTTTCTTAACGGCTTTGGGTGTTAAAGACTGCTGAGGACGCAAATTACTACAATGCTGTTGGCGTTTCGATCATTAGGATTCAACGAAAATTCTTTTGTATATTTTTATTTCCTCCTTATCATTAATTCAAAGAATATTTGCTGCTGATTGTGATTATAGATATTTCAATGAACAAATAAAAAAATTGTTGAGGGCGTTTTGCAGCTGAGAGTTGCCAAAAGAAATTGTAGCAAATAAAATCGGAATTTTTGTTGCATTCCAATTATGCAAACTTCAATATTGTATGCAACTAGAGTCTCCAGACAAGGAAATTCATTTGAAGTTTGAAGTTTGAAGTTTGCATTGTTGGAACACAACGAACATTTATTTTCTTTGAACTCCTAACTTATTATCTATTTTTATCTACACTGTTAGACTACCAGAATCGGTCAAACTTTTTTAAGGATTTTTACTAAATTTTACAAATGAGCAAAAAAAATATTTTGCATGATAAAAACATAAAAAAATTAGTTGCATTCCAATGATGCACACTCCAAAGTCATAATTTATCACTTGAAGTTCGATTGGATGCATTGATGCATTTGCTTTAAACAAAGTAGTACCTTCAATGAGTAATTAGGACTGAGTCAACTTAAAATCCTTCAGTGTTAATACAATAAATATGCAATGTCAACATAATCGCGAAAAATTGAGATAAGAGTAAAGTTTACTTCGTTGGGATACAGAGAATTTTTTTGTTTTTAACTGTTTTAATTTTTTTATCCTGTTTCTGGTTGTAAAAATCCCTTGACGATTGGAATCTGTCAAGAAAAGTTAGATACAACGATAAAAATTCGAAATAAAAATATAGAAAAGAATTTAAAGAAAAATGTTAAGGAATAAGTAACATCAATGAATAATCGTTTGGAAATGTATTTGTACATCATCATATTAACGACATCACTATATTGCTATCAATGATCAATTATGAACACTAATAAACATTATTTTATTATTAATTATATTGACAAACTACCAAACAACAAATTAATTGCCGAAAAAATTAATTATTTACTAAACGGCTGTATCAAAAAGTATATTATTTCCTCTACTACGATATTTCGAGATAGGATCATCAGCGCCACACCCAAGTATTCTTGCAAAACATAGTCTTGAAGTTTTAGTCATTGGAACACAACGAAATTCTCCACCCCTCGAATTTCTTAATTTTCATTATCATCAAAAATACCAAAAAATAGCTATTGAATCAACAAACAATTTTCCACACATTCCAACGATGCAAACTTCGTTATCACAAAAGGGCAATGGTAGATAAACTTCTCAAATGTTTCGACCCGTCCTCCTGATCGTAGAATCCGTACCGAGCGCGTCCCGGCAGGCCGAGGGTCGATCATGCCGCAGTGTCGAGTTACGGAGTGCAGAATCAAAATACGTGGGGGGCGATGCCGGCCTCCGGCCAGCAGCCGATGCCATCCACAGGGGGATTTCCACCTCAGCATCAGGCAACGAACCAGCCGAAGCAAGGTGGCGATCCCTGGGACTGGGGTAGCGAGAATGTGGACAACGGCAACGATTCGTGGAACTGGAGTCTCGATCAGCAGGCTGAAACGCAGCAGCAGCAATCATCGCAGCAACAACAACCACAACAACCGCAACAGCCTCAATTCGTGCCGTATCCGAACAACGTGCAGAGTCCGTCGAATCCTCAGCAGGACAATTACTACAAAAATTTGAACGGCAACAATCGGCCAATGCCGCCCACTGGTTCCCATCAGTTGGACGGAAGTGTCGTCAGAGCGGTACCGAGTCGCGAGCCAACGCCTCACCAGCAGCCCGACAATTACACGAACTATGGAAACTACGGCGCTAATCAGCAGCATCCGATGCAGGCGCGTTCGAACGCCCCGAAAACTTCGGCCAATCCTCCGACCGGAACGGAACATTCCCAGTGGTCGTCGGGGCAACAACAGCCACCAAATCAGCTGATCGATCATCCCGATCGTCAAATTCCCTCGTTCAATCCTTACTTTCAGCCTACGCCGCCCAGCTACGACGCGGCGACCTCCAGTCCCGCGATCCCTCAGCAACAATCCGTCGTAAACAATTACAACTGGAACGTCGAACAATCGCGTACTCCTCAAGCACAGAATTGGCAGAATCACACGGAAGTGTCCGCTCCCGGATACTGGCACGATAACGCGAACACGGAGCCCGTCGATGGCCGATACAAAAATCCAACCGAGAGTCAGTGGCAATCTTCGCGGGACTCCCAAACTCCTCAGACGATCGCGAACAATCCGGCGACCAATCAGTGGCAGAAACAGAACAGTCGCGAACCCGAATTGGCTAATCAGAGGCAGCCGTCCAGAGCCGTGAGTGTTGCGATTCTTCTTTCTTTCGATCTTTCTTAAGGGGAGATATACACCTGGGAACCGGAGAAAATGTCATTTTTGTGAATTTTTTTCAAGGAATTTGAAATTTCGGATTGGGGTTTTAATTATCTAAAAGTATATACATTCAAAAATATGTTTAATTTTCTTTATTTAAAAATGTCAAAAATATACAAGGATATCGTATGATCCTTGGAGCGTCGTAAAAAAATCTGCGTAAACGGTACCCACTGGCGTTTCTTCAAAAATCATCTGAAAAAAAAATCAAAAAGATTATTAAATTAGATACTATAATCTAGTACTTGTCATAGCCTATTTTGAAAATATCGATTTATGACAAAATGGCGGACGTTTGAACATAAATAGTGATCTGTGGGCCAAAAATTAGTTATTATTTTGCCTATAAAACAAAAACTAAGGAACGGAAAAAAAATCCTATGATAAGTACTAGATAATGGTATATAGAATAACCACGAAAAAACCTCAAGGCAAGCGGTTCATTGGTTTTCGAGAAATTTTGGGTACCGATTTGAAAAACGTGGTTTTGAGAAAAACGCGTTTGAAAATTTGGCAATGATTAAATCATGAAATTTGTCAACTTACATGGAATCATCGATACCAGGCCCATAGTGTAGGTCTTCTACGGTCGACGGAATGTTCATAGCATCTAAATCGATTTTTTCGACCATCTAGGTGTATATCTCTCCTTAAGGGGCTTCTCACTTTAGACGCTAAAAAAGGCTATTTTCATGAATTCTTTGATAGGTTTATATTATATATATTGATATGAAAGTGTTTACACTTAAGGGGAGGTACCTGAGTAAACGGTAGGATTATTTGAAATTTTCATTTTTGACGGAATTGCGACCGTTTTAATTTAACATTCGTTTTTCGTTCGCAATTTCCGACGATTTTGGATTGCATACACATTGCATAAAAAAGCAATGGTTCAATCAAATGAAAAACCCCTACGTGGCGAACGAGAAAAACTATCGAAGAATATTGTATCCAAATTTGGACAAAATCGGACAAGCCGCTTTTGAGATACATCTGGCACCGACTTTGAAAACTATGTTTCGAGATAATCGCGTTTGAATCGCTTCCAGTCGACGAATTTATTTTTAAAAATTCCTAAACATACCTCAATGTACATATTTTCCAATAAAAAAAACCCGGATCCAATCGAAACATTAGTTTTTGAGATAAAAATTCCCGAAGTTTACCTGTTTTTCGCGCCGTTTACTCAGGTACCTCCCCTTAATAGATATACACTCGAAATAAATTTAAATTTTTGTTTAAATGTATTTATGTAACCCAAACAAACTTTAAACGCGTTTTTCTCTGAAGAACGTTTGTCAAAGGCTTGTTGATAAAATCTTCGAAACTACTGAACCGATCCTTATGAAATGTTAACTATATTTTCTTTACAACGATAGCTATAGCTCATATCAAGGATTTTTTAAGATATTAATATTTACTATTTTTTTTGCCAAAAACGGTGAAAAAACACGTTTTTTTGTTCTTGTTTTTTTAAATGCCTGCCATTTTGTTATTTTTGCATATATAAACAATCGTATGATATACTCTATAGCCATGAACATACTGAATCTAAAACCGATTGATTTTTTTTGTTTCGGATGATCCATCTCCGAGATTTTATCAACATCACGGAGCTACAATTTTTTTAGAATATTTTTTTAGGACATTTCTTTAACTACCATTTTCGTCTATAAATAGTGACTTGAATAATTTTTTTAAACGTATTTCGAAAGTGTATTTATTAAGTGTAACGACTTTTATATCAATATATATATAATATAAACTTATCAAAGAAATGCATGAAAATAGCTTTTTTAGCGTCCAAAGTGAGAAGGCCCCTTAAGGCGTTGGAATACTGTGGTGACCCGAAAAAGTATACAATTTCAGATGCCCTTTGCCCAAAAGTGAACCTCCGATTAATATGCGGTTTTGCACTGTTTTTGAGAACACTATGAAAAGTAAAAAAATGAATATCATGAACGTAAAAGATCGTAATAAATAGCGTCGCGAGAGGAAGCTACTGGCTCTTTTTTTCAAAGCTGAACGAATAGCCGGTAACTAATTTCGGGATTATTTGAAAGAGGACCAAGTTTTTCTTTTGTACATGTACTTTTATATCGAGGTATTAAAGAAGCCAGCGATTTTTTTACGAATCGAATAAGAGCTAAAAAAATCTTCTAACCTTTGTGAAATCGCCTATAAAAAAATAATAATCGCCTAATCTTTTTGAAATCGTCTATAAAAAAAAAATAAAAATCGTTATGACGTTAGATTTTCCATCGTTGGAATGCAACAAATATTTTTTTCTTCAACTTCTTCATTTCATTACTATTAAAATCCTTTTTTTGCAAATTATGGTCGTAAATCTCTAATGAGAATACGTAAAAGCATTCCAGTGATTTGCATAGCCTAAATCGGCTGAAAAAATGTTTATCAATTTAGAAAAATTAACTTTCGTTGCATTTGAACGATGCGAATTTATGATGTTGAAGTTTGCATCGTTGTGCAACAAAAAAAGTAATTACTTTTAATTGCCCAAATTGTTTTTGGCCGTTTTATACTGTGAAAATCGCTCAAACGTTTTTTACGTATTCTTATTAGAGATTCACAACTTCAATTTGCAGTAAAAAAGGCTTTGTCTAATGCTAAAAATAAAGAAATTTAAAAAACCAAAAAAAAAAAAATCGTTGCCTTCCGCCAACGTAAACGTCAACGTCATGCGAATTTGGTTGGCTCACAATCCCAATTGGCTACAATTCGTATTTCCCTAACTCCGCAACCGAGATCATTCGATCGTGTCGGCAAGTCCGACCGTATTGAATACCGTCATTTAGCTTAGCCCAAATTTCGCGTTATTTTCGTTCGCCGCCAGCCACCGCTGAACCAGCCTCCCGGGGCGACCACGTGGGCACAGTCCAAGAGCCTGAGCAGTTCGCAATCTTGGCAACAGTTGCCAGTCCAAGGGGAGCCTTCGTCGGGGCATTGGTCGCAGCAGCACAGCGTGGATTCGATCGGCAACGCGGCTGACGTTGGTTCCGAGGAGGACGCGATACCGGGTCGAATATCATCGAAAGAGTGGACGCAGGTGAAGCCGCCGCTGGCGCACTTCGCCTCGTCAACGGCCTCGACGACTTCCGGTTCGATACCGAACTTATCGAGTAGCGCAGCGGATCCAACCGACGAGCGTAAAAAATCCCTGGCCACCTCGGTGGCGAGTTCGACGTCGTTGAACGACTCGCCGACCGAGGGAAAAGCGCCGATCCTCCACCAATCCACAAGTGGCAATTGGATCGCCGCGGCGCATTCCGAGCCTAACTCGACCTCGGACAATTCGGAGAACGTTTCGGCCCGCGAGATCCACAATCATCATCATCAGCAGCAGCAGCATCGCGGCGAGATCGATTGGAGCAACGACTCGGACTGGCTGAACGCCAGGCCTATGGCCGATCTGGCCTCGAGCGTCGGTCAACTGAGCCTCGGTTCGGCAAAATCTCAGCAGCACGAGATTACCTCGAGTTCATCGAGCGGACAACCGGTCTCGACCGAAGAGATCGCCTCCGCCGTCCAGGCGAGTCCGCGAAATTCTCTGGACAACGCGCAGGCGCGCTACGAGCCGCCGGCCACCGAACTTCCGGTGCATCCCTCGTATCCGGGCAATCCCCCGTGTCTCCCGGAAGTCCCGCAGACGAACTACGACCATTGGTACAATTGTAACTCGCCGCAGGCCCAACAATCGCAAATCGCTGCGAACTGGTACGCGAACGATCGCACGAGGTTGCCACCTCCGAGCCAGCAGCAGCAGCCGCCTCAGCCGCAATGGAGCACCGCCGACCAGACCGTCGAAAATTACGAAAACATTCAGCAACAAAGCGCGGACTTTGTCAATCTCGAGGTCGTCGCGCCGATCGCCCAGGAGCGCGACATTTACGGTTCTCGCGACTCGATCAATCGCGAAACACTGGAGAACGATCAGAAGCCCGCCAGCCGCCCGGAAACTATCAGCTATCTCGAGATACCCCAGACCCAAATGAGCGAACAACAACAGACACCCGAAAATTACGAATTCGCCTCGAACGATCGAAACACATTCCTCGAGACCGGCGAACTAACCGACTCCCATCAGGAACACGAGTCAACACCGCCATGCCAGGATGACGAGAACGACGAGGTGCCGAACGACATACCGTTCCTACGCGAAGTACCCGGACAATCGAGCTCCGGTGATCCGCGAAGAAATCGCGACGATCCCACCGGACAGGAACAACAGATACAGTCGAGTCCACGGGGTATCGCCGCTGATCCACGCAGAAACGATCCCACCGGACAGGCATTGATGCCCAACAGAAGTTCAGCGGTCGAACGTCGCGATGTTCCACCGGGACAGGAGAGAATCCTCACGAGCTTGCCTCGGCCGGAAAACGAGACGCTCGAGCGTCGCAACGATCCTTCCGGTCGCGAAAGATCATTGCCACCGCCGCCACCACCGCAGCCACGCAACGATCCGTCGGGCGAGGAACGCGCTCAAACCTCGCAATCCGTCGCTCTTGAGGCTAGCGAACTTCGCGAAATTCCCGGAAGCGGCACTGCCTCCGAGGAGTCGCCGATATCGATCGACAGCGGGGTCAGACTCGTTCCAGGTGGACCGTCACCCATCGAGACTGGACAGATCGCCGACGACAGAGGCAACGCCAGAATCGTCACGGGCTCGCGAGAAGTCGGCATGCCAACTCGTAAGCAATCCGCGTCTAACAATCAACTCTGCATTCAGCGTTCGGTCCTTTTCAACTTTCGCAATGAAGTTGCGGAAACTTACTTACGGACTTACAGACTTACTTACTTCCTACAGACTTAATTTAAGTTTGCGGACTTATTACAAACATTTTTTTTATTTTTTACTTCTGCGCAGAGTTGTGAAAATAGTAATTTTAAAATAATGCATTACTCATTACTTTAAATAATGTGTATTGGATAAGTTCTCCATTACAAATTACAAAAGTAATGTGTAATGGATGTGTGTTTCATTACAAATGAGAAAAGTAACGTGCAATGAATGCATGTGCCATTACAAATTTCAAAAAGTAATGTGTAATGGTTGCATGATCCATTACAAAGTTTAAAAAGTAGTGCGTAATGGTTGCATGATCCATTACAAATTTCAAAAAGTAATGTGCAATGGTTGCATGATCCATCACAAATTTCAAAAAGTAATGAGTAATGGATGCACGTTCCATTACAAATTTTAAAAAGTAATTTGTAATGGATGCATGTTCGATTACAAATTACAATTGATAAAAAGTAATCTGTAGTGGAGAATATTCCATTACACATAACAAAATTGCCGTGCTTGCATTAGAAATTTGCACATTTGCTAAAAGTTGCTGTCTTATTATTTAATTTCGCTCACTAAAAGTTCTTTCAAGACTAATTCATTTTTTTTTGCTTGAAACTCAATAATGCAGACGAAAAACGTTCAAATTAGAAGTTCGCACATTACTTTTACCTTGCTGTTTTACACAGACAAAGCTATCTACATGAAAAAGTCGATACTTTTAAAGACATGGACGAAGTTGCAAGCAAAAGCTGGTTACAAATAATGAAAAAAACTGCATATTGAAATTGATCTGATATGATATATTGTCTCTCATGATTTTTCGAAGTTTTGAGATATATAAGAATTTTTCGAGCATTAACATTGAAAACTGGAAAACAAATTCTTTTTATCACAAAGCTTCCTCTTTAAAAAAGCAAAAATTATGTGTAATGAATGCGTGCCTCATTGAGCATTGAAAAAGTAATATACCATGAATAAATGCAAAGAGCAATTACTATTATTATTATCAATTGATAATGGATATCGATTATAAAAGCAACGTGTAACAGATTACGCGTTGCAAACTTATAAAACTCCACTTCAAATTCAAATAGATCGAAATTGTTTGGTCTACTGAACAATCCATTCAAGGAGTTATAAATTTCAAACGATCTATATAGTTATCTGAAATAATAAAATAGGTATATCATGCAGAAACTATATAAAGCGACATGTTGTGTTTCAGTAACTTGTATTCATTTTTGTTATATTACTTATATTATTATTTACATCTTTTATTATTAGCTAGGTTACGTATATTTTATTAGAATGCTTATAATTGTGTTAAGTATAATTTCTTCCGCCTATTCTGCGGATTCGTGAGATACATGAAACATCATCTTAGCCACTGTTTTCTCTTTCTCTCTCGATCTTTTTCTCGCTTCTGTCGTTATAATTGTAACACGAGGTTTTTTTAACGGCCATATTTATTTTTCTAATGCACAAAACTCAATTTTGACCCCGGATTCTGAAAGAGTGCACATAAAAGTATGGGAGATCATGACTTTGTATTGAGAAGTAATTTTTTTTGATGATACAAATCTGGCTTGTATAAACCTTTTTTTTGTGTTGTCGAGTTTTATGCAGAAGAAAAACGAATTTACTTAAAACAAATTGCAATTAGCGAAATAAAATAATGAGATAGCAATGTGCAAATTTCTAATGTGAGCACGGCAATTTTTCTATTTGTGATGGAATATTCTCCGCTACGAATTACCTTATTGTAATTGTATTTTGTAATGAAGCACTCATTAATCATACATTACTTTTTCAATTTGTAATGGAACATGCGTCCATTACACATTACCTTTTGAAATTTGTAATGGATCATGCAACCATTACACATTACTTTTTGTAATTTGTAACGGAACATGCATTTATTGCACATTACTTTTCTTATTTGTAATGGAACACACATCCATTACACATTACCTTTGTCATTTGTAATGGAGCACACATCCATTACACATTACTTTTGTCATTTGTAATGGAACATATGTCCATTACACATTACTTTTGTAATTTATAATGGAACGTATATCCATTACACATTACTTTTGTAATTTGTAATGGAACATATATCCATTACACATTAATTTTGTAATTTGTAATGTATACAGTAATGCACTATCAAAATAATGCATTATTCACAACTCTGCTTCTGCGGACTTTTTTGTTTAATTTAACAAAATACGAACAATCTTCAACTACAATCGATTTCGAAATTTTCCATCGATTTTTGAAACGTCAATGTAGTGTAGCGTTTTCTTGACCTTAAAAGTACACTCAGTGACGAACATGAGTATATACAGGGTTTTTGGCACATGGACCGACACAATTTTTTAGGGGATTTGGGGGGGGGGGGGGGGCATTTGCTACTTTTTTCACTCTTAGACCCTAAGTCCTAAGTGTCACGGCAATTAAGAAACATTTTTTTTTTCGTTTTCTTTAATTACCCGAAATTTCGCCGTTAAGGGGCTATACCAGTGCGAACGCTGAAAGTTTGGGTGATTTTCGGGAATTTTTTTGGAAGAAAAGTACTCAATTAAATGTTTCGATAAAAAATCGATTTTTTCAAAGTGTCACACTGGTATAGCCCCTTAAATCGTCATAACTTTTTTGTCTGTGACTTTGATAAGACCGAAATAACTTTTGTTGTATTCTGCCATATATGTTTATTATAAATAAATTATTATTTGATACAATTGATTAAAAAAAAAATAACCCATGAGATTCCAAAGTCTTAAAAATGTGTAAATGTATGAAAAATGTCAATTTATAAATTCATTATAGAAAAAAACTAAAAGCAATTTTGAACTTGGCTTTGTTTCAAAAAGTTCTGTAGTTTATACCCTACCCAACGGTATGCTGCATGTCATAGAAATCATTCATTATGTGGTAAAAATAAAGAGAATAAGTTTTTTTTTATAATGAATTTAGACGTTGGAATGTTTCAAACATTTACATATTTTTAAGACTGGAAGCCAAGAGACACTTTCTCGAAACCAATTGTATCAAATAATGATATATTTATAATAAACGTACAAGGCAGAATACAACGAAAGTTATTTCGTGCTATTACAACCACAAATAAAAAAGTTATGACGATGAAAAGGCGAAATTTCGGTAATTAAAAATAAACGAAAAAAATCATATCTCAATTACTGTGACACTTAGGACATAGGTTTTTGATTTCATTGAACCATTGCATTTTTATGCAATGTGTATGCAATCCAAAGTCGTCGGAAATTGCGAACGAGAAACGAATGTTATATTGAAACGGTCGCAGTTCCGTCAAAAAAAAAATTTCAAAATATCCTCCGTGGCGAACGAGAAAAACTATCGAAGAATATTGTATCCAAATTTGGACAAAGTCGGACAAGCCGTTTTCGAGATACATCTGGCACCGACTTTGAAAACTATGTTTCGAAATAATCGCGTTTGACTCGCTTCCAGTCAACGAATTTATTTTAAAAAATTCCTAAACATACTTCAATGTTCATATTTTCCAATAAAAAAAAAACCCGGATCCAATCGAAACAGTAGTTTTTGAGATAAAAATCCTCGAAGTTTGCCTGTTTTTCTCGCCGTTTACTGAGGTACCTGCCCTTAAGAGAAAATCTGTGATCGATTCATATTTTGTCTAAGAAAGCTGTTTGGGCAGATAAAAACGTTTCGCGAAAGAGAAAAAACTCGATTTTTGTACTTTTTGGTCGGATCTGTGAGGCCCAAGAGTGTAGGGTTAATCGTCTCTTGTCCAATGCAGTCTCGACGACGCATCAGGAGCAACCGAGCGAGTCGAGGAGCAAGCGGGAGGAAGCGGTCGGGGCCTCGGTAGGGGAAACGCCGAGCGTTCTAGGACCACCGAATCGGCGCGATTCCTACGAGGACGGCGATGACGAGGGTTCGGGCAACAGCAGAGAAGGCAGCAGGGAACGACGCCGCGACCAGAGCCCTACGGACAGACGACGTTACGATTACGATCGAAAAGGCCCCTAGTGAGTTTGTTTGTTTGTTCCATCGAAATCATTTTCTCGAAATCTCACACAAAATACAAAATCTCATCTATACACGGAGAGAGCTAAATGTTAAAAATTACCGTGCAGTAACGGTAACCAGATGACAACCCTGAAACTTTGCTTATTATTACTGAGTAAAACACAGATCTTCACGATAATAAAATAAAATTTCTTCTTCAGATAGAACATTTTACCAGATTTTCTAGTAAATTTTGATGTGTAACAAAATACGCAAAACGTATCGTCTTTATAACAGTTATTTTAAAATTTATTATAAAATTTAATGAGTGTTATAGGGAAATGTATTGTGCTCTCGGTAAAAATTATCGTGCGCGCTTACTCTTGTATAGTAAAATTTTAGCTACGCATCTGAAATTTTCTGTAACGTGAGTTAAAAAAAACTTGTCGCATACGAATTATTATGTTTTTCTCACTTGTCACCACATGGACATATATCACGGTGAATTTTACCGTGAAATTGACGACAAAAATTACTTTTTAAGGGAAGGGTAGGGGTTTCAGCGTGAAAAAAACCCCTTTTTGCAATTTTTTTTCATCTATATGGATAGAGTAAATTTATTGAAAGCTTTTGCACATTGTTAAGTGTCAGTTCAAGAACATTCCGTGAAATTTGTACGTCAAAATATCCACAAACAAGCCGGTGATAAAGCTTTTCCAAGAACGCCTTTGGAAAAACACGATTTGCGGTGTTCACTGTATCTCAGCTGGAAATTATCTGAAATCAAGTGCCATTAAAATTTAGTCAAAGTATCATCAAATCCTCCCCCAACGGTCTTTGATAATTTTTTTTTCATTTCTAAATTTTTGGCGGTCATGTAAAGTGAAAAGTGCTATGTTTCACGAAAAATTCCGCCATTTTGGGGGTGGAAAACCCCCTCAATGTAAAAAAAATCTCAAACTAACCGTTGGGGGGAGGTATTTTATATGTAGAAAGTGTGTACTAAGTTTGAAATAAATCGGTCATGTAGTTTTCAAATGGCAGTGAACACGGACTTTGAAAAAGTGTTTTCGAGAAAAAACGCGGCACCGGTTTGTTTGTGGATATTTTCGCGTACAAATTTCACGGAATGTTCTTGAAATGACACTTAACAATGTACAAAAGGTTTCAAGAAATTTACTCTATCCACATAGATGAAAAAAACATCGCAAAAAAGTGTTTTTTTTTTCACGCTGAAACCCCTACCCTCCCCTTAATTTTCTCCGTGTATGTATTTTTTATTTAAATTATCATATCCAAACAAATGATCACTTTCGTCGAATGTTTTTAGCTACGACCGCGATCGCGAATACGACGACGATTATTACTACGATCGTCGACGGGGCGCCGATTACGATCGAGCCTACAATTCCCGGGAGGATTTGGATCGTCGGGACTCGTCGTACCGCGAGGGTGACCGTCGGCAGACCAGCCGCGACGATCTCGATCGGCACGCGCGCGAAGATCCCGAGAGACGTGGAAGATCGAAGGACGAGCTGGACGAGAGCGACCCGAGACGCCGAGGCGACAGGCGAGTCGACGACCCGCCGAGACGTCGAGATCGCGAACCTCGCGATTTCGATCCGCGCTATCCGCGAACCGATCCGCGCGATCGCGAATATCCCGAACGCCGGAGGGACGAACGTCGACCCCGACGTTACGACGATTACGATCCCCGCGATCCGCCCTCCCGACGCGACTATTACGAGGATCCTTACGCGCGAAGGTGAGATTTTCGTCCTCGCGATTAAGACCTGAGGCCACCGTAACGTGGATAAAATCATGTGCGAATTCGACAATGTTTTTTTCGTGTGAAAAAGTGATTCACTCATAAAATTAATTACACATCTATTCAGTATGAATATCAAGCTGTTAGAAAATATATTTTTTTTTTCGATGTACAAAATGGCCGACTACTAGTATTTTCTTTTGTTATCTTTTTTTTAGGCGCTCCGCGGCATGACATTTAGCATCCACAATTTTTTACCTAGAACAAAAAACAAAAATTCTCGTCAATCTACATTAGAATACCTAGAGAAGTACGTAGGGAATTAAAAAAATATTGTTTTATTCAAAAGTTGTATGTATTTGAACTTAAGAAATGAATTTTCAGTGAAAAATTTCGTTATAACTGCTCATAAAATGAAAATTTTTCGATTAAAACATAACTTTTGAATTTAAAGCAAATCGAGTGAAAATTGTTGAAGTTATTTGTCACGCCAAATGGAAAAAAAGCTGTTTCGAGAAGTTTCGAGTAGTCGGTCATTTTTTACATCGAAAAAAAATATATATATATATTTTCTAACAGCTTGATATTTGTACTAAATAGATGTGTAATTAATTTTATGAGTGAATCACTTTTTCATACGAAAAAAAATTGTTAAATTCGCACATGATGGTATACCCGTTACTGTGGTTTAAGGCCTTAAGACGCGAAAGCCGCGGGACTCAGAAGAATTCGGCGATCTTTGACTGATCTTTTTGCAGTTCCAGGCCTTCGAGCAGATCGTCCTACAACGATCGCGATCGAGACTATTATATGCGAGCGCGAGATCCCTACTACGGTTACAATGGTTCGTATGCGAAATAGGGTATTTTACTCTTTCTAAGAAAAATGCTAAGAATGTATAAATAAGGTAGTTTGCGCAACGAGCAATCGAGTAATGTTGGTTCTAATTTATAAAAACACAAAAGAAATTGTGTAATTCATTTTTAAAGAAATACTTTTTTTTCTGCTCAACGGACATGCGAAACGGTAGCCGCCATAATGGATTCCGACGTGACGTCATTGACATAGTAAACAAAGAAAGCGGTAGACGTATTACTCTCTAACCTGTGAAAGAAAGCGTCAACAACTATATATTCTCGTTTGTCATAGTTATATGCAAATTTTCAAATAGTTATCTGTACTTTAAAAAAGAACAAATGAGTTTTTTTTCGGACTATGACTTTGGATTTCTCCTCGCAACTTTTAACCAAGTCTTCCTCATATTTATATCAATTGGCATTTTAATCTACAACTTCCCCGGTGTTTTTACACTAGTGTTCTTACATTTAGGAACAACACACCAATGATAGGGATTGTAACTCACTTTTACCCAAAAAAAAATTACGTATTCACTATTGACGCAGCGTCGATGTTTACTATGCAAGTGACGTCACGAACCGAAGCAGCATGGCGGCTAGCGTTTTACCGCGGAAATTTTAAATGTAAAATTCACGTGCACGCTTTTTACAGCGCTTATCGATTTCATAGAATAGAAATAAAAATTCTAGTAGTTTATTATCACCAAAGGATCAAATTGAGACACCTTACACAAAAGGTTGTAATACCCGGTTCTTCAAGAGACTCCGTCTACCTAGAAGCCCGCAAAAAATGGCCATAATCCGAATTTTTTTTCTGGGAAACGGTTGGTGCAAAAAAGTCGCATTTTATTTTAACACAACGGTACATTGAGAGCCTTAAATAAATCACCAAAAAAAAACAACGAAAACATGGCCGCCGGCAGATGATGAAATTTTTTTCGCGACGTTTGGCGTGGGATAGTCGAGCTCAAACGGTCCATTTGAAGTCTAAAAACCGAACGGGTTATTCAAGTTAACGATAAATACGAGTCATTAACGGAGACTGTCCTTGGAGTGCCATATTTCAGGTGTTTACATTTTATTTTTTTTTAAAGGAAACGAGTAACGCTTTTTGAGCGCGGTTTTTTTCTTGCTTTTATTCATGATATACAGAACGTTGAAAAAATGTTTTTTTGAAAAAAAAAACCAAAATGGCGGCCGTTGCAGCTTCGCGAAAACAGGTCCTCATATCGCGGGAGGTAAACGGCTGACATCACTGCCCCCTCTTTGTTGATCTGAAACACAAATTCAAAGCATATTATCAATCTGTGACCCTTTGGTCATGGAATGACGGATGGGTTTTTCGTTTAGTACAAATTTCGGAAAATGGCGGCAATTTAAAAAAAATCGAATTTTCGCGTTTTTTTTCGCATAAAAAGATAAATAATAAATGCAAACTGTATCTATCGAAAAAACGATCCGTCATTCCGTGAAGACATATTTTCTGAGTATGCTCTCCAAATTTCAGGTCGATATGTTAATTACAGCGGTCAGGAGAATGTCAGCCATTTTTAAAAACGTGTTTTCGAGAAAAACGCGTTTAAAGTTTTGTAATGTGTTTACACAAATGTGTTTATAATTACCGCTAATCGGCAATGCCTGGTCCATAGAGGCATCCCTCTTCTTCTAGCTGCTCATGTTGAGCCGCTAACATCTCCCGCTGCTTTCAAGGACAAAGTCTCCCTTAACGATCGTCGACTTTTAAAATCATTTGATTAACAACGTGGCGACGAATTGAAACTAGAGCATACAAGATCTATGAAAAAAGTCGTCATTTTTACGTAAATATTAAGAAATGAAGATCGATCTTGAAAAAGTGAGATCGCCAACGACCTTTAAATATTTCTCATCGTATCTCCGGTATATTTGGAAACAATCCATCAAGTGGTTCTCGAGGTATCATGTCCACCGACTTTGAAAACAGTCTTTCGAAAAAAAGGCATATTAGGAATATTTCAATGAAATTTTCAGGGAATATAGTTGAAAGGTGATGCTATCGGATAAAAATATTTTTGGAAAATGCGATTTTTTGAGCCACCTAGACTCAAATACTAACTGTGTTTCAAGGCGGAATATGTTAAGCATTTTTTGTGAGATTTTTTAAACTAAGAAATAGTTATTTTACATTTAACAAATTGTAGGTACGCTTTAATAGTATATTTAAGTATACAAAACAATTTTTAAAAATTCATTTATCATTAAGATGGCGGAGCTATGTCAGAGTGTTACTGCAAGGTTGCCTCGGAAGTTGCGAATCGGCGTGCAGTCTACCTTGCCGTAGACTTTGATTTGCAAAAAAATTCAACATTTTTTTTTCATTTGGACCATGTGTATTTTCTATTTGACAGTAATTAAAATGAAAAAAAAAAAAATGCAAATTTAAGAGCATGGTACGCATTTACAAACAAAAATCAACATTTCACCCCTAATTTCTGTAAAATTTGTCAACATATCATCAACATTGCCACCTCAATATCAATGGTAATCGAGTTCCAACTCAATCGGCACAATAGTTTTTGAGTAATCCTGCACGCCAATTTCGAAAATGGAGTTTTGAGAAAAACGCGTTTGAAGTTTACATAGAATTTGAATCAAATTGCACTAGGTACTTGTGGTAACTAATTACTTAAGTAATCTGTTACAAAGTAATTAAATGATCAATTACAGTAGCAATTGTAATTGTTAGTTGTAAACTTAATTACTTTTTGCCCATCCTTGCCAGCCCCTCTGCCTGCGGCGGTCGCTCCGAACCCGAGCGGCGAGGCAAAGCGTCGACGGACTGTAGCGTTTAAAGTTTTTCGAATTTCGCTTTGAAACGTTGGGAAAATATTCTACATATCTAGTTCTATCGTTTAAGGCGACATATACATTTATAACGATAAAAAAATTGATTTCTTTTTTTGTTCTCTTTAAACGATAGAACTACATATGTAGAATATTTTCCCAAAGTTTCAAAGGAAAATTCGAAAAACTTCAAACGTTACAGCCCGTCAACGCTGTGCCTCACCGCTCGGATTCGAAGCGGGCGTAAAGTTCGAACGCGTTCTTCTCGAAACTGCATTTTCGAAATTGGCGTGCAGGATTGCTCAAAAACTATTGAGCCGATCAAGTTGAAACTTGGTAGAAATATTGATAATACTGCTACCTTCTCCTTGATGAGAATTGTTTTGGAAAAATTAGAAAAAAAGACTACTTTTTTAAACCAAATTTTACAAAAATTTTGCTTGAAATGTTGATTTTTGTTTGCAAACGCGTGCCATTCTCTTAAGTTTGCATTTTCTTCATTTTAGTTATTATCAAATAGAAACTATACGTGTTCGACAGAAAAAATGTTTGATTTTTCGGCAAATCAAAGTCTATGGGAAGCTAGACTGCACGTCGATTGCCACAACTCCGCCATTTTGAAGATAAATGCATTAAAAAATTGTTTTGTATAATTAAATATACTATTAAAGTATACCTATAGTTTGATAAATGTAGAATCATTATTTCTCACTTTAAAAAATCCGTCAAAATTGCTACATTTTTTCCGCCCGATTGTATATCCCACCACAAAGTAAAAAAAGAACAAATCGCTTTTTTGTATCGTTCTAAATGTATATACCGCCTTAAGGGGAGATATACATCTAGGAGCCGGAAAAAAGGTCATTTTTGTGAAATTTTTCAAGGAAAACTTTGAAATTTCGGCTTGGGGTTTTCATTATCTAAAAGTATATACATTCAAAAATATGTTTAATTTTCTTTATTTAAAAATATCAGAAATATACAAAGATATTGTATGATCCTTGGAGCGTCGTAAAAAAATCTGCGTAAACGGTACCCACTGGCGTTTCTTCAAAAATGATCTGAAAAAAAAAACCAAAAAGATTATTAAATTAGATACTATAATCTAGTACTTGTCATAGTCGATTTTGAAAATATCGATTTATGACAAAATGGCGGACGTTTGAACATAAATAGTGATTTTTGGGCCAAAGATAGTTATTATTTTGCCTATAAAACAAAAACTAAGTAACGGAAAAAAATCCTATGACAAATACTAGATAATGGTGTATAGAATAACCACAAAAAACCTCAAGGCAATCGGTTCATTGGTTTTCGAGAAATTTTGGACACCGATTTGAAAAACGTGGTTTTGAAAAAAACGCGTTTGAAAATTTGGGAATGAATAAATCATGAAATTTGTCAACTTGCATGGAATCATCGATACCAGGCCCATAGTGTAGGTCTTCTACGGTCGACGGAATGTTCATAGCTTCTAAATTCTCGACCTCGACCATCTAGGTGTATATCTCTCCTTAATTCGACGTACCGATCACGCGCGTGACTAACGAACTGACTCGAGCGCTTTTTTTCTCCATATCCAGCTGGTTACAATGGATACGACTACGGGGCGAATTACAACGCGAATTATTACTCGTATCTGGAGAATCTTCGGCGCACGAATCCCGCCGCGTACTCCGAGTGGTATCACAAATACTACGCCAATCAGCATCAGCCTCAGGTCCCGAGAACGGTCGGTTTGAGCTATCAGGAGGATCGCGCGAGCGTGCACTCCGGGCGAAGCTCCTGCGAAGACAGGTGAGACGAAACGATCGCCGACTACTCGCCTCGGTTTTTTCCTCGCAATTATGAAACTCGTCCCGTTCGAACGACGCGAAAATCTCCCGCGAAAAATGTGGGTGAAAAAACGCGAAGATACATTTTGTTCAGAAATTTGCCGTTCTTTCGAACGATACAAGTTTCATCGTAATCCGCATTTGATTTCGATCGCACGTCAAAATCGTTTCAATTGCATGGCCAGATTGTTGGCGAATCCAAGTTTTTGCTTCCACGCGCCGAACAAGTCACTGTACGTCTCGTATTTCGGATATCCCGGATACGCCGAGAGTCCCCCGCGTCGAAGACGCCCGAGTTGTCGATACGAGGATAGGTGAGAGCCGGAGATAAGCTTGTAGCTCGGCTCGAAAAATAAGAGACTGCGAGGGCACTCTGGGGCCCGAGACGTACTGAGAGAACTACCGTATCGATTGTAGCCCCTCGACCCGTTTTAGTGTGCTTCACTTCCTCCGCATAGATCTTTTTTTCTATTTTCTTTAATTTTTTTTATTTTGCGGACTTTTTATTTATTTTGTAAAATACTCTCTTCTCACTAATTTATTTTTTTTGTTTTGTTTTTTTTTTATTTTTCCATATATAATATATGGAATAATATGAAATATAAAATATATATATTATATATTATATATATATATAAAATATAGAATATCAAATATATAAATATATACAATATAATAAAATATATATTATATTATACGAATATAAAATTTATATTATATTTTATATTCGTATCTTGATACGAATATTATTAACACCTTGGTCCATTTTCATCCCTCTTATTAACGAGCTGCTCATTTTTTTCGCCATTTTGAGGGACACACCCGAAAAATCGATGCTGCGGAAAGAAAAAAATTCCTTCGGTGTAAAACCATTGAAAAATAGAACAATTTCAGAGATATGCATTGACTTGGAGAATTGATGGATGGTGGCGAGAAAAACAGGAGTAAAAATGGCTCCAGAGTGCAAAGGAGTGCTAGAACTAAGGGGTTAGGCTACTGTAACGACCCAAAAATCGGGGTTATTTAAAAATAATATAATATAATAAGGAATAAGTAAGATGATTAGAAAATCGTTTGGACATTTATTTGTATGTGCATTAACAAAGTTGTGTACCAATTTCCATTAAAAATATGGATAATTAAAAAAGTTATGAACAATCTAGTGATTTCCATTAAAAATATGTTTCCATTAAAAATATGGATTCCATATTTCCATTAAAATTATGGATTTTTTTTATTTTTAATGGAAAAAATTTTTAATGGAAAAAATTTTTAATGGAAAAAATTTCCATTAAAAATATGGATAATTAAAAAAGTTATGAACAATCTAGTGAAGGACCTTTGATCGTGAGGGGCTGGATGGTGCACTTGATTTTGGCCACTCAGTTGATTTGAAACAAAAAAAAGTTTTTTTTTGGTAATTCTTTAGATAAGTGACTTTTCCGAAAAATTGTTGTTTCTAAACAAACCCAATTTCGGCGTCGAAATGTTTAAAAATGCCGTATTGTATCACGTGTTTCCGCGAACATTAAAACCCCATAACTTTTTATAGGGGGGGGGGGGGGGTGAATTTCAGCTTCCCCCGACTGAATATCATCATTTATAACCTAACGAATGAAAAAATAGCAAAAAAATGTTAGGCTCATTTTTCGGAAAAGTCACTTATCTAAAGAATTACCAGTTTTTTTTAACTAAAATAGATTGTATTTTTTAAGATTCGACCGAGTTTTTTTTGTCACTGTGTTTCACCCGTAAAAAAAAGTTAATTTTTTTGTTCGATTTTTCGAACAAGCATGATATCATTATTGTTAATAACTAATGAAAAAAATGTTAAGAAGAAAAACGTTGGTCAAGACTAAACTACTATTACACTGAATAAGTGTACGGAATTTCAAGTCAATCCATTCATTAGATGTCGAAAAATCGTGTACACCGCTTTGAAGAACATGGTGTCGAGAAAAGCGTGTTTAACACTTCATTCGTAAACTTTTTCCGGTACCTTCCGTCTGTAAACCTCGGTATTCCAAGTCCTGCCGTTTTTACCTAGTTAGTACATTCAACATTTTTTGAAAAAAATCATGTTATTTTTCGAAACATTCAATTTAATATATAAACCATAAAAATAAGAGGCAAATACATTTTTTCATGTATTTTTTGTTAAATGGATTAAGCATTAAGTTCACAGACGAAGTGTTAAAGTTAACCTTTATTCTGCGTTTCCTGCACCATATGTCGAATTTTCCAATTTAAGTTGCCTCAAGCGACCAACGAGGGTTCGTCATTTTCACAGTAGCCAAACCCCTAAACAAGCTGCAATAATTCAGGTATTTGTAGAAACCCGTGTATTGCTGCGGCTGGTAATTAATTTTGTATCTCTTGGCACTACGTTTTCAATTTGTCAAAACTCCCGGCGTTTATTCCCAATCGCATACACCGTAGAACTAGTGTGAATATTTTTTCTTCGCGTCTCACATATTACGTGTTCATTACACCGATAAAATCAAAATAACCGTATAATCCACATACTTGTTTTATTTTTTTATACGATATCATCTGCGTTTGTGGGCAATATTCGAATGACACAGAACTACCACCAGCGAGAAGAGGACACTCGGTGAGATGTCGGTTCTCGAGGACTCTAGAATTGTCTCGTCTCGTTTGACACCCACGAAATTCTCCACGTCTCATGTTATAGGTAAGATTAAAAAATTAAAAATATATATATATACTCAGACATAAAAACAAAATTTCTCAAATATATTTAAAAACAATTATGTGTTGAATTTTTTTCAGTCAACATTTTTCCCTCTATTAAGATATTAAAGTTTGCATCGTTGGAGTGCAACGAAAATAATGATTTTTAATTTGCTCCAATGTCTTTTGGCAACTCTTGGCTACGTTTTTTTTTGTCAATTTGCTTATCCGGAGACCGATAATCTAAATTTGTAAAAAAAGAATCCGAAATATTGAAAAGGAGGAGATAAAAATAGAATTTTCGTTGCACTTCAACGATTGAAACTTCAAGAGCGTCTCTGATTATCTTATTTCAAACCCCATAGCTCTCTTATATAAAATCCAAATGAGCTGCTGAATAACGAATGCCAAGGTGCTGTGATTTTTTTTTTCACGTCATTTACTTTTTTTAATAAAAAAAAACATCATTAAGGTTCCCTCTCGATTGGCTCATTGCTCCACGTCCACGCCTGCTATCCGGCCGACGGGGAGCGGGCAAAAGTGGACATTCTTCGACTGGACTACCACCTGATGCACGATCCCGTTGCCCGAGAACTCCGAACGTACCCGGGACCGCTCATTAAGCAAGTGTAATTATGGCAACTAGAATTTTAAGCATGAGGAACGGAAGCACAACGACCAAGAAGAATCGCCGAATTCCTTTATATTTTTAAACACCATCGAACATTTTTACAGGCTGGAAATCGTATTCTTCTCTGAGAATCTCATACCATTTTGATTACGCCTTCATTAATTTTAACGCCTTAGGCCACGGGTATAAAATCATGTGCGATTTCAACAATTTTTTTGCGCGTGAAAGTGATTCACTCATAAAATTAATTACACATCTATTTAGTATGAATATCAAGCTGTTAGAAAATATATGTAAATTTTTTTCGATGTACAAAATGGCCGACTACTAATATTTTCTTTTTTGTTTAGGCGCTCCGCGGCGTGACATTTAGCATCCACAATTTTTTACCTATAACAAGAAACAAAAATTCTCGTCTATCGACATTAGAATATCTAGAGAAGTACGTACGGAATTTAAAAAGTATTGTTTTATTCAAAAGTTGTAGATATTTGAACTTAAGAAATGAATTTTCAGTGAAAAATTTTGTTATGCCTGCTCATAAACTGTTCACAAAATGAAAAGTTTTCGATTAATCAGAAATTTCGTACGTACTTCTCTGCGAAATGCAATTAGGAACATAACTTTTAAATTTGAAGTATATCGAGTGAAAATTGTTGGAGTTATTTGTCACGCCAATTGGAAAAAACCTGCTTGGAGAAGTTTCGAGTAGTCGGCCATTTTGTACATCGTAAAAAATATATATGTTCTAACAGCTTGATATTCATACTAAATAGATGTGTAAATAATTTTATGAGCGAATCACTTTTTCATACGAAAAAAAATGTTCAATTCGCACATGATTTTATATCCGTTACTGTGGCCCAAGGTTTCAATCTAAATCTATTTCACGAGAGAAAAACCGAATAAACTTCAATAATTTGTGATAAAAACATGGCTGATTCAACAGGGGTGTAACTCACAAGAAAACCATCATCGAGTATTGCGAATCGAAGATAAAGAGGGCAACAGTCAACGACGAGCTCGTCGACAAGGCGTCTTACATTCTCCTCTACGAGCTGATGATCATGTTGATCCAGCAGAACGGGGTACGGCACTTTTCCTCTCCCCGCCCGCGTCTCATTCCCAAATGACGATGAAAAACATTAACTTTTCTATGATCACGATAAAAACGATATAAAAAATGTGCAGAACGTCGTGGGAGTCGACATCGCCCAACTTTTGCTCAGGAACAAGGAAGCTCATCCGTACAGCGTGACCAAGGCGAATCACGAGTCGGTGCGCCGTGAATCGACGATATCCCAGAGATCCGGAGGCACCGGTGGCGACAGTTCCGCCCACGAGGGATCGCCGGGCGAGGAAGTTCCGGAACCTCCGAAGCCACGAAAAACGGTCGAACAAATGACCGACGAATTCAGGAACACTCTACTGTACGGCCTCGTTCAAGAAGCATTAGGTACATCATTTCGTTTCTTCTCCGTTATCGCTCGAGCCCTCGTCGATTCGTTTCCTCACGTCTCATTTTTCTGACCGTTTGATTCTTTTCGCAACAGAATACGCGATGACCGAGGGCCTCTGGGGTCACGCGCTCTTTCTCGCGAGCAAATTGGACAAACGCACTCACGCCTCGGTAATGACGCGCTTCGCGAACAGTCTCCCGACGCAGGATCCTCTGCAGACGCTCTATCAGCTGCACTCGGGTCGCGTACCCGCCAGTGTCACGGTGAGTGCGACTGTGAGCAGTTTTTTTTTGCAATGGACGCCGCCTCGCGGAGAAAGCTTTGCGAGCGAAATAAAGTGAAACGAGAGCAATCTGTGGATTGAAAGTTCGCAGGAATTTTTTCCTTAGCCGGCAGCACTTCAGGATTTAGAATAAACTGCTGATTTTCATTTTTTTTTTTTTTTTTTTTTTGAAAGAACGATTGCTTCACCATTTTTGAGACGTAGGGTGTGTTTTATTACGACTTTTGACTGTTACATGGTATTTTCATTTTATTAAGGCCTTAGGCCATTCTAGAGGCCGAAAAAATAGGCTTTTTGGGGATTTTTTTCAGAAAAACTACAAAATAAATCGAATTTACAAAAAAGGGTGTTTATTATACATATCAATGACTGTATATAATAATTTTTTTGAAGCGATTAATTTGCAAATGGCGGCTGTGCAGCGTTTATCTCAAAACTGCATTTTTTAAGTCGACCGAAAACATAACTCAGACAATTTTCAACCGATTCACTTGAAATGTTGAATATATCTTGAAAAATACATTGTCTATGGAAGTACGTAGGATTTTTTTGTTATATTGCATAGTTAATTTGTTATTAACAATTTTTAGGCAAATTTTGGAAAGTGAAAAATTTGACAACTAAACCGCCAGATAATTGACGATTTGACGATTGTTATTATTATTATAATTATACTTATATTATATTATGATTTATAATTAATAATTAATTATAATTATTAATTATTATTATAATTATACTTATATTATAATTATAATACGATTAAAAGTATTCGAGTAGGAAAATAATACCGAATACATGTCAGATGGATATTAATTTTTTTCGATACTGAATCCACCTCGATTCGGTATTCATTCCAAAATGAATGATGAATCCAACTGAATTCCGTATTCATTTCAACATAAGAAATGAATCCAATTCGATTCAGTATTCATTTCGTATTCGGATATCATCAAATTGAATAATCTGGAAAAATTGACAGAAAAAATGTTTATTCTATTGAAACATTATCGTTCGATTGCATTATATTTTCCCAAAGGAAATCGCGCTCTTAGTATCTAGTAACTCAAGAAATGGGGGTAGAAATAGGACATTATATTTGTCCCATTTCCATTATCCATTTTTCCAGATGATTCAATTTGATGATATCCGAATACGGAATGAATACTGAATCGAGCTGGATTCATTACTTATGTTGAAATGAATACTGAATTCAGTAGGATTCATTATTCATTTTTATGAATACATGAATTATGAATTATGAATGAATACTGGATTCATTTTTATGAATACATTTTTATTCATTCATTATGAATACTGAATCCAGTAGGATTCATTATTCATGTTCGGAATGAGTACTGAATCCAGTAGGATTCTTTATTCATTATCGGAATGAATTTTGAACAAGTTTCTTTATTATTCACGAATAAAAAAATTCGAATATGCCCAACTCTGCTCCCAACAATATATATAACAAAGAAAATAATTTAGTTTGGGTTCTGCCCGCACGTTTCAAACTCGATATAGCAACAACCTCAAGAGCGTTTCTTCGAGTAGAAGAATGACAGGGTTGTTTCAATTCCATTTCAGTGCGTCTCCGATCCAAAGTGGGACGACTGGCGACCCCACTTGGCGATGATAATATCGAACACATCGGCGAATCCGGAAGTGAATCGTCGTTCGATAACGAGCCTGGGTGACACGCTGGCGTCGCGTGGTGACATTCACGCTGCTCACTTCTGCTACATCCTGGCCCAATTGGATTTCGGAGCTTACGGCGTGGCCGGTGTAAAGCTCGTTCTCATAGGCTCGAATCATCAGCGACCTTACGACGAATTCGTCACGCCCGAGGCGATAATGCTCACGGAAATATACGAGTACGCTCGTAACTTGAGCGAGCCGGGCTTCACTCTCGTGGACTTGCAAACGTTCAAATTCGAGTCGGCTCGGAAAATGGTCGACTACGGTCTCATGGAGAAGGCGCTTTTGTATCTCGAGCAAATAGCTGTCAACGTGGCGAACGATCCGTCCAAGTACAAGGCCTCGTTCATCAACGACGTTTACACCTTGGGCGATCGCATCAAGTATCACGATCCCGTGTGCAAAGATTCGACAGAGGACGCCGCGAGTCTCGCTTGGCTCGACAATCTCGCGGAGATTCTCGATCGCTGTCAGAACGGCGAGATTGTCCAGGATTGCGCTGATCGACGCGCCAACGATCCGCGAGAGAGTTTCAACGCGTTGGAGCAGGAGAATCACGAGGCGGCGCAGAGTCGGGCGTTGGGACGAAACGACGCTTACGAGGCGCCGACGTCGCTCATGGAGATACCCAGCGTCGACGAGCCACGCAACGACTGGCAGACCCACTCGTCCCTACCTGCCAATCTACCGGAACAGTACAGCTCCGTCGAGCAGTCGTCTCTTTATCCAACCCCCAACGACAACAATCAATACAATCAGAACCAGCAACAGGAATATTGGAGCCAGCAGAATTACGCGCAACAGGATTATCAGAGCCAGGACTACAACGCCGGCGAGTGGCAACAACAGCCGGCGAGTCAAGCACAATATCAGACCGAGCAAACGGACGTCGACGGGAGTCAGCAACAGCCAACATGGAATTACGAGGTGAGCTAACGTGATTTGGGCTCTCGTAGCCCCTCTAACGAGCCTTCATCATTCGTGATGGAAGCTTGCATCGTTGGAATGCAACGAAAATTATTTTCTTACATTTCTTATTTTTATCATTATGTATAATTTTTTCTACTTACACTTTAAGGCGTTACCCCTACTTGTAGCGCAAAAAAAGGCCTTTTTCATGAATTTTTTTAAAGAAAACTACAAAACTTTTTAATCGATCAATATACCATCTTAAAGAACACATCTTGAAGAACTTTCAGTAGTTTTTTTTATTGAAAAATATTACATTGTTTAGTGGCAAATGGCCGTCAATGAAATAATGTTTTTATATACACGGTTTGCGGTGACCAACATTGCGGCGAAGTGGATCATCTGAAAAAAAAATGCGGATGGATTTAGTCAAATATAAGTATAAACTAGTCTTTAATCGAAGGATTTTAAAAAATATTCATTTTTCACAAAATGGCGGACAGTCAAAGTTAATGGTTCGATTTTAACGAAAAAACGGCCGTTTTTGGCTATAAAACGGCCATTTTTTTTTTTTTTTTTTTTTTTTTTTTTTTTTCGAAAAAAAAAATCGAACTATTAAAGACTACATTTTTATGTATTAAATAAGCCTGCAAAATTTCAAGAAGATCGGTTAATTAGTGTTCGAGTAATCTTGGTCACCAACTGCAGAAATGCCATTTTGAGAAAAACGCGTTTAGTTTCAATTTCAGTTTACACGAAGAAAATATTTTTTTTGTAAACTTACATAGTCATCTATTCCGGGCCCATACAGAAGTATGGGCCCGGATACTTATACTTCAAAAAAATGCAATAAAAAAAAGTCAATTTTTTCAAAATCGCAAGTGGGGGTAACCCCTTAAAGGGTTCTCTCACTTTAGACGCTTAAAAAACGCTATTTTCATGGATTTTTTTGACACGCTTATATTATAGATATTGATATAATAGTTGTTACACTCAATACATACACTTTCGAAATACATAAACAAATTTTTGTTTGTATTTATGTAACACAAATAAACTTTGAACGCGTTTTTCTCGAAACAACGTCTTTCGACGGCTTGTTGATAAAATCTTCGGTAAATATTCGGAAGTGTCACTCCCGTCAGAATCGAGCTGATTTTTTTTGTGTGGTTTCTTACAGTTGAAAAACATTATATTTAATTTTATTATGGCAGCGCATCAACAAAAACAGTGTCAATAAATATTTTTCGAAAGATTTTTATTCGTCGATTTTTCGAATTTTTTTCCAAGATTCAAGATTTTCAAGACCCAAACAAACCTGCGTCATTGAAATATAACTTAATATAAGGTTTTATAATCATGAAGAATGGATACAAAAATTTACAGCCTCTTTTTAGCGGGAGTGACAGTTCCGAATATTTACCAACTTCGAAACTACTGAACCGATCCTTATGAAATTTTAAGGCCTTATATACACTTGCAGCGGGCGGAGGGACGTGATTTTCTTGATTTTTTTTCGATGGGAAAATAAATGTTTACTGAAAAACTGTGAACAACATCGATTACCAACCAAAAACGGTGAAAAAAAACGTTTTTCTTTCATTTTTCCGAAAAATGTTCGCCATTTTGTTGTTTGCATATATAAAAAGCGATGTAGCCATTAACCTACTGAATCTAAAACCGTTTGATATTTTCGTTCGGATGATCCATCTCCGAGACTTCATCAACAGCGCAGACCTACAATTTTTTAGGTCATTTTTTTAACTACCATTTTCGTCTATAAATAGTGACGGAAATAAATTTGAAAAAAATATATTTTATGTATTTCGAAAGTGTATTTATTAAGTGTAACAACTTTTATATCAATACCTATAATATAAATCAATCAAAAAAATTCATGAAGATAGCCTTTTTTAGCGTCTAAAGTGAGAAGTGAGATAGGGTATTTGACTGTTGTACGGAAATCATCCTAAATGGTTAATTATTTTACATCATTCTCGCAATATTTTTTATCTTCGTAAATGTCAGTATTTACGATATAAATAGGCAATAACATTTAAATATTCAACTAGGCCGCCAAAACATTCCCGTTGTCGGATATGTAGTCACGTGACGCATATGACGTCGCATGCCAGTAAACAAGGTAAAGGACCTATATCGCCGCTGAGTTGTCGCACAGCACAACTTCCTCTCCATTCTTATTTAAAAGTTGATAATATGGTTACTATCACTACGAATAACTATGAATGATCCGAAAAATCACGGAAATACACTGAAATAAACTGGAAAATCCCTCATTACTCGTCGCAGGACTCGTAATAACAATTTGTTTACTGACATGTGACGACACTAGAGATCCAACCAATCCTAGAGCGTTTTCCTTCACGTGAACAAACGGTCGAATTTATCTAATTAAAAAATTGAAATCAAGGAAAATAATGCATATTTTTTCGATGAGATTATAGAAAATTCTTTTTAAACACTATATTATTTTAGCATGGCAAGAGAATGAACCTTTTTTTAAATATAGTCAAATACTCTATTGTCGATCTTTAAAAAGAAACATCGTGGAAAATCGTTGAGGAATTTTCATAGCGAAAAACAGGAAAAATAAGTTCAAGTGATTAGAGAACATTTTTATTGCATTCCAACGATGCAAACTTCGATTTTATTTTTCCGCGCTATTCTCGTGACTCTGGAACTCTCAAATGATGAGCCATATTTAGCGATTATTTTCAAACCTTAGTTACTTGTCGAGAATATTCAATCCGAGAAGCTTGTCATCTATTGCATTTTTGTAAAATATTACATATCAAATGTTAATTGTCCGTGTTTATAAAATACTGTTGTCCAATAAACAACAGATGGATCGGCAAACTTTTCGAATTCAATGAAATTTTGATTCGCCAACTATGCGGTCACCGAACAAACCCGACTTCAAGTGGCATTGGAGTTTGCATTGTTGGAACGCAACGAAAGCATATTTTAAAAATGATATTGAAGTTTGCATCGTTGGAGTGCAACGAAATTTTTCTTTCCTTCGATTTTTTTTCGCATGTCAAAGCTACGATAAACTTTTTTTTAAGGTCCTTACCAGAGTCCGCAATCAAAGTCTATCGAAAAACATTTTGGATACCAGTAAAACTGGAGAAAACGGAAGTGAAAAATAATTTCCGTTGCATTCCAACGATGCAAACATCAACAGCATATTTTTTTATTCGTCTTGCCGCTTTTTTGCCCATTCAGGCTACGGAAGTTATTGAAACATTTTTGAGGATGCTTATTCAAAAATTATACCCAAAACCTACAAAACAAAGATTCTAATGACATTGAAGTTTGATAATGATTTCTTTTCATTTGCCAAACTTCTTTTAGCAGATTTGAGCTACGAAAAACACGCGAATTTTTTTTTCGATTCTCATTTATTGATCTACAAACATAATTTTGGATAATAATTGAAGTAATAAATAAGAAAGAATGTTCGTTGCATTTTAACCATGCAAACTTCCACCCCATAGACTCTAAATGATAATAAAAATAGAGAACTATGCAAACTTCAGCACCATAACTTCAATCGACAGCTTTTTATTTCCTTCCATCCATCGTCCTGTTACATGTCGTTGGAATGCACCGGAAGTTCTTTTTTATTTCTTCGAACTGCTTCATTCTTATTGCAATCCATTTTTTTCTTCATTTGTCGCGTTCATCTCCACTAAAGATAGGAAAAATGTCACGAGTGATTTTTGTATCCGGAGTCAGCGAAAGAAAATGTGAGCAGTTGAAGAAAAGTTAACTTTCGTTGCCATCCAAAGCTGCAAACTTCATCATCGTGTTATTCGCCTATGTGGATATATTTTCTTCACAAAAGTAAATCAAAACTAGCTCGGATTGTTCGTGTTCCAAAACAACTGAATCCCGAGATTCTTGCCGAAATCTCGAAGCTTTTTGCTCAACACTAGGTGAACATTTCTCCAGAAGGTTGGCGTCATCGCCCTAATATCCGCCCGAAAAATTAACTCGATTCGCTTGTTTATTCATGCTTGCGAATTGGTCGCAGTCGGAAAAGGAGGAGGCGCCGCCAACGCCCGAAGTAAGTAATCCAAAAGGCGAGGCGAGCATTGCGAAAGAAATCGCGTCGTCGCGCAACGACGACGTGACGAGCCTCGTAACGTTGCGCAGACGAAAGTTCCACCGTAGCGATGAATCTTCGAGGCAAACGGACGCGATAACGGGGCGAAGCGCGGACAGGAATGTTCGAAGCTCGGAATCTTCGATCTCGGAGACGTCGGGGCTCTTGTCGTCCGAGAAATGCGAAAAGTCACCGAGAACAATGAAATATCCGAAAGTGAGTGGCGCGTATCCGAGGATAAGCGAGAAATCGAGTGACGGCAGGCCAACGACCAATCCGAGGTCGAGGAGGCTCGATCCTAAATTCACGAAACCACCGACCTCCCGACCACCGGTCTTCCTCAAATGCAAACCAAAATCAATGTCCTCCCCGGGCAACAAGAGCGACGAGGAAATCGACTCGACTCCCAAACCTACGGATTTGGACATACAGTTTCGCAACATGAGCCTCGATTCCATCGTCCCTGCGAATTCTTGCTCCGGAAAGCCACGCGAGCGCAACATTGATCTCAAGGGTAGCAAAAGTTTCGAGCAATATTGCGACTTCGATGAGAAGAGAATCGTTAGAGTAGCCCCTCACATGAGACGCAAAGACGTTATTTGCGACACGGTCGACGCTTGGTCCTCACTCAACGACGAGAAACCCAACGTCGAGACGTCGCGTTACAAACCTCTCATTTTTTCCGGCACTTTTCCCATCGACGCGCCTTACGGCGACGAAACAACGAACGACGCGCCAATTACGATACGCAAATACCCGACGAACGGAAAACACATTTCGAAAACATTCGACATCGATTTTCCAGTTTCCTACGAGTGAGACGGGCTTTTCGCAACGAGAAAACGAACATTTTGCCCGAATTCGCGATTTTGTGTACACGGTGTCTTGATGTAATTGTTTTTTTTTGTTTTCGTTTTTTTAATTGTTAGTGTACATAAGGATAATTGTCCGAATAGCGATTCGAAGCAAGATGTGGAATAAAATGTGACAAAGCGATACAACGAGCTTACAGTATTTACAACCGTAGAATATTGATACTTTTAGCGAGGCCAGACGTGGAAATTTTGGTCCGAGAAGGCGCAGAAGTGTCGGCGAAAAGTATGGATACACTTTGAATTTTTTGTCGCCACGGGAAGTTACAGATCTCGGAGAAAAATGAACGAAGTCCATGATGCCTTTATGTAGTATCTACTATTTTTTTGGTCGCTAGGTGACTGAACATCATTGTCTTTTTTTAGCGACCTTCCTATTCTCATAAACTCGCATTTTTGGGAAAAGGCAATCGAAATTTCTTCTCTAAGGGCTCGAAAGGGCCAAGATTTGCCTCGAAACATTTTTTAATGATTTTTTCCCGCAATGTTATTCAGCTGTTCGTAAAATAGTTGGTTTGAAAACGTTTAAAGCGAAACTTTTTCAAGTGTGACCAAACTTTTCGCACCTACTTCAAAATAGAATTTTAACAAAACGATGTCTCCGAATGTATTTTTTTGTTATTCCGTCATGGCTCAATTGCCGTGACGCGTCTATTTGAAAATTGTACGTTAATTGCTTACGTTGTGCGTATTCGATAAAAGCGCAAAGTTTGTCAAATGTTCACTGTAATGATACACGAATTGCACGTGGTGACGGAACCAAAGGAAAAGAAATGAAAAACACGCCAATACGTTATCTGACCATTACAGTGGTCATTGACGAACTTTGACTGGACAAATTTGCGATGATGAATTGTATTTTGAATTTTAGCCAGCGCCGACGATCTCGATGGGCCCATCCTCGGGAAAGCAGTACGATCCGCTGGAGGAGCTGGAGGCACTCGAACCAACGAGGGAAGGCTCGAAAGCGACAGCCGACGGGAAAAAGCCCGCGGAGAAGGGAGCGGACAAGAAGAACGGGAACGCCGGTGGTTCCTGGTTCGGCGGCCTCTTCAGCAAACTTGCGCCCAAGCCGAAAAACCAAATGATTCTGCCGGACGACAATAATCCAACGGTAGGCGCGACATCCTGATATTCCAGTGTCCGAACAGTCGCCTTGACACGATAGTGTTAGTCCTCAATTATTCACCTTAAGGTAGAACGAGCGCGCGCTCTTTATTTCTATAGATTTTGTTCAAATTTTGAGGGGCTATACCAGTGTGAACGCTGAAAATTTGGATGATTTTCGGGCATTTTTTGGAAGAAAAGTACTCAATTAAATGTTTCGGAAAATTAAGAATATATTCGGCTATATTTGACTTATATTACATAATTTTTTCATAGAAAAATATTGAGATCCAAGCGACTTATGCGCTGCCTTCGGGGCGCCAAAAAAAAGTTTCTCCACTGCTGACATGATTCCGGCCGATTGAGTAGCTGGAACCGAAAGAGGAAAAAATTTCGTTAAACTGGAAGGTATTTCCTGTACAATGACGTAGGATTTTCGAAAAATATCAAAATCTAACAAAATGACGCAGTTATGAAAAAGTCTGTTTTCTTGCCTATAAAATGGTCGTTTTTTTCAATGCCAAATCGTCAATTTTCATCCAGACAAAAATATCGTACGTCGTTGTAGAGTGAATATATTCAAGAGTACTCAGATCTAATTTTAAGTCAATCGGATAATTGCTCGTCGAGTTACAATATCAGCAAATTCGAAACATCTCATTTCGAGAAAAACGCGTTTAAAGATTTAACTATCATTGACATTTTTACAGGATATTCTTGAAGGGATAAACTGTCGAAAAAAGCAAAAGAAAATCGATTTTTTGAAAGTGTCACACTGGTGTAGCCTATTCAGGTATAGACTATTCAGATTGGGAGATAATGGGTTTCAAAATAGCAATTTTAAATACTGCAGGGTCTGCATTGACGGAAAGTTAGGTTACATAATTCGTCGTGTCATTCTATTGTGTTTATAAATTTTGAAAAAAAAAATTATGTTTAGATAGCAAACTAGTTAGGAAAAGAGTGAAAAAAGTTTGGATTCCCTTTACTATTCAGTTTTGCTAAAAACGTTCAGTAAAGACAGAATAATTCTCCGTAAAAAATATTTGTCCCCTATAATAAGAAGACATATGACAACACAGTAGAACAGTATTGTTCAATATTTCGAGAAAAATAATAATTATCATGTTCCCAAAGTTGAAAACTTTTATCATAAAAAAATATTTGCGTTATAAATAATAACATTTTATACTGTTTTTGTTATCTTCATTAATAAATAAAAGTGTTGGTTAATTCATAACTAATTAAAAACTTTGTTCGATTAAAAGTGACTTCCAAATAAAAATTTGTGCTGCAGTATTATTTTAAATATGCCACGCCATCTTACGTCATTGGATACGCGGAATGATGCGGTGTTGCCATCTGCCTTCTTGATGTAGGAGACAAATATTTTTTACGGAATATTATTCTGTCTAAATTTTAACGCAGACCCTGTAGTGTTAAAAGTTGCAATGTAAAAACCCATTATCTCCCGATCTGAATAGTCGACCGTTCTGGAATTTCACTCAAACATGCATCGTATGAACAATGTTTGGTTAAAATTTGAACAAAATCTATAGAAATCAAGAGCGCGCGCTCGTTCTATCTTAAGAGACGATTCTTTTTCGCCCGAGAAGAAAACTGCGCTAGTTGGGTATTTATGTTTTATGTCACTAAAAGGCGACGCGATGGTTCTCGTGGTAGTTGCGATCGTCCGTATCGTTCTCTTTAACAGCCAGCGAGCGTCAGGCCAGTATCCGTTAGAACTCGTTGTTTTCCAATCGAATTATTAACTAGAGCTGACACTACTAACTGCGGCAGAAGTTTTTTTTCCCCCTGTCAACCGTGAGCCTTTTTTGTCGCTTTCTCGTAGACGAAGCGTTTTTCGGGTTTTCGATGAGAATGTGTTCGGAATGTTTTAAAACTTTGAACACACACTTGTAAGAAAATGTCCGGGAGTGTGTGGGAGTGTGGGCATTTTTTTCATTCGCGCTCTTGTTCAGCAAATGTTAACATATCGAGATGATTTTTTTTTCGAAAATCAGTACAAGGGTTTACATTCCGCAAAATGGAGAATTTCTCGAATTGAAAAATTCGGTAAACGTTTCAACTTACTCAAATTTCAAGACACCAGCCGGTTTTTTTAGGGGTCAGGCTAATGTGACGACGCGAAAATCGGGGTTGTTTAAAGAAATTAACTTTGAAGGAACGAGTACGATGATTGAACAATCGTTTGGACATTATTTTTATGTACACTACCAGTAAAAAGTTTTTGGACACTTCAGATAATTGCAAAATCTTCGATTACTGTATGGTTGCCAAATAATGTTAGAATTATATAATTCATTCAATTTATTATTTTACGAAGATGCTTTATAGCTCTAAATGAATTATATTATTCTAAAATAATGATGCAATTATCCAAAGTGATAGAAAGTTTTGCAATCGTCTGAAGTGTTCGAAATCTTTTGACCGGTAGTGTACATTAACGAAGGTGTGTACCAAATTTCATAAACAGATATTAATAATTAAAGAAGTTATAAAAAATACCGTGAATGACCTTTGAACGTGAGAGGCTCAACGGTGTACTTGATTTTGACCATCCGGTTGATCTGAAATGAAAAAAACGAGTTTTTTTTCTTCTTAAAATAGATAATATCGGTTAAGACTTGACGAAGCGTTTTTTGTTATCGTGTTTCAATCATCAAAAAGAAGGGTAAAATTTTTTTTCGACTTTTCGAGGATAAATGACATTATTGCTAATAACTAATGAAAAAAGAATGTTAAGAAGAAAATCGTCGGTCAAGACTAAACGACTATTAAACTGAAGAAGTGTGTGAAATTTCAAGTCAATCTGTTCATTAGATGTCGAGAAATCGTGTACACCGTTTTCAAAAACATAGTTTCGAGAAAAACCCGTTTAAAGTCTCACTAGCAGTTCCATCGTTGTAATCATAAGTTCACCTTCGATCTGCGATTCCTGCACTATACGTTGGACCTTCTTCAATTTGAGGTGCCTCAAGCGACGAACGAGTTTTCATTTTTACAGTAGCCTAACCCTTTAAATCGAGTATTACGGAGCTAGAATTTGAAAAAAAAATACCGCCCATTGGAAACTCGCACAATGCTTCCTCGTCATTTTATTTAGCTCTCAATATTTCCTCCCAGAGGTGAACCGTTGAAAATCCGCTTGTACACGACAACCCTGGAAAAACCGCTTCGTTTCGACAACGTTTTTTTTTTACCGCTATCAAAGACTAATAAGAGTGCGGCTTTTTTTCTTGAAACGCAGATTGTTTGGGATCCGGTCGGGAAGAAGTGGACAAACAAGGACGAGAGTGGCAACGACGCTGGCCCGACGAACCTGGCGCCGCCCCCGAAAGCAACGGACATGGGATTCAGGCCACCGCAAACCGAATCTCCGATTGCACCCCCGCAACAACAAGAACAACAACACCAACAACAACAACAGCAGCAGCAGCAACAAGCACCGCAAATCATTACCACGCTGGACCAGTCAACTCCCACCAACGGCACCAAATTGGCCGGCGGTAGTAACATGTTCAAGCTACCGAAAGGCCGGAACATGCGAGCCAATTACATCGACGTGATGAATCCAAGTGGAACGAAACCAACCGTGACAAACGCGACTATACCGACGCCCGCTACTTCGCCACTCGTACCTATGGCCACTTCGTCGCCTCAACTTTTCATCCCAGCACCAGGTCGGAATGCATGAAAAAATGCACTGAAATGAAAAATTCGTTCATCCATCCAAAATTCAGTTGGTTTAACAAAATGTATCTTTAAATACGTTCAACTTGATTTTTGGGTGGCATAAACCACGTTTTGTCAATCTAACTGATAGTTTCAGTGGTGTGAACTGTAGCTTATTTAGCATGTCTGAGCAACTGTTAAAACTACGAAATTTCGAGACAACAAAATGCATTTTGCGCATTCAACGATTTTCTTTTCTCAGTGTACACAACTTCCCAGAGACATATATGAGACGGCCTTTAGCTCGATGTATCCCTTCGAGGAAATGCAGAGATCGAAATCTACCAAAATTATGATAATAGCTAAAATAATGAAATTAATTAAATAATAACTTAATTAATTAATAATTAATTAAATAATAATAAACTTAAATTTTCAAAAAAATTCTAAACATTTAAAAATGGCGGCTGTACGACACTTGGTTCAGAGATGGTTGCCGCCTGAGTTGGTCTACGATGGACAAGTTAGCGCCTGGTGCATCTAAAAATCTCGAGAAAAGTGAAAATTCGAAAAATGCTACCGTAAAATGGAGTTACTTTGAAACGATGGTGAAGTTCGCATCCTTGGAATGCAACGAAAATTATGGATTTTAAGGGGCCAGTCCACTTTGGAACCACGAAAAAAAGACTATTTTCGCGATTTTTTTATGAGGATTTTATAAAAGATATGAATATAAAAGTTGTTGGGGTTGATAAATAAAGTCTTGAAATACATTTAAAAAAAATTTAATTCATTTATATTCACTTTTAAGCACAAAAACTATAGTTTACCGTAATGCCTCAAAAATAGGTGGGCTAGGTAGCTCCATCGCAACTCGGCAGCGGCTTGTCTGAAACAAAAAAAATCAAAGTCCATTAGATTCAGTATGACACCGGCTACAAAATGACCCGCGGATATAAAGTTTTATCAAAAAATAAAAAAATGGCAGATGATAAACGAAAAAAGTTAAAAAAAACGCGTTTCTTTCGCAATTTTTCGAAAACAAAATGTAAAAATGAAAATTTTTAAACCATCAAGGTTCATCTTGTTGCGAATCATGTTTACAACATGTGGTTCAAATTTTAAGAGAATCTGTTTATTAGTTTTAGAGATACGATGGAGCTAGATTTTGAAAACTTTGTTTCGAGAAAAACGTGTTTGAAGTTTATACTATGATCGGTCGAGCGCGCTATGCGCTCAGGTAGACGAAACGAGGTCCTGACGTTCAGGTAAAAAAAAATACTCAGAGACCTCGGATTTTCATAAAATTTTGACACAATATTTCTGAATGTATGTACTTTCGAAAACAGTAAAAAAATTTATCTTTCGGAATTTTCACAGTGGAGTGGCCCTTTGATTTGCTCAAATTTCTCTTACAAAATCTTAACTACGAAAATCTCTCGATCATTTTTAATTTCCTTATTCAGGAACTTATAATATCAATTTGCAAAAATGATTTTTTGCATAATGAACAGGAGCAAATAAAAATATAAGAAAGCATTTTCGTTGCGCTCCAACCATCCAAACTTCAAGATCATTACTTTGAACATGTTTTGGAAGTTTTTCGTGAGTAACTTTTTATTTAACATCCTAAATGCCAATTTCTTTTTTGCTCCAATAGAACAATGTGCCCTTTGGCCATCAAATGTATAAGAAAGTCAGCCCCCCCCCCCCCCCCACAGTCTTACATATTTAGTTAAAGTGTCAAAGTAACCTCAGTGTGGGGTTTCTTTGATAAGGCATTGTAACGCAACTTATGGCAAAGATGAAGGGTTACTTTAACATCTTTTTCATTAAAAAAAAAGAATATTTTATGCATTATACATGTCATTAAATGAAAAACAATGATTTTTTGCAATCAAATTGTCATCTTTATTAAGGAAACATTTTACATGAAAATATCAAGTACCTAGGGTACTATTATAGACACTTAATCAGTATTATAATTACCATCGAGATCAAAATCAACTTGAGCAATATTACAATCAACTTTAGCAACATTATAATAAACTTGAACAACAAATTTGAGCAACAATAGAAAAAAACGTTAACCAAGAATCGCTGCGCACACACTTAAACCGTATTGTGGCGCTCCGTTAAAATAGCCCCAAACACTGTCAAAGTTACCGTTAATGTCAATTTAACCGTTTTACGGTACGCGTTTGAATGTTTCATATTTCATGTAATTTTTACTATAGTATTTGTTAGTGAAAAAGTAGTTTTTCAAAAACAACTTTTTAAGGAACTTTAGGTCCACGTAGACTGTAATTATGTTATCTGAAAGTGTGGGAAATTTCAAAATCATCGATCGGATAGTTTTTGAGTTATCTTGTACGAGGTTCACGAGGAAGTGGTTTTCAGGAAAGCGCGTATGAAGTTTCGAGGCTCCAAAATTTTGTGACTCATTGACCTACCGATTAATCTGCGATTCCGCGGCCATAAAGTAGTCCTTCAGCTGCCTAATGGAGTTTATTTTCGGCCTTAAGCTCTTTTTTACGTTACGAAGGGAAAGTAGCGTTGGGTCGCCGTTATCCCTTGGGATGAACCCGTTCAGCCAGAGCCACCCCGCATAGAAAGTTAGCCGAAAAAGCCACCAATGACTTTTCATTTTATATATTTATTCGTACTACGTTACAGTGAACGACCCAGCTGCCCCCGTGGATTTTTTGACATCAACTGCGGGGCCCGCAGCTCCCGGCGACAACCCTACTCAAGGGGTAAGTCAATCGCATCGTCTTGAACACGTAACTTACGGAATTTACAAAAAATACAAAGAAAATACACAAACACAATATTGCAATTACAGTTCTACAGGATGATGTCGAAGTTTGCATCGTTCGAACGCAACGAAAATTCATTTTTCGTAATCATTAACTTATTATCATCAATGTTGGCAGTTTTGGTTTATGAGAATCACTCAAACGCTTTTAAGAATTTCGTCCAACTTCAGCAATCTAAATTGACAAAAAGAACAATATTTTGGATGATGGGAATAAAAAAAAAAGAATTTCCGTTGCGGTTCAACGGTGCAAACTTAAGAACCATTCTCCAAGTACGTTCTGTCGATCGTGATACGTTTATTACTACTAATGATATTCGTACAGTTTCTATAACGACCGTGCCACTTGGACTCTCCTGGCTCTGCGGAATGCCATATAGTGCTTTTGTCGATTATTTTTCTCTCGTTTTTCCGTTCTCGATTATTCTCGAAACGTTGGGGATGTATGTCGGATCAGTCTCGTTTTATAGCTGTACTTCGATACTGTGTAGGCCACGGTCTTACATACACCTCTGGAGCCTTGTTTCTTTGTACAACTTTTATTTGTCCTTTCATTATAATGTTAATGGGGAACCTGGCAATAAATATAAGAGGAATTAAAAAATGCATTATTTATGTTCAAAAGGCCCTGTTTTCATTGTTTTGTGAGTTTAGCGAGTTTGTTTTTTTACAACGGATTGCTTTTGTCGTTTTGCCATTTTCGACGTAATTCTTCGCGGAATTTTAAACACTGAACATTTTCTAGTATCGTTCTTAAAACTTTTCCAACAGTTCGGTACGATGCACGCTTAAGACATTTTCCGAATTCGGTAGACCGTTTGCTTTTTTTCGACACTAGAATGGAACACGGTAACACGCTTCAGATACTTTGAGGAAGTGTACTGTTGTATATCTATATCTACAAGAATCCTACGTGACAGCGTTTCCAGTGGATAGATGGGGAACTAAGTTTTTGCCTCACTAACGGCGACACTTCCCTCCACTCAAAAACGCCGAAGTTTCCAGACCTGTATGTAAGACCGTGGCGTAGGCTCAAGGTGGCGAGACTGAATTTTGTAATGGGAAGAATCGTGTGTTCCGTCGCAGTCGAAGGTTACACTTTTGGGCTCTAAACAACAATGGCTGCCATACATCCTTGATGATCGTTTTTTCATGTTTTTTTTTTTCGTCGTTCGGTGTCTAGAATTGTATTGTTTCGTGGTCTATTCCAATGTCTCCGAATTTACATTCATCTCCTATCTCACTCTCTGTCTTTTGAATTAATGCGTCAGGATCTCGTTACAGCTTCACGTGTTTTCGCGTAGTACTCGACAATAAAGGGTGTCTCAAAATGAACTGACGTTCAAATTAATAAAACGTATTATTTATTTGAAAAGTACGAATATTTTTATTTGAATGTAAGGTACAAATATTGAGGTTATGTGTGGAACACGATAAGTGGCATAAACGGCGTGGACTCGGAAGAAATATTCTTTTAACAAGATGGCGCAACCTGCTACACCGCGGACGAATAAATGCAGTTATTGCAGACGTCATTTCATGGGCGTCTTATCTCTTAAAAACCTAAACAAACACAAACCCAAGCAAACCCAAACCTTAAGGGGCTATACCAGTGTGAACGCTGAAAATTTGGGTGATTTTCGGGAAATTTTTGGAAGAAAAGTATTCAATTAAATGTATCGAAAAATTAAGAATATATTTGGCTATGTTCGACCTATATTACATAATTTTTTCATAGAAAAATATTGAGATCCAAGCGACTTATGCGCGGCCTTCGGAGGCGCCAAAAAAAAGTTTCTCCACTGCTGACATGATTCCGGCCGATTGAGTAGCTGAAACCGAAAAGGGAAAAAATGTCGTTAAACTGGATGTTATTTCCTGTACAATGACGTAGGATTTTCGAAAAATATCAAAATCTAACAAAATGGCGTAGTTATGAAAAAAAGTCTGTTTTCTTGCCTATAAAATGGTCGTTTTTTTCAATGCCAAATCGTCAATTTTCATCCAATCAAAAATATCCTACGTCATTGTAGAGTAAATATATTCAAGAGTACTCAGTTCAAATTTCAAGCCAATCGGATAATTGCTCTTTGAGTTACAATGTCAGCAAATTCGAAAAATCTCATTTCGAGAGAAATGCGTTTAAAGATTTAACTATCGATTTTTGCAAGATAAAATTATATTGATATAAATGATAATAATATTCTTAAAAGTATAAACTGTCGAAAAAGGCAAAAAAATCGAAATAAACGAAAATCGAAAAAAAAAAGGCAAATAAACCCAACGTCTTTCTTTTGAGGTTTTCTGAAAGGAAAAGTGTACGCCAATGATTCACAGACCAACTCAATTGGACGCACCGTTAATTAAATTAGTCCGTAATTATGCCAAAATGTTGTTGAAAATTTCGTCAAAAGGGTGAACGTTTGCAAACAAGGACGAGGCGGCCATTTATCGGATAATGTGTTCCACACATAACCTCCATGTTTGTACGTTTTATTAAAATGAAAATATTCATACTTTTCAAATAAATAATACGTTTTATTGATAAATAAAAATGTCAGGTCACTTTGAGACACCGTATATATATTCGGATATCTGGAATATATCTCGCCTGCGATAGTTCTTGTCTCGAGCTTTACCACCACACTTGTTCCTCTGACTCACGTAGTTTTGCAACTCGGGCCACTCGACTGCCCGGAGTCAGTTTAGGATTAATTGTTGCTCGTACGTCTGTAGCGAATATTTAGTTTCTCTTTCTTTCTCATCACTCTCACGATGTTCCACGTTAATACAACGTTTATTTTTATTTTTCTCTGTGTTTACTCCTTTGCCGCAAGCAGTCGGGGATGCAGAATGACGTAGCCAAATAACAATTCTTGCCACTCGTAAGGAGATCTCTTTATTCAATTACGTATTTATATTTCTATACACATTCACATGCATATGGATATTGTTTCGATGTAGTCTTGATCTTTGGGTATGCACAAGTGTGCTTGCTGGAAATGCTGCGCTGTTAGTTACTTTTTAGGGTTCGGTAGCCATTAGGAATCCTAAAGTTGTAGTTTCGTGACGTACGTCCTTCACGGAGAAGCGTTTTTTGACCCCTGAGATGATTTCTAACCCTTGGCTTCAAAATCAGAAATAATTCGGGCGAAAACGGGACTGGAGAATTTTTATATTTTTATTTATCGTTTTTTTTTTATCATGATCCAAAATCACGTTTTGCAAGCAGATTGTAGATCGCTAAGGATCCTAAAAAGTAGTGATGAAGTTTGCCTCGTTGGAGAGCAACGAAAATTCTCTTTTATATTTTTATTATTATATCGAATTCTCGTAGATTTCAATTGTAGATCTTCGAAGAAGCATTGCAAAAATCGTTAAGGGATTTTCATGACAAAAAAGTTTAAGCAATAAAAAAAGCATTGCATTCCAATGATGCAATCATTAGTCTCGTATTAACTAATTACTTATTTTTCATCGACCAATTTTTTTTGACAGATTCCAACTTTGGAGTACACTGAATCCGTTTTTAATCCTCATTTTTCAATTTTGCGAATTAAAAAAAAAGATATTTTCATTGCATTCTGACGATGCAAACTTTGACCTCATATGCTGAAAGCATTTAGCGAGTATTTTGAAGTTTGCAAGGACTGTAGAATGATAAGTTTCGGGAAAAAATGGCTATTAAGGGAGGCTACTGTGACGATCCGAATATCAGGGTTACTAAAGAAATCCATTTTGAAGGAATAAGTAGGATGGTTGAAGAATCGTTTGAACATTTATTTGCATGTACATTAACATAGTTGTGTACAAAATTTCATAGAAAAATATCGATTATTAGAGAAGTTATAAATAATGTCGTAAAGGACCTTTGAACGTGAGAGGCTCAGCGGTGTACTTGATTTTGGATACCCGGTTGATCGGAAACAAAAAAAAACAGTCTTTTTCATAAAATATATAATATTGGCTAAGACTTGACCGAGCTCTTTTTTGTTAACGTGTTTCAATCATTAAAAAAGAAAATTTCAACTTTTTTCCGATTTTTTTAAGGAAAAATGCCATTATTATTGTTAATAACTAATTTTTAAAAAACGTTATGAAGAAAAACGTTGGTCAAGACTAAACTACTATTACACGTAATAAGTCTACCAAATTTCAAGTCAATCTGTTTATTGGAAGTCAAGAAATCGTGTACACTGTTTTGAAAAAAATAGTTTCGAGAAAAAAGCGTTCAAAGTTTCACTAGCAGTTCTATCGCGGTAATCATACCTTCAATCTGCGATTTCTGCACCATATGTTGAACCTTCTTCAATTTAAGTTGCCTCAAGGGACGAACGATTTTTTGAAATTTTCACAGTAGCCTAACCCCTTAAATTCACCACCTACGGCCATATTTTTAATACCGTAAAAAAAGTGTTACGTCTCTTATAATAAAAATTATCGGTCCTTGCAAAATACCGTTTAAAAAATTAAACAACGGATTATTTTGCACGCTCCTCGAAGGTAATTGCTATTTAAGGTAACCTTATCGCCAGGTTTCAATGCATAGGATTTTCATTTTTTTTTTTGAGCTTCACTAAATATATTGATAATCGTCTCTGTAAAATTTCAGGGTCAGTTATCGACCTAATTACAGAGAAAAAAAAATATTAAAATTGCATATTTTTGTGAAGGAATTCCGAGGCGACATGCAAAACCCCAATTTCCGGTCGCTACAAAAGTGTATATAAAAGAGGAAATCCGTCAGATTCTTAAAAATAATCAGATTTACATACTTAACACTTGTAGTAATTCAATGCTCTTAGAAAAAATTACGCTTATTGACCTAATTTCTATGTAACATCAAGTTTAATTTGAACTTCCGGTATTGGATTTATTACCGCTTGCTACGATAAAGAGACGTGACAGCAAGGCAACAGCTGACTGTAGTCCTAACCTCATCTCACTCATTCGAATTTCCACACATATTTCATTTTTAACCGACATATTTCGCCGACAAAAATTTTCCACGCTTTTTACCAGTCGTGGCCTGAATACAATGCTTTATCTTTCCCGCACCTGACATTGTTTTGACAGATAGACGTTAAAAAGCATGGACGTTAAGGCGTTACCCCCACTTGTAGCGCAAAAAAGGCCTTTTTCATGAATTTTTTAAAAGAAAACTACAAAACTTTTTTAATCGATCAATATACCATCTTAAAGAACACATCTTGAAGAACTTTCAGTAATTTTTTTATTGAAAAATATTACATTGTTTAGTGGCAAATGGCCGTCAATGAAATAATGTTTTTATATGCACGGTTTGCGGTGACCAACATTGCGGCGAAGTGGATCATCTGAAAAAAAATGCGGATGGATTTAGTCAAATATAAGTATCAACTCGTTTTTAATCAAAGGATTTTAAAAAATATTCATTTTTCACAAAATGGCGGACAGTCAAAGTTAATGGTTCGATTTTAACGAAAAAAAAACGGCCGTTTTTTGGCTATAAAACGGCCATTTTTTTCGAAAAAAAAAATCGAACGATTAAAGACTACATTTTTATGTATTAAATAAGCCTGCAAAATTTCAAGAAGATCGGTTCATTAGTGTTCGAGTAATCTTGGTCACCGACTTCAGAAATGCCATTTTGAGAAAAACGCGTTTAAAGTTTCAATTTCCGTTTACACGAAGAAAATATTTTTTTTTGTAAACTTACATAGTCATCTATTCCGGGCATCAAAAAAAACTGCACTTCAAATTGCACTTCAAAAAAATGCAATAAAAAAATCGATTTTTTCAAAATCGCAAGTGGGGGTAACCCCTTAAACTCGCCTGGTTGAGTAAAAAGAGACGGAGATAGAACCAATGTTGCCAAATATCAAACCTAGAAATACCGCGCGTATCGTTGGAATAGCTATTTTTCATTTTTCTCATTAAATGCGAACATTCATTCAATAGTTTACACATGGAACATTTTAGTTACTACAAATGATTTTTTTTGCATATGTTAAAAATATGAATTGTACAAGTCTCAAGTATAATCAGTGGTATGACTAGTGTGAAGCGATAGGATTACCTTAATTGAATATCACAATTACGCGCCTACCTAACGAGCGAAGAAACTCACTTTAACGCGTGCTCCGGACACACGATCGACACGCTTTATTTTTTTTTTTTACATTTCGCGGTCACGGTACCCACGCTGCGGTAGTATTTGAGCCATTGGTGTAAGGATAACGGTTGTTGTGCAAGTATTGTTCTCGTAGGCGCCTCGTTAGAAATGGTACGAGCACGGACACGCAAACGGGTACGTTCGTGTGGCTTTTGTTTTGCGTTGAATTGTTGGTACGTTGAATTCGACACGTTTGCACGCTCTCGAACGGAGTAATCACGATTGTCAGGCTTTTCGTCTTTTGGAATTTCTTTTACCTCGTTTTGCATTTTTCCTTCATCTATTTCTTTTTACAATTTCGGTTTTTTTCAACTCGTCGTTTCGACGCTGAATTTCGACGGAGCGAAGAAGTATGACGTCAGCGACGAGGGAACAACTGAGACGTTGACAGTGACCGGAAAAAAAAATTTACAATATACTTTTTTTTGTTTTCATTGGTACTCGAAAGAGTCGAAAAGTTTTCTGCGTGCATGAAAAAATTGCTGGCACGGTTTTTAGTTCTTTTTCTCTGTGTGGCATGTTTTCCCTCTTTCTCTCCATCCTGTATACGCTGAATTTCATCGATACAAATTACACATGCTTTACCATCGAACACTATTGATTTTTATATATATTTTTTCTCTCATCGTGATATTTTTGTCGAGCATCGCAATACCGGGACGAACGATTCGTAGAACTCGACGCAGTATATTCTTTTTCCAATTTGATGAAAACCCTTCAGGCGATGGGGATCGGACGAGGGCGCGAGAGGTATGGCAATCGAAGCGGTGATAGCGAGACGAACGGACAGAGAACGGCTTTGTTTGGGTTTGTTCCCAGGCCAAAACTATGATGTTAAAACTTGCATCGTTGGAATGCAACGATTCGTTTTTGTTGTGTTTCTTTATTTTTATTATTATCGAAAAACGTTTTTTTTTTAATTTTCCAATTTTGGTCATAAATCTCCAATGAAAATACGTAAAAGTATTCCGATGATTTTCACAGTGTCAATAGGCTAAAAAAATGTCATCAAATAATTGCAAAGAATTAAGATTATTCTAACGTAAAAGTACTCCAGTGATTTTCACAGTCTCAATAGGCTAAAAAAATGTTATCAATTAAAAAGAATTTTTTTTTTCCTGCACCGATGCAAATTTCAAGATCATCCCAAAACTTACAATCAACTACTTCTCAAAAGGCATCGCTTTTTCACGAAGTGAGGCTGAAACTAGGTACCGAAACTCAAGAACTCACGAAAATGTACAGACGATAATAGTTTTTGTTACCGACCGAGTCTGTTTCACCTGATTTAATATTAACCGGATGCGAAAATCATTCTTCGTCCGTCTCTCTCGCGCTGACCCCACGTTGCAAGTCTAGTGCCGTCTCTCTCACGCCCGCATTATCGCCTTAAGGAAGTTCGGACGATTCATCGACGAATGTTCTGAGATACTGATTTTTTTAGCACGAAGATACGTCCGACTAAATTGCAAATTCGAAGTTTCAAGTTCCACTGAGTCGTTTTGAGAAAAAAATTGAAGCCCTAGCAATTTCTCTCGCTGGCACATTAAGGGGGTAGGCTACTGTGGCGAGCCGACAATCAGGTTTATTAAAAAAAGATGTAAAGGAATAAGGAAAAATCGTTTGGGCATTCATTTGTATGTAAATTAACAAATTAGTGTAGCCAATTTCGTAAAAATATTCATTATTAAAGAAGTTATAAACAATCTCGTGAAGGACCTTTGAACATGGGGGGCTGAACGGTGTACTTTATTTTGGCCAGCCGGTTGACCCCAAACAAAAAAAAAACAAGTTTTTTCTGGAGTTTTCAAGGGATAGCGGCAGAAAATAAGGCCTAACTTTGACAATTTATTTTGGGAGTATGAAAGAAGAAATAGGATTTCTTTTGAGACAGTTTATTTAACACATATTAAAGTATAAAAAAAATGTTATTATAATTTTCATCAAAATGGCGGCGACAGAACTCATCTCGAAAAACGTTTTTTTTTTACAAATAGCTTCACGGCAGGACGGTTTTCTCGTAAAGTATGAGACCTGGAACAAAAACCAAAGAAAATTACAATTTATATATTATTAGCTATGGAACTACGTAGGGATTTTTTAAATCCAATTTTGAAACAAAATAGCGCACTTTACAAGAAATAAATCGATTTTTTGCCCAAAAAATAAGCAGAAAATTGTTGATAAAAAAAAATTTACATTTAATTTAAAAAACGGCCACGTACTCCCATAGAGAATGTAATTGTGAAGCTACTGTCAAAATTTCAAATCGATCCATGCAAAAGTTGCCAAAGGTGTTCGAGTAATCCGTCCTCCCAGTTTGAGAAAAGTGGTTTCGAGAAAAAAGCGTTTAAAGTTGTACGAGGCGCCTGAAAGAAGACCGATTTTTTTGAAGAAATTTTTTAAAGATTTTTAGAACATTAAAAGAAATTTTTTATTTTTGAATTGTTAGAGAATTTTTTAAAAGATTTATAAAAGATTTTAAAAAGATTTTTAAAACATTTCTAAAAGAAATTAGTAAAAGATTTTTCAAAGAAAATTGTCGCTACAGGACAAATTGCATATTGTTTTTATGACCCCAAAGTCTTTTTGAGGCAAAGAAAAAACGATTTTTCCAAAATCCTAGAGCGGTGTTAAGTGCCCTCATGGCCGGTAAAATTCCAGCCCGATTCGCTACTATTCATGAAAACCTGTCCCAAATTGCCCAGAATTTTTTTTCGAACACGAGAATTGGAATATTGGAACGTACCAGATCTGCGTCTAAAAAAACGATCAGCATCTTCCAACGTCAGTCGGTGAATCTTCCGAGCCTCCTTGACGCGGCTCCGGGGTTGCGTGTCGCGTTATTGCGGGGCTCGAGTTTTACAAGCTTCGCTGACTCCTCGTATCAGTCTCAGAGACCACGATGTTGTGTTGTATATGGGGTATAGCTATCTCGCTGGAGCTCGAACAGCTCATTATCGCGTGAGGTACAGAGCTACACAATGCGGGACCCGCGTCTCCTCCAACGTACGAAGGTAAAGCACTTTTCAGTTTTCCGTTCTATATCTGTGTAACTTTTCTCCCGCCGACTCGAGCAATCGCTGCCTCGAAATGAAACGTAAACTAATCTTTTTGTTTGCTCTTAGCGAATGTAACGTTAAAAATAATAAGCAAAACTTTGTTGAGAAGCATTTTCGAAAAAAGTTCCTCGCTCTCGCACACTCGAGGACACGTTGCGAAACGGAGCAGATTTTTTGTTTAACCAGCCCACGTATACAAGGTTCGAATCGACTGTTGCACAGCACAATTTTTCTTTAAACATCGCACACTTTTCTTTCCAGCTTGCCAATGGTGTAAAGCAACGCGATGCGGCTTCGGGACACTGGAGTGCTTTTTGTTTATCATTAAGGGGTTAGGCTACTGTGACCATTCGAGAATTAGGTTTATTTGAGAAAATTGATTTTGAAGGAATACGTAAGATGATTGAAAAATCGTTCGGACATTTATTTGTATGTAAAAAAATGCATAAAAAATGTGAATAATTAAAGAAGTCAAAAATAATCTCGTGGAGGACCTTTCCGGTTGATCTGAAACAAAAAAAAATGAGTTTTTTAAAAATAAGTAATATTGGCTACGACCTGACCGAGCTTTTTTTTATTCATTAGTGTTTCAATCATCAAAAACAAGTTTTCGATTTTTCAAGAAAAAACTACATTGCTAATAACAAATGAAAAACAAATGTCAAGAAGAAAAAACGTCGGTCAAGACTAAACTACTATTACACTGAACAAGTGTACCAAATTTGGAGTAAATCCGTTCGTCGGATGTCGAGAAATCGTGTACACCGTTGTGAAGAACATTTTTACGCGAAAAACGTGTTCAAGGGGTTATATCCAGTGAGGAGGCCCAAAAAAATCGAATTTTCAAGATTTATTCTTGAGAAGACCTGTAAATCTATGAACGTAAACATTTGTACACATATTATGGTAACTTTTAACCGTATTTCAACATTTTTTATTTGTAAAAATAATTATTTTGATAGCTGCTATAGCTGATCTGTGGGAGCACCTCTAAAAACAGGCGTCTTGCGGCCAGCTCGATATCTCTGGACGGGATCATCTAAAATGAAAAAAAAAAAAAAAAAAAAAAAAAAAAATATATATATTTCGTTAATATAATGGATTATCTTGTAATTGATCGAAGGAATAAGCAAAATAATAATTTTAGACAAAAGACGGCTTCTAAAAAAAAATCGATTTTTGACAAAAGTTTAAGCCTTAAATTGTTTATAAAATGGAAAATATAGTGTTAAAATAAAATGAAAAGATTGTTGTAAAATTTGAGACCGACCGGGTCAGCCGTTTCCGAGAAATCTTGCTCACCGACTTTAAAAACAAAGTTTTGAAAAAAAACGCGTTTAAACTTTCAAAAGCACGTTACATATAGTAAAAAAAAAACAATTACATATGTGCGTGTAACTTCGAGAATATTCGCCGGATTGACAAGAAATTTTCTGTGTGTGTACTTAAATATACGTACATTACGAAAAGAAAATAATTAAAAAATCGATTTTTTCGAAAATTTCAACTGTATATAACCCCTTAAAGTTTTACCAGCATTTCTATCGTTATAATCACAAATTAACCTTCAATCTGCGATTCCTGCACCGTTGGACGTTTCTCTTCAATTCAAGTTGCCTCAAGCCGACGAACGCGCGTTCGTCATTTTCACAGTAGCCCAATCCCTTAATTATTGGACACTCGCGACTTTGGTTTTGGGCTTTCACGTATTTTTCGAAAGTTTTGCACTCTGCTTCTAGACAATAGTTAATTTCTATCTACTATATATATATATATATATATACAACACTATGGCCGCTCGAATGACGAATAAATGTATCGCGATAAATGTACGTTCACAATCAGCTAGAATTTTCCTTGAATTTTTGCAATTTCCCCAGGGACCAATGATGTACAATCCAACGGATGTGAAGGACCGATCGATGAAGAACACCTCGAGGAGCCGATATCCGCCGCGATAATACAAAACCCGCTGGTTCGAACGATCGATCCTCGAGAGCGGCGACGAGTAAGCGATCCCGAGCACCCCACGCCCACGCATCTGCACACAAATCGTGTGTAAAGGCGTGAGCTATTTTACTTCCGGAATTGCCGAGAAATAAAATATTCGACGCTCGCGTGAGACTTCTACGAATGTGGCCGAGGAAACGATGCGCGGAAACATTTTTCCTACAATCGAAAAATCGAACTATCTATAGGGAAAAAAAGATATATGCGTCGGATGGACTGGAGAAACTTTCTTACGATGATCGTCGAGGCCCTGTCGACGTGTTCTCATAGCCGTAGATAGAACGTTCACGTCGATTGGACCGAGAGTTCCTCCTTTTTTCTTCGTTCCTTCTCGTTGTGGCTTCATCCGAGCGATCAATCGACGCGAGATGTAATCAACGACGGAAAAAAAACAACCTGTATAAATCTGTTTACAATGCGGGGGCTGCGCGGGCTTTGTTGTACGTGCTAGAAACTGAAAAAGTCTGATTTTATAAAGTGACCGGTCTACGCCGTTAGCGATTTAAAATTAGAGGCCGGTGCGACGACAATGTGGAATACGGGCGATGGGGACGCGCTCAACCGGATAATAAAATGATGCCGAAGTTTGCATCCTTGGAACGCAACGAAAATCCTTCATTTTCCTCATCTCTTCATTTCAACGATCTCAAATCTTTTCTCGCAGGTTTCGATTACAGATTTTCAACGACAATCCTCGAAAATGTTTCCTCAATTTTGGTAGTCTGAATGTGCCAAAAAAACGTCGGCAATGCGAATAAAATGCACTTTCGTTGCAGTCCAACGATGCAAACTTCAGCATCGCGTAATATATACATATATATTCTTTTTTATCATCCGTGCGTCACGCGCTGGCAATTTGTGCGTGATAAAAAGTAACGAGAAGACGAATCGTCTGCCGTCGTTGAATTTGCAATGCGAACGTCGCAACGAAAATTGACGCCTCCGTAGATTTGCAATGTTCCGCTCTTTGGACACTTTTGCGCTTGCACTCGCGAATCTCGGAGGTATCAATGTTCCTCGCGCTTTTCAGCGTTGGCGCGTGAAGAGCCGAGGACAATTTGCGAATTATCGGTAGAACGCGTCGCGCGTTGGACTCGGGGAAAGGTTGGGGGCAAAAAAAACGCGCTGGTCCATTTGCTTCCCATGCCTGCCGATCGATGCATCGAATCAAATGTTTTATTGGACTTTTCGGACGGAGAGAGAGAGTATGCGTGTACGAGATCGGGTGGTTGAAAAAATAATTGCAAAAACGTGCATAATTATAAGGAGAGAAAATAGCTAGGATGAATTATCTACGAGTGTCAGAGGGTCGTTACGCGACGCTTCGTAAAATCCAATCCCGAAGGCAACAAAAGAAAAACATACATTCCTTAGAGATATTGGGAGAAGAAGCTGGAAATCGTCTATTTTGTTTCGTCTTTTGTCTCTTTTTTTTATCGATATAAATTCAAATGCTCCACGGGGTCTGTATGATTTGTAAATAAAAATTCGATAAATCCGTCGGGGGAACGAGACGTCAAATTTTGTTTGGAAAGAATTCTTGTCCGCATTTGCTGTCCGCTATTTATATTCGTTTCGTGCAGTCCGAGAATCTTTAGTCCCAATTGTATTCCGTGCTCGTATAAATTCAACTCGTCTTTTTTTTGCCCGTTGCATTCTTCTGCTTCTTCTCTCGTTTCTTCGTAATTACGAATGCGTGAATTTGATCGATACGCCGCGGAACGTGATATATGTAAAGAGAAACATAAAAACCCGAGGTTTCGTGATGGGCGACAATTGTCGCTGGGGAGGCATCGGCGATGGAAAAATTGGCCATGTATGCACACATAACGCATATATATGGGTGTGACGAGCCCGAGCTCGATAGACAGTTGGCCTCTTCGGATTCGGTCCAACGCGATGGAAAGTTATCGTGCTATTCCAATTCTAAGCGACATTCCATTTTTTCTAGTACTCCTTCAGCCGATCAACTACCGACGACCCTTTATTTTTTCTACAATATACTTTTGCCCGAGCATCTAGTCGGCGCGGTAAAAAAAATTACGAACTTTGCATCGTTGGAATGCAACAAAAGATTTTTTTTTTTTTTAATTTCTCACAATTTCTCGCGCTGACTCAGGGTACGAAAATCGCTGAAATGATTTTTCCTATCTTTAGCAGAGATCTAGGAACTTGATGTACGCAAATAAAATTTGGATTGTAATGAAAATGAAGAAATTAAAAAATAAACGAGAACTTCCGTTGCGTTTCAACGATGCAGACTTCATAAAAAATCCTGTCGTGAAATATGTTCCATCCTCAAAGGATCGAATGCTCAACTATATTTAACGACGTTACAGCTTCAATTATTTTTCCCTTCGCGAACATCGGTCCCTCTTCATGTTTTGGGGAATTTTCAGTGCCCCTTGAGTCAACGGTTCTTTTGTCACGGGGAATGACGTTGAAGTTTGCATCGTTGACATGCAACAATATTTTTTGTCGTTCATTTTTCATTTGCTTGTTCTCATCATTGTCCAAAGCCTTTTTTTCCTAAATCGAGGTCGTGAATTTCTACTAAAAACAAGTAAAAACACCTGAGTGATTTTCGCAGCCAGAGGGGGAAAAAAAATTGAATTGAAAATTATTTTCATCCCATTGCAACAATGCCAGCCTCGACGTAATTTGGGGAAAAGGCCCGCGTGCTCGATGTGGGAAATTGTACGAAAACTGTGGACCGAATCGAGAAGCTTGGGGAACCAATTAATTGAGTCAGCTTGAATTATTTTTCCCTTCGCGAACTCTCTTCTTGGGAAATTTTCCGGGCCACTTGAATCGACAGTTTTTTTGTTATCCTGGAGAAACGACGTTGAAGTTCGCATCGTTAGAGTGCAACGATGTTTTGCCGTTCATTTTCATCATTATCCGAAGCCTTTTTTCCTAAATCGAGGTCGTCAATCTCTGAGAACACGTAAAAACGCTTGAGCAATTTTCACAGCCAAAAAGGCCATCGAAAAATGAATGAAATATTTTCGTCGCATTGCAAGGATGCAAGTTTCGACGTAATTTGGGGAAAGGGCTCGATCGAGGAAATTGTACGAAAATTGTGGACCGAATCCGGAAGGTGTGGAACCGATTGGTTGTGTCGACACTTCCGGATACATGTGTATGTGCGTACTCACCCTTGGTGTAAGATTATATAAAAAAAACGATGCGTGCTGAATGTTTCTCGAGAGACACAGAGAGGGGGGCTAGTGTTAAAGTTGGAGAGAAGTATTAATTGAGCTGTATGTTATGTATGTATAGGACGGTTTATATAAACGATGTGATTGAGCTTGACTGTGTAAAAAATATTATAAGGCGCCTGCAGCGGAAAGAAAAGGGTCGAAGCAAGAGACGGGAAAGCAAACAAAAATTGAAACAATATCCACGCAATTTCGGGACTCCGAAGTTGACCTACGCGTCATATGGGAAACATGGATAACGAATAAACACGTGTACTGTATATTACGATTGCAATTATCATCGCGATACAATTGCCACGATAATAAATGAATAAATAAACGAATAAATGAACAAAGTGTATCGATTTGAGAGCGGAGTTTGACAGTTTTCTGTGCAATTTCCGCCGAAGCAGAATTCTCCGTACTTTAATTTCAAAGTCGCTACAGTCTTCGTGCTTTCTTTTTTTCCAGACGACACAACGTTGGAAAGTTGCGAAGCGACGAGCGAGATTAATCGCCCGTCCGCGCGCAAAGAGTACTCGAGTTTCGATGACAAATTTACGTTCGATCGATTTACGACGAGGATGGAGTACGATCGTGGGAGGACGGCATCACCGCCAGCCGGAAGTTGAGATTCGACGCGGAAACTTGAATCCCCGCGAGGCCAATCGCCGTGAAATTTCTTACGTTCGTTCGTGAGCTCGCAGCGACGATAAATCCCTACCTCGCAAACCGGAAGAAACGACGTCGAAAATAGCCGAGAGTGCAGCACGACGAGGAGAGCTTTGTCGTCGATACCGGGGGGATTGCGAAAAGAGCACCGATATTGCGTGAAATTTGAATCACGATGGAATTAATCGTTCGACTTGGGATACGAGGCGTTCGGCATATTGACGCTGCCCTGCGTGAATATACATCGTTTCTCAATTTCCTCGTTTCCGGTTTGCCGTAGGGATCCGTCGTCCGTCGTCGCCTCCCGATTCCCGTCAACTTCCGGTCCGAAGACGAAATTTGTCTCGTAACGTTTGGACCAGTTGGCGTCGTTTCTGGCGAGCTTCCGCGCCCGTTCGTTCTCGTCCGCCTCGGAGGTACTCTCGTTCGCGTCGGTTCGCGATCTTTTGGAACTTCCGGGACTGGGATCGGAGAATCGGTTGGAATCGTCCGCGTCTCCGCAGGTCTCTATGGCGTTGAGAATTTGGATCCTCAAGGCAGCGTCATCCTGGATCTCGTCGTCGTGGAATTCTCCGTCGGGATCTCCAGTGACAAAAGTCTCGGGCCTGTCGTGCTTTCCACTTGGTCCAGCCTCGACTCCTTCGATCTTGTCCGGGACCGGAAGTGCCACGTTTTCCGGCATTTCCCTCGGAGCTCCTTTCTCGGGACTCTCCAGTTGATCGACTTCGTCTCGTTTCCGGCTGCTTGGAACGCCGATTTTTCGCGATCTCTCGTCGATGATGTCCGTCAGTTCGACGGTCGGCCGACGACTCTTGCGGAGATTGTAACGATGCTCGCCGGTGGCGAGGGCGTTGAAGCGCAGCTCTCGATTGCCTCGACGATCGGAAGCCTCGTCGCAAAGCTCGTCGTCGAACGTTACGAACTTCCGGAAGCTCATACCGGTCCCGAGGCTGTCCCACTCGGGACACTGGATCCTCAGGAAGGACTCGTCCTCGCGAAACTTCGTTCGCTGAAAACTCGACACGACGAGCTCCTGCGGGACGCTCTTCCACGCCTCGAGTATACCCGCGACTATCTCTCTCGTGTCCCACTCGATGCTCAGCCCAGCTGACTCACGACGACGCACGAAATCCGCGTAACGACGACGATACGTCATCTTTACCGAATGGAAGACGTCACCTCGCAGGGGACGCAAGTGCGCGGGAAAGTCACGCGGTAGAAAGACCAATTTCACGTTGCTCAAGAGTTTCACGTCGTGCAGGGAACGAATTCTCTCGCGACTCAGCAAAAGGAGTATACGCCGTTGCGAATCCGACATTCGGTTGTTCAACTTTTCCAGCCAGGTGCCGAAATTTTCGTCACTCGTGCTGCAGCCGAACTGACGATGATTTTCAGGTGGCTCCGATGGCGATCCTACGGAGGCGCGAGGGTCGCTTATGAGAGGCTCGAGCTTTTCCGTTCCCGATGAATTGCAGCACAAGAGTATCGCGACTCGAGGCGTTTGCGATGTGATACGAGACAGCTCGGGGTAAACGTCGTCACCGTGACGCTCAAACGGAACGGTCACGCGTTTTCGCGACGGGAAAAAAATCGGATACATCACGAGCTCGTCCACGGTGAAGAGGTCCTTGTGCCTGTATTGCGTTAGTAGAGATCGCAGGAGGTCTATCCAGGCTCTGTAGTCCGGGAATGTCGGCCCGTCGCAACTCGTTAAACTCGGCGAAAAACCGTGCTTCTTCAGGAATAACGTCAGCCAGGCCTCCGAACATTTGAAACCTGAACCATGTGAGGCGGAAATTCATGTAGGTACGGACGATTTATGTTTTTAGACTTGTTGAAAATTAGGAGAGAAGTACATTTTTTTTGGTTAAAAATGGGTATTTTTCGTTCAAAAGAAGAATTATTTTTTGTTCGTAATAAGAATTGTTTTTGTTCAAAATAAGAATTATTTTTTGTTCAAAATAAGAATTATTGTTGTTCAAAATAAGATTTTTTTGTTTAAAATAAGATTTTTTTTTTGTTTAAAATAAGAATTATTTTTTGTTCAAAATAAGAATTATTTTTTGTTCAAAGTAAGAATTATATTTTGTTTAAAATAAGAATTATTTTTTGTTCAAAATAAGAATTATTTTTCGTTCAAAATAGGAATTATTGTTGTTCAAAATAAGATTTTTTTTGTTCAAAATAAGATTTATTTTTTGTTTAAAATAAAGATTTATTTTTTGTTCAAAATAAGAATTATATTTTGTTTAAAATAAGAATTATTTTTTGTTGAAAATGCGAATAGTTTTTGTTTAAAATAATGGGTAAGGTTAAATACCACTTTCTCGTAAATTTTAAAGAATTTCTTGTTAGAAATTCGAATATAAAAATTCTGTATAGAAATCTGGAATCAATTTGAATATCAGAATAATTTATTTAATTTATTTTTTGTTCAAAATAAGAATTATATTTTGTTTAAAATAAGAATTATTTTTTGTTGAAAATGCGAATAGTTTTTGTTTAAAATAATGGGTAAGGTTAATTACCACTTTCTTGTAAATTTTAAAGAATTTCTTGTTATAAATTCGAATATAAAAATTCTGTATAGAAATCTGGAATCAATTTGAATATCAGAATAATTTATTTAATTCATTTTTTGTTCAAAGTAAGAATTATATTTTGTTTAAAATAAGAATTATTTTTTGTTCAAAATAAGATTTATTTTTTGTTTAAAATAAAGATTTATTTTTTGTTCAAAATAAGAATTATATTTTGTTTAAAATAAGAATTATTTTTTGTTGAAAATGCGAATAGTTTTTGTTTAAAATAATGGGTAAGGTTAAATACCACTTTCTCGTAAATTTTAAAGAATTTCTTGTTAGAAATTCGAATATAAAAATTCTGTATAGAAATCTGGAATCAATTTGAATATCAGAATAATTTATTTAATTTATTTTTTGTTCAAAATAAGAATTATATTTTGTTTAAAATAAGAATTATTTTTTGTTGAAAATGCGAATAGTTTTTGTTTAAAATAATGGGTAAGGTTAATTACCACTTTCTTGTAAATTTTAAAGAATTTCTTGTTATAAATTCGAATATAAAAATTCTGTATAGAAATCTGGAATCAATTTGAATATCAGAATAATTTATTTAATTCATTTTTTGTTCAAAATAAGAATTATATTTTGTTTAAAGTAAGAATTATTTTTTGTTGAAAATGCGAATAGTTTTTGTTTAAAATAATGAGTAAGGTTAATTACCACTTTCTTGTAAATTTTAAAGAATTTCTTGTTATAAATTCGAATATAAAAATTCTGTATAGAAATCTGGAATCAATTTGAATATCAGAATAATTTTTTGTTTCGTTTCAAAATAAGTATAGTTTTTTGTTGAAAATAAAAAGAAGAATTTTTGTTGAAAATAATGAGTGAGGTGAATTACCATTTGGTGATAATATGGGTAAAATTTTTGGACGAAAATTTGTATATTAGAATTCTGTATGGAATTCTGGAATAAGTTCAAATATAAGAATAACTTATTATTCTAGAACTAGAATTTGGTTAAATTGGAAATAACTTTTTGTTAAAAGTAAGAATAATTTTGTGTTAAAAGTGGAAATATTTTTTTCTTAAAAATAATGGGTTAGGTTAATTACCATTTTTAACGTATTTTTTGTTAAAAATTCGAATATAAAAATTCCGTATGGAATTCTGGAATCAACTTGAACATAAGAATAATTTTTGGTTAAATTTCAAAATAACAATAGTTTTTGTTAAAAATAAAAAGAATATTTTTTTGTTGAAAATAATGGGTATGGTAAATTACAATTTGTTGGTAATTTTGGTAGAATTTTTGGTTCGAAAATTCGTATATCAAAATTCTGTATGGAATTCTGGAATAAATTCGAATATAAGAATAACTCTCTGTTAAGAACAAGGATGGAAATATTGTTTTATTAATAATCAGGGCAGACATATTTTTCCAATTAAAAATAAGGCCAAAAATATTTTTGATACTGAAAATAAGGACCGAAATATTTTGTTTTATCAAAAATGAAGAAAAATATTTTTCTCAATTAAAAATACAGCTAAAAATGAATCTGTGTTAATTTATTTTTCAAAGACTTTGTTCGGATTGAATATTAATTTTTATTGTAACTGTTACCTTAAATTAGAAAACTTGACGTTAATTTTGTTAAATTTCTCATTTGGGTTCGTTTGAAATGTTCAAATTATCCTGAACGTTAATTTTGATTAAAAATGTTAAATTTGATGACAACATTTTTATACATATATGATTAATTTATCCGCACATTATTATAATGTCTCCAGTCATACCCGCGAATAATAAATGACCCAACTAACGTACGATCGATACGAGTATAAGGAAGGATCTTTGAATAGACGTGTCACTCTAAACTGACCGATGACGCCCAGAGAAGTTGCCAATTCCATAGCTTTTTCACGGAGAAGTTTCCTGTCGAGTGGCTCATTAGTCGCGTGCCTCTCGCAAATCCATTTCAGCAATTCGGCCTTGAGCTCGAGCGTCGACGTCGTCGATGATTTCATGGCAACTTTTCTCACGGACATTTTCCTTCCGTCCCTCGCATTGGCGGGGGAAATTTCACAGAGAGCGATGCACGCGGTTCATGATCTAGTTATTAATACCGAATACCGCGAGATCTGACGTTGCGATTTCGATGGCATTTGTCGTAGGTTGGAAAAAAAACAAATGATTGACAAGTCGTGCAGTGCCTGAGGAAACTTTGCTCGAGATCTTTGCCTGAAAATTATCGACGGAGCCAGTTGTTGTGGAACTTTTTTTCAGTGCCGGCGTAAGGGCCACTGACACCCCGGGCGAAAATATTGTGGCGCCCACTTAAGGGAAGCAATATCAAGTGTTAGTTTTTTGCTGATCCCAAGTAAACTTATATTAAGAATTTCATCTTTCCTTTAGCGTTACCCAGAGCTAACGACGCGGACGTAGAACGTTTTGTAGCTCCTCTTTTTTATTTTTTTTTTAATTTTCAATTTTTTTATTTTATATTTTTTTATTTATTTTTTACATTTTTTATTTTTTTTTAATTTTTTTAAATATTTTTATTCCTTTTGATTTTTTTTGTCATTCACAAATTTTTTCAAATTTCTTTTCGAATTTGAATTTCTTGCACATTTTTTTTTTACTTTTCATTTAGATTGAACATTTTGTTAATTTTTGATAAATTTTCTTAAATTGTTTGTTTTTTTGAATGATGTTCTTCAGTAAAATTTTACCTTCCGGGCTTTTTTGTCAGCAAATGAACGAATTAATTGAGAAAAATCTAATTGTCCAGCGATTTCAGTTTCAATCGACAGAGTAGCCAGGTTAGAGAGTCTCGATTGAGAGGTTGTTGATCGAAGATACGTTTTTATTAATTTTAGTTTTGAAAAACTGCGTTCTCCACTTGCAACTGTAACCGGAATGGTTGCAAAAATCCGGAAAGCAATCCAAACATTTGGATACAGTTCCTGAATTTCGCGCTGTTGTATGAAATTGAGAACGGTTATACACGAAATATTGTCACCGGGAAGAAAATGCTTCAGACTTATGAGCTCGTCACATAGTCCGTCTCCATCGATATCGGAATTGGAACCAACAGTAAGCTTCTGCTGGAGATTTGCACATAATACTGCAGGTTCCTTTTTTTCCGGAATTTTTTTAATATCGTGTAAAAAAGACTACGTGTCCGAATAGTCTTTCAATTGCTCCTCGACCACAAACCCTCAAAAAATCCATCTAAAAAAATCTCAATAAAAAATATCCATATGCACAGAGCGTAGAGCACAGTTTTGAGGGTTTGCACCAGGGGAGGCAGGAGACTCCAACTCCAGACCTTGGCGCCCCCCTGAATTTGTCGCCCCATCGCGCCCCCCCCCCTAACGCCGGCACTGCTTTTTTTATTCGTCTAATTCAGTGGTGACAATTTTTGAAATATATTATTGTTGAGAAAAAATATTTCCCAGTTGATATCGGCTCAACTTTTCGAGACTGAAAAAAATGGGTATTGGATATAGGCAGATCTTTTTATTATTCATTAAAATTATTTATTAAAAACACTTCATTAAAATTAATTACATTTTGATTATTATTTTTAATTAATAGATTGCTAAGCGATTCATTAATTTTTGTTCTTCTACAAGAAAGAATATTCTCTAAATTGGCAAAACGTAATAGAGTATCCTGTCACGCGTACAATTTCCCGCAACGTTCTTCGACATCTTTCCTCGCACTGGTTAAATTCCCCAATTAGAATGACAGTAAAAATCCCACCTTTTCGCACTCAATAAAAAAAAAATGCATTTCGAGTATCCTTAAATTTAATGAAGACCGTGCCGGCGTTCTATGGGCTTGCCCAATCTTCGTTTGCAGCCTGGTGGTCAATAGTTAACGAGTTATGCCTAGTTATGACAGTCGAAAGCAGCTCGTTTTTGTGATCTTTTTTTCGAAAATTGTGATGATAAATTTCTACAAATATGAGGTATTTGAAAAAGTATCGTTTGAAGAACACTATAATTTTTTTGTGTAAACTATTTAAATAGTTAAATAGATTATCTATTAAACTATTAACTATTTAACTTAACTATTCAAGTATTAACTATTTAAATTAACTATTTCATGGATTATCATTAACGATAATCGATTTACAGCCGATGTCCGGAAAGCACCTCTCAAAAACGCCTTCTGCGGTGATCAATGCCCTTCTGAACTTCTTACTATTACTTTACCCTATGATTAATCGAAGGAATAACCAAAATATAAAATTAAGGCGAAACACCAGTTTAGAAGACTCCAAAAACCGATTTTTTAAAATTCCATAAATTGTCAGTAAAACTATTCGAGAATACGGTCCCAAAGTAGTGTAAATAATTCACTACTGCGTTGAATTTTTTTTTACGGAAATTTTGTTCCAACGCGTTTTTCTCGAAGCGACTTTTGTCAAATTGTGTGCACTCTAGCTCAAAAAGTTTCTAACCTATAATGTTACAAAGTGAACTTTAGTTTCTTTATATAATGACGCTCTATATGAACCTACATTTTGGGTAATATCATTGTTTCAAGTATATTTTTTATAGCCAATAAGGTTATAAAATAATGGCAAACATTATACGCTTTTGTTTAAATACCTCCAAAAAATGCAATTATCAATTTTTGGTTACAGTTAGGTTCATATAGAAGGAAAACATGTTCTTCGAGTAATCTTCAAACCGTATCGATTTCCGATGAAAACAGTGGCCTGCAGAGTGTACACAAATAGCAAAGTCCGGTGGCGAGTTTCGAGAGGCTATACGTTCCATATTTGCAGAGGAAATGCTTCGAAAAAATTAAAATATTTGTTGGAAAATGTGCATGAAATATTCTCAAAGCTTGAATAAGTTCTATTCATTCATTCATTGTAAAAAAAATCATGAAAATCACAAAAAACGCACTCCTAAACTGGTTTCCCACCTTAAAACAAATGAGCACATGTTCAAAGTAAGTCTTCATTTTTTGAGAAAAAATGGGCATTTTTCGTTTATCAAATCAAAAGTATACATCGGAAAAAAAATCTTTCGACCAAATACTATATTTTTGAAAAAAGTGATTTTTCGACTTTTACAACTAGGCATAACCCCTTAAGGAAATTACGCCTCGTGAGCTGGCAAGGAAGGGCGTGGTTGAACACGTCAATGTTTTTCCACATATACGCGTAGTGATTTATTCATCCGTCACGACGGCGTCAACAACCTTTCTGCCTCTCGTCAATTGTCTTGGACGTCACATTATTTTTTTAACCTTAATCTTTCGCTAGATGTTCTATAATTTTATTTCGTAACACGTTTGATCGGAACAAGTAGCAAAAAAAATCAAATCGATCCACTGTACCGTTTCCGGAAATTTTTTTTTTTTATATTTAAAAAAATTCATTTTTCTAAAACCATTGCGTTGAGAAAAACGCGTTTGAAGTTTATGCTATGAAAAACTCTTACCTAAACTCAATCGACAATTCCTGCACCGTACAAAATCCCTTCTGATTGCTCATCATCGTCGATTTCTTCAAGTCTTGCTTGCTGTCGATTTTTTGAAATTTTCAAAGTGGACTGGCCCCTTGACTAAGCTTTTTTTGGTATCGTGTTTCACATTTGACTAATCTGATCCATTGTGTCAGAAATGTTATATGAATATATTTATGTATATCACACATTCAATAGTGCATTACGTGAAAATGATATATAGGAGTTATAGATTATTATGTTACATGTTTTACTCCTCCATACTATACTAAATTCGAGATAAACAAAAATATAATAAGGACATATTATGCCTTGTAAGCCTTGTGTTGAGTACCAGTTATGAACACCCTGCATCGAACAGTAGTACGAAAAAAAAGATCACTGCATCCTCCATTACATCGAGCCTGTGCGCCGTGTAAAATCAACAATAGACTCTCCCAACATGAGCATCGCTCGCTGCTGTTCACCCTTCATCGCTGGTGGATATGCAAGTGTAAACAGTATTCATGTGCTATGGAAGCCCGATATCGTGTAATCAAAACGTGTAGGAACACATGCATGGATAATTGACTTCCCATAATTAATCCCCACCTCATCATTGCGGTCTATCGGCCGCAGATACCCCAGGGCCAATCGGAACGCGCGTAGCTCGTGTTTCTTCAGAGGGGGGTCGATCAGCCCGTTTGGATCAAATATTCCCCGTATAGGAGACTTCCTCCCTCGATGTGACAGTTCTTTAAAGAGCTCATTGGCAATTTGACTATTTTTCATTTTTCGTCGCTGGGGATTTTTCAAAGGATTTTTTTGACGCGCCAAAATTAGGGAAGACGTTCTGTGGGATACGTGAAATTCTCCCCTAAGAAAACACGGAGGGGCCAGTATTAGTCCAGTAAAAACTAGCATTTTTTAGCGTAGAACATGAATTTTTGACAGAAGTTAGAAGGTTGCATACTGAAAGTAACCCCAATAAAATTTTGCCCCTCAACTCGCCCCAACCCTAAGAAAAAGGGGTTGAAAACTTAAAAATCGCCGTATCGCGATAATTAATAGCCCGATGAAAAAAGGATTCAAACAAAAGTTGTTTGGAATGATGAAATTCGTATAAAGTTATCGGTAAATCTGCAGAATCAAAACCACTCCAAATTTTTTTCTAGCATTTGTTATCACTAAAAAATGAAATCCCATGTAATATTATGGAGGGGGAAGCCAAAATTTCCCATAAATAATGGAAAAATTCCTAAACCTATGGGATTTTGAAATTTGGTAAACGAGGGACAAAATACCGTGGACGTGAAAAAAACGTGCGTACAAAATAACGCATCTGCGGACATTTCGCACTTTTGTTGGGGTGGGTGCAGGAGCCAGGCATTACTCTCTCTGACAAGGAACATCCCTCAGGTGACACCTTTCGATTTTGTTAAAATTTTAATATGTTATAAAGCACCGAAAAGTAAGCGATACGTATTTTTTTTATCGGCGGAAAAACGGTTTTAAGGGGTGAAACGAACCCTCGAAAATAGGGGTATTTTTCGTTTTTCGTCGATAACTTTATCGTTCTCATCTCCAATGTATTGATAAACTCATCTCCAATGTTTGATAAACGAAAAATGGGCATTTTTCGTTTATCAAATCAAAAGTATACATCGGAAAAAAAATCTTTCGACCAAATACTATATTTTTGAAAAAAGTGATTTTTCGACTTTTACAACTAGGCATAACCCCTTAAGGAAATTACGCCTCGTGAGCTGGCAAGGAAGGGCGTGGTTGAACACGTCAATGTTTTTCCACATATACGCGTAGTGATTTATTCATCCGTCACGACGGCGTCAACAACCTTTCTGCCTCTCGTCAATTGTCTTGGACGTCACGTAAGAATTATATTAAAAATACCAGAAAAATGAAGGCATCGTAAAAAACACACATATATATGTATATACTCTGATGTACATTTTAATGAATAAAATGACGTGCCAAAGTGCGTTGTCCTTTGAATAGTCCATACTTTCAGTCCTTTAATAGTAAAAGAGATGAAAACCCAGCCCTTTTTAGCGTAGAATATGATTTTTTGACTGAAGGTAGCTGGTTGCATGCTGAAATTAACCCCAATAAAATGTCGATCCTCAACTCGCCCCAACCCTAAGAAATAGGGGTTGAAAACTTAAAAATCGCCGTATCTCGATAATTAATAGCCCGATCAAAAAATGTTTCAAACGAAAGTTGTTCAGAACAAAAAAAAACGTATAAAGTTGTCTGACGTCCAAACCCCTATCTTTGAAAATAGCGGCACAAAACACGAGACTACTGACTGACGCATCAACTTCGAATTTTCGAATCGTTTTTGTGCCTCTATTTTCAAAGATAGGGAGTTGGACGTCAGATAACTTGGTAAATCTGCAGAATTAGGGCTACAGCTCAATACCGCTCAAAACTTTTTTCTAATGTTTGTTATCACTAAAAAAAATGATATCCCATGTAATATTGTGGCGAGGCCGAAATTTCCCATAAAACCCATAAGTTATGGGATTTTGAAATTTATTTAAACGGGGGACAAAATAACGTATTTGCGGACATTGCACATTTATGTTGAGGGTGGGGTATTTGGAAATAAACCTTGGTCAGTCATACACACACACACGCACACGCACTATATACTATGAATTGATTGGACTAAACGAAAAATATGTAAACATCGGATAGTTAGCATTGTAAGAAGGAATGAAAAGAGACACCGCATAATAACATTATGAGAAGGTAAATATATTTGTGAAGCCAGTATTCACGAAATAATAGATTGCGACGTATGTATTAGTTCGCTTACCGATTCTATTATAAAATTTCAATCTTGAAAAGACGGTATATTTTTTTTACAAAATCATGGCTTGTTAAAACGCCAAGTGATGTGCACGAGTTGCGGGAATCCTGCTACTCTCACAAGGAACATCCCTCAGGTGACACCCTTCGATTTTGTTGAAATTTGGATATGTCATAAAGCACCGAAAAGTAAGCGATACGTATTTTTTTTATCGGCGGAAAAACGGTTTTAAGGGCTGAAACGCACCCTCAAAAATGGGGATGTTTTTCGTTTTTCGTCGATAACGTTTTAACGGTACGAGATACTAAAAAATGTCAAATTGCAACAATGTTTATTTTTTTGTGCACTATACATTGGAGATGAGAACGATAAAGTTATCGACGAAAAACGAAAAACACCCCTATTTTCGAGGGTTCGTTTCACCCCTTAAAACCGTTTTTCCGCCGATAAAAAAAATACGTATCGCTTACTTTTCGGTGCTTTATAACATATTAAAATTTTAACAAAATCGAAAGGTGTCACCTGAGGGATGTTCCTTGTCAGAGAGAGAGTAATGCCTGGCTCCTGCACCCACCCCAACAAAAGTGCGAAATGTCCGCAGATGCGTTATTTTGTACGCACGTTTTTTTCACGTCCACGGTATTTTGTCCCTCGTTTACCAAATTTCAAAATCCCATAGGTTTAGGAATTTTTTCATTATTTATGGGAAATTTTGGCTTCCCCCTCCATAATATTACATGGGATTTCATTTTTTAGTGATAACAAATGCTAGAAAAAAATTTGGAGTGGTTTTGATTCTGCAGATTTACCGATAACTTTATACGAATTTCATCATTCCAAACAACTTTTGTTTGAATCCTTTTTTCATCGGGCTATTAATTATCGCGATACGGCGATTTTTAAGTTTTCAACCCCTTTTTCTTAGGGTTGGGGCGAGTTGAGGGGCAAAATTTTATTGGGGTTACTTTCAGTATGCAACCTTCTAACTTCTGTCAAAAATTCATGTTCTACGCTAAAAAGTGCTAGGTTTTACTGGAGTAATACTGGCCCCTCCGTGTTTCCTTAGGGTAAAATTTTACGTATCCCACAGAAGAACGTCGTCCCTAATTTGGCGTGTCAAAAAAATCCTTTGAAAAATCCCCAGCGACGAAAAATGAAAAATAGTCAAATTGCCAATGAGCTCTTTAAAGAACTGTCACATCGAGGGAGGAGGTCTCCTATACGGGGAATATTTGATCCAAACGGGCTGATCGACCCCCCTCTGAAGAAACACGAGCTACGCGCGTTCCGATTGGCCCTGGGGTATCTGCGGCCGATAGACCGCAATGATGAGGTGGGGATTAATTATGGGAAGTCAATTATCCATGCATGTGTTCCTACACGTTTTGATTACACGACATCGGGCTTCCATAGCACATGAATACTGTTTACACTTGCATATCCACCAGCGATGAAGGGTGAACAGCAGCGAGCGATGCTCATGTTGGGAGAGCCTATTGTTGATTTTACACGGCGCACAGGCTCGATGTAATGGAGGATGCAGTGATCTTTTTTTTCGTACTACTGTTCGATGCAGGGTGCTCATAACTGGTACTCAACACAAGGCTTACAAGGCATAATATGTCCTTATTATATTTTTGTTTATCTCGAATTTAGTATAGTATGTACGAGTAAAACATATAACATAATAATCTACAACTCCTATATATCATATTCACGTAATGCACTATTGAATGTGTGATATACATAAATATGTTCATATAACATTTCTGACACAATGGATCAGATTAGTCAAATGTGAAACACGATACCAAAAAAAGCTTAGTCAAGGGGCCAGTCCACTTTGAAAATTTCAAAAAATCGACAGCAAGCAAGACTTGAAGAAATCGACGATGATGAGCAATCAGAAGGGATTTTGTACGGTGCAGGAATTGTCGATTGAGTTTAGGTAAGAGTTTTTCATAGCATAAACTTCAAACGCGTTTTTCTCAATGCAATGGTTTTAGAAAAATGAATTTTTTTAAATATCAAAAAAAAAAATTTCCGGAAACGGTACAGTGGATCGATTTGATTTTTTTTGCTACTTGTTCCGATCAAACGTGTTACGAAATAAAATTATAGAACATCTTGCGAAAGATTAAGGTTAAAAAAATAATGTTCCTTGTTTTATTTTTTTAACTATAATCCACTTGGGGCACAATAACAAACATTTTTTCATATAATCTTTGGGCACCTTATTAGATTATATAATTTTTTCAAAATGATCGGTCTCCTAAAACCTTTGCGTTGACGGGGATGAAATTTTCAGAAAATTTGTTTTTTTTTTTATACCTCAGAATATACTCCAAATTTCGCTGGAAAAAATGCGGGGGCAATTTTTCCCTACTTACCCGGCTATGGCCTTTGAACCACATATTGTAAACATGATTCGCAACAAGATGACCATCGATGGTTTCAAAATTTTTATTTTTACTCTTTTTTTGCGAGAAACTGCGAAAAAACGCGTTTTTTTTTACTTTTTTCGTTTTTCATCTGCCATTTTTTTATTTTTTGATAAAACTTTATATCCGAGGGTCATTTTGTAGCAGGTGTCATACTGAATCTAATGGACTTTGATTTTTTTGCTTTAGACAAGCCGTTGCCGAGTTGTGATGGAGCTACCTAGCCCACCTATTTTTGAGGCGTTACGTTAAACTATAGTTTTTGTGCTTAAAAATGAATAAAAAGGAATTAAATTTTTTTAAAATGTATTCCAAAACTTTATTTATCAAGCCCAACGACTTTTATATTCATATATTTTATAAAATCCTCAAAAAAATCGCGAAAATAGCCTTTTTTCGTGACTCCAAAGTGGACTGGCTCTCTAAGTTTCGGCTAATATTGTCTATTTTAACCCTCCGTGTACACACTTCGGTAGAATAACATAATGGTCGCACTGGGTAAAATTCACCCGGTCAGGCTTCAAATCGTTGCTGTCTGAAAACTATCAGTCCCATCGGGACTGAAAAAATACTAGAAAATACTTCGAACATTCTAGAATATGTGTGAAAAGTAGGTATGTCAAAATTCATATGACAACATGTTTATAAAAAATCGTGAATAGGTCAGTTTATTTAAAAAAATACACCTTTTCACTAAAAACATCATAACTTTCTGAATTTTCGATATTTTCAAGTGAAATTGGAACAGGATACTCGTCAGACCCAATTTTATTTTTTTTATTTAGACCCAAAGTTAGGTCGGGGTAATATTTACCCACGGTGACCAAGGAGGGTTAAGAAAAAAAAACTCGTTGTTTTCAGATCAACCGAGTGGCCAAAATCACGTACGTCATTGAGCCTTGCACGTTCAAAGGTCCTTTACGAGATTGTTTATAACTTCTTCAACTATCTATATTTTTTATGAAATTTGGCACACAACTTTGTTAATGTACATGCAAATAAATGTCCATACGATTTTTTATCTTCTTACTTAGTCCTTCAAAATTAATTTTTCCAAATAACCCTGGTTTGCTGATCGTCACAGTAGCTTAACCCCATTATTACATTACGTATATATAGAGGGTTTCTACGTTCCCCTTTGAACTCTAAAAGTATCATTATACTCAATACTTGATCCGAGCAGTATTTTTCGAGATAAATCAGGTGTAAGATTTAAGGAGAGGGTAGGGGTTTCAGCGTGAAAAAAAAAACACTTTTTTGCGAATTTTTTTCATCTATATGTATAGAGTAAATTTATTAAAACCTTTTGTACATTGTTAAGTGTCATTTCAAGAACATTCCGTGAAATTTGTACGCGAAAATATCCACAAACAAGCCGGTGACAAAGCTTTTCCAAGAACGCCTTTGGAAAAACACGATTTGCGGTGTTCACTGTATCTCAGCTAGAAATTATCTGAAATCAAGTACCATTAAAATTTAGTCAAAGTATCATTAAATCCTCCCCCAACGGTCTTTGATAATCTTTTTTTTAATTTCTAAATTTTTGGTGGTCATGTAAAGTGAAAAGTGCTATTTTTCACGAAAAATTCCGTCATTTTGGGGGTGGAAAACCCCCTCAATGTAAAAAAAATCTCAAACTAACCGTTGGGGGGAGGTATTTTATATGTAGAAAGTGTGTACCAAGTTTGAAATAAATCGGCCATGTAGTTTTTAAATGGCAGTGAACACGGACTTTGAAAAAGTGGTTTCGAGAAAAACGCGGCGCCGGCTTGTTTGCGGATATTTTCGCGTACAAATTTCACGGAATGTTCTTGAAATGACATTTAAGAATGTACAAAAGGTTTCAATAAATTTACTCTATCTATATAGATGAAAAAAATTCGCAAAAAAGTGTTTTTTTTTTCACGCTGAAACCTCCCCTTAAATAAAATGGGACACTCAGTATATACATACATACATACATACATACATACATATATATATATGTATATATTAGGGTGATTCGTTTCAGGGTAACTTTTTTTTCTCACCCATCGTGCCCGAAAACCTCTAGTTGGCACCCAAAAACGAAGTTTCGTGAAAGGGGGGTGTTGTGAAAAAATATTTAGAGGTCGCGAATCAAAATTGAAGGTTTCCCATTTGATTAACATTGAAAAAAATGTTTTTCTCTTTATTAGTGTTACCATTCCGCGAATTTTGATATCGCGATATTTTCCAAGTGGGTTCTCATAGGAAATATGATACTTTACAATAAAGTTCATTGAGCCATGTCCGTAAATTCAACCGTTTCAACGGTATCATTATTTCAAGTGAATATTGTACAAAAATATCTATTCAAACGGCTGTAACGCCTAAGCTATTAGATATATCGAAAAAAATTCAGATGAGAACTTTGTAGAGAAAGTAATTTTCTACAAAAAAGTCTTATAAGCCGAGCCCGAAAATTCAACTCTTTCTCAGCTATAGGTGGATGAAGTAAAATAAATAGATTTGTTTTTGTTTAAAAAAAATCTATTTATTTTACTTCATTCATGTATATCCAATGTTACAATAGAATTTATTTTCCGATATTCTAGATAAATAAACAAATTAATAAACGACTATATACGCGTACATATGTATGCATAGAAAAACATACATGTTTACAAATTGAAAAAATAACACGAGAACGAGTAAACAGGCCTCGCGAATTACTCATTGTTCATTCTACCGTCTCATTTATCTCTCCAACCCCTTCCGCGTATGCGTTCAAATCACACACGCCTCGCGATGAAAAGCTCGCGTGTGTTCACAACAGAAGCCCGCTCCATGTGGAAAAGCTTGTTTCACTTCAACCACCGCGACCTTGGGCTCGCTCGTATTTACGTGCACATATTTTGCTTAGCGCACTTCGCGGAGTAACAGCCCGCGTCAGTAGTGACGGTACGTGTTTAGTCAGACGCGCCAAAGACCATTCGTTTTTTCCACTTTGCGTTTCTCCGCCCGTTCAATTATTCATCGCTCACCCAACGTGGAATAATATTTAACGACGCGTTTCCCCGAGCTGCATAGAGGTGGGGGGGGGGGGGGGTGTAAAGAGGGCCAAGCACGAGGGCGACAAGTTATGCGAGCAAAGATTCCGTGCAGCGATCCTCGCGACGTCTCGAGCTCTCCTTCTCGCCCCCGTTCAACCACCGCAAAATTTGTTCTCGCGTTTACATTTTATCTGCACGCGAATGCGATGCAACTGAGAGTGAAGTGACATTTCTGAGACGAAAAAAAGGAGGCGAAAGGTTGTATCTGGGAAAAAAAAGCTCGAACGCTTTTCTATCTTCGTTTTGATAATTTTTTTTTGGTGCTTCATTTCCTGACAGTGAGACGTGCAGTACGATATTTTTCTACTCGAGAAATGACACGTGTGCAGACTGGGATATTATGACATGTGCACTGCTTAATGAGGCGTAAATTCTGTAAAGCTTTGCTCTTTTTTTTTGCTTGGACCTTTTTTGCATTTTTTGCATTTTTGCCTGTGGTGGAAAATTTCTGGCAAGTTAAGTCTCGTTCAGTCATCTGAGGGTTCATGAATTTTGTTTGTCTCGAAAAACCTCAAAAAGCTGCACACGAAGTATATATTTATTCTGTAGATGCAATTTTTTCCTAAAATTTATAATTAAAGGGCAAAATGATACATTTTGATATTTTTATTTTGTGAAAAAGGAAAACTTTTATGTTACTACCATCTTGAAAAACGTTAACATTGTCGATGATTGTTGTGAGAAAAAGTGCATCAGTGAATGTTTTATACAACTCGGAATGAAATTTTGAGTCATTTATAATTATGTCTATATTAATGTCACGAGATTATTTATTATTATCATTAATTAATATTAAGTGTACCGAGATACGTCAACTTCGCGGACTTTGAGATTAGCAGCAATGCTCTTCATTCGCCAGCCAAGATTCGTAATATTTTATCAAACCTCGATGATTCATTATTGAATGTAGATGGTTTTCGATGGGCAAAATGGGCTTCTTTTCTAAATGATTACAAAGGTTTAGTTTACGTGAATCCATTGTTAGAAAATGTTTATCGTGGTGCTACATAAGAAAAAAAAATACATCACCTTAAGCGTGAACGTCTTACCCATCTAACCGGACGTAAAATTACATACATTATACATACTATTTTTTATCTCCGGTGTTTTGTAATGAATTTTTTTTTATTCGTCAACACGCATAGTCTAAACAATAACATATATATATTTTTTTATCTTTGGATGTTCGGAGTTAAATAATTCATTTCACGTGTAATGTTTAATCTGTATTGAATTGAGTAGGGAATTTGATAATTTGTTTATTGGATAAGAAATTAGAAGTATCAGTTTTTCTTATTGAAAGAATGTATTTTTACCATTTTTTAATTGTAAAATCGTGCGTTTCATCTTTTCTTTATAAAAAAATCGTACATATTTTTCTTAAGTATAGTGCGTTTTATATTGACCTGCCTCTCTCTCTCTCTTTCACCCTGCTTCCCCTCCTCATAAAAAATCTTGAGTGGTGAACAAATTGCAAAAAAAAATCGTAAAGGTTCATTATAGTCCAGACAATGATATATATATATCATTGTCTGGACTATAATGAACCTTTACGATTTTTTTCTTTACTTTATGAATGAATTACCTTTACTTTATGAATATATATATATATTCTAACCTTGGGTTGTTGGTAACGCTCCAACCTCCTTAAAATAACAATTGATCATAGAGACTTTGAAAGGTTCATAGTTAAATAGTTAATTTCACGTGTAATGATTATTTTTTATTTAATTGAGTAGGGAATTTAACAATTTATTTAATGGATAAGAAATTACAAGTATTAGTTTCTCTTATTAAAAAAAAAAATATTTCAATTTTTAAAAATTGTACAGAAAATTACCTTTTCTATGTTAAAAAATGGTACATATTTTTCTTGAGAATAGTGCATTTTTTATCGACCTGGCCTTCTCTCTCTCTCCTCATAAAAGTGCCCCAGTGGATTAGCAATTCAAATTACGGCTTTTACAACTTACAAAACGTAATCTCTCTCATTTGCCAAGTGTATAAACCGAGAAAAAATAATCACTGCACTACAGCCGTACGCTTTTCCACAATCCGTAATTAATAACGTGCTGGGTTGTTTTTCGTCCTTTTTTCTTTTATGTTTTGCTAAATCGACTGAACAACCCCGTGGGGTGTTATACATACTGGGATAGAGTAGCGCGATGACTAATGACCCTTCGAGAACGAGCCTCGGCACTCACTCTCTTTCCACAGGGGGTGAGTGCTCAGCCCCTCCTCTATTTTCCTCAAACGATTCATACACAACACCTGCAACACAATTCATCGTAAGACGAGTACGACGACCACGTGACCCCGCCATCCCATCTTCATATCCATATGTAGGTCGTTCGATATCAGCTGGGCCATTTTTTTCCTCGTTTCCTTTTTTTCAATCTCTTCATGGCTTTCCATAAGCCGCTACCGGAGAATATATCTCCTGCAATGTTCAATATTTTCAATGCTCCTTAATGTTTCTGTAATGTTGAATTTTTTCTGCCTTTTTGACATTTTTTTGCGATACTTTTTGCAAAAATCCATTTTTTAATGGTTTGATTAAGGGGTCTTCGCACTTTAGACGCTAAAAAGGCTATCCTCCTGAATTTTTTTGATTGGTTTATATTATAGATACTGACATAAAAGTTGGTACACTTAATAAATACACTTACGAAGTACATGCATTTTTTAAAAATGTATTTCTGTAACCCAAACAAAAAACTTGCTGATAAAATCTCGAAATTACTGAACCGATCCTTATGAATTTTTAACCACATATTCTTTACAACTATAGCTATAGCGCATGTCAAGGTTTTTTTTGTTTAGTTTTAATATTTACTTTTTTTTTGCCAAGAACGGTAAAAAAACTCTTTTTTTCGGAATATCTCCGCTATTTTGTTATTTTTGCATAAATAAAAAATCGTATGATTTGCGCTATAGCCATTAACATACTGAAAACGAGTCTAAAATCGTTTGATTCTTTTGTTTCCGACGATCCATTTCCGAGATTTCATCAACAGCGGAGACCAACCATTTTTCTAGGACATCTTTTTAACTACCATTTTCGTCTATAAATAGTGACTCAAATAAATAATTTTTTTATGTATTTCGAAAGTGTATTTATTAAGTGTAACAACTTTTGTATCAATATTTATAATGTAAACCTATTTTAAAAATGATGAAAATAGCCATTTTTAGCGTCTAAAGTGAGAAGACCCCTTAACGTGTTAAATTATTTTCAATAGATAACTGCCTCGCTCCGATTATTCGAAGGTATAAATGTTACACGATGGAAGTCGAGGCGAAAGTTTTCGATCGTTCGCGGCTTTTTACGAGAGCTTCGAAGGGCTTGCCTGCGCGGAGAAAACTGCCGGAGAAGAAGAAACTGAAGGGCGCTGATTCGGAACTCTACATGTCAATATGCCCGGTTGTTTATTTGATAAGGGTTTTCGGGCTTGCACCCTACGAATTTCACAACGATATGCTCGTGCCGTCCAGCGTCAATTCCATCTTTGCGTACGGATGCATCGCGATTTATTCGTATCTAATTTATGGGGTATTGTCACGTTTTACGAGTGTCGAAAGGGACAAGCCGCTGTTGGGCCACACGGAGACGGGTAAGGTTTGTATGTCCGTCTTGACGTTTTGCCTTCGCTGTTCCATGAAACAAATGAAAAAAATTTCACGGCCGTTGTTACTTTAAAAAAATTATTTATTTTGTAGTAGATTATTAAAATTTTCGTCACTGATAAACAAAAAAGTCTCAATGAAATCGTCAAAAAATAAATCCATAATCTCCTCGTTTTAATTTATAGTCTTTTGTTCAACTTATTTCAAATTTTGTTTTGTTATTAAAATTTTCTTTTGTTAATGCTTTAAATATTAAATTCTTTGAATAAAACTGTAGCACTTTGTTTGTGACTTCGTTCGATAACATTTACGTTTATGAACAGGCAATCTGTAATTATTGTATGGTTGCATTCGATATTGTCTGGACGATGATCTGGAGGAGCAATTTCGCAAAAATTTGGAACACGATGCAGGATTACGACTATTTCGTGAGAAATCTCGGCTACGTGAGAAACGAGAAGCAAGCGTGTATTTGGTCGTGGTTCATACTCTGCACGAGTATTGTCATGTGGACCGCCGTCAATCAACTCGGTATGACAGCATTCGCTGAACCCTGGTTCGACAATGTCTCCTATATGATCATTTACGTCGGAGGCTCGGTGTCGGTTATCAAATTTTCCGGTTTCACGATGTTGCTTGGCCAGCGTTTCGATCATCTCAACATTATCGCGAAAAAAAGTAGCCCCACGACGAATAGATGGATCTTGGCCGGTCCCGTCGTCGATATGAGGGTAAATGGCAAAGTGAAAATGGACATTTAACGACCGCTAACCACATTCTTGAAAAGGCTTTCCTACGAAATATACCCAACTGAACATTCAAATAATCGATTTTTTTTTCTCAATAAACTCTTTTTCCGAAAAACTGCAGTTTTTCGTTGATTTCTTTTTAAACCCATAATTAAAATGTAAAGTTTTCAATTCTTTAATGTACTCTCGGTTAGTTGTTAAAAGTCATTTAATTAATGGTTAATTTATCGATAAGATAATTATAATTATATAAAAATAATAAGATAATTATCGATAAGAATTGATAAGAGCTCAAATGATTCAATTATGAGATAAATTCATCAATTTCTTAAACTAAATTTATATATATATATATATATATATATATATATATATATAAATTTAGTTTAAGAAATTGATGAATTGATGAATTGATGAATATATATATATATATGAGGTATTCTACGTGAATTCGGTGGACTTTTTTCCCTGACCCTCGCCAATTCAATTTTTTCTGATTCCATTGTCTCTAAAACACACCCTGATTATTATCACATTTTTCGAAACAACCCTTAGCCAAAAAAAATCTGAAAAAAATCCCAAAAATGCGTGATTATATGTAAAAATGATCAAGCTATCAACCGCAGTGGAAGTATGATTTTTTCTGTGCTTTCTGAGCGATTAACGTTTAAAAAATCCGAAAAATTGACTGCTAACTGTTCAAGGTCCATGATTGTGATTTGGTTATTCAAAAATGGTCAAAAAAATTCATTGTGGGTATCAAAATATTTAAGTAGCCGCCCGAAGTAAGCGGTTCTTGAATTTTTCGGATTTTTTGTAACGTTAATCGCCCAGAAAGCACAGAAAAAATCATACTTCCACTACTGGTAATAGGTTGAAAATTTTTGAATATAATCCCGCATTTTTGGGAATTTTTTCAGATTTTTAAATCGGGGCGTTTTTTCGGATAAATTTTTTTTTTACTATGGGTTTTTTCGAAAAGTGTAAAAAAATTGGGTGGGGGAAAAAATTTCGAATGACCAAATATAGAACGACAAACATTTCGAAACGACAGAATTATGAACTCTCAAAATAACGAAGGTTAAATCATTCGAAATTTTATCTTTCGACTGATAAAAAAATCGAATGACTATAAATCGAACCATTATTTATTGGAGAGGTAATTTATTAGAACACGAATATTCAGATTGTCTAAAATTCGGAACATAAAAATACAGAATCGAAAAATGTAGAACACCCATATCTCCGAAACAGAAAATAGCGAGTGCCTAATATGCGTAATACCGTCTATGGCGAAAAGCAATATATCGAAACGCAAAATGTCGATGGCCCGAAATGTAGAACGCCGAAAGGTCGAACGACCAAAATGGCGAACGTGGTGGGGCCCGTCACGTGGGATGACTGTCTTACGATATTTTAGCCTACAGACCGCCAGCGCCATCTCGCAGCTTCACTCTGAGGCGCAAGTGACGTATTGCTCGATTCGCCATTCGGGCCGTTCTACATTTTGACCCTCCGCGATTTCAACCACTCGACTTTTTGGCCGTTCGCTTTAATGATTTTCTGCATTGTGAACCATCGCCATTTTTTTAATTCGGAGAATTGTCGTCTCGAATTATTTGGTGTTATGCATACAGGCCCATCGATTTTATGTTTTTCGATATTTTATTAAATCTGATTTTTGTTTTTCGCTATATATCAACTTCCGAGATGTTCATATTCGTAATTGTTATTTTCGACTTCACAGGCTCTAGTAAGATTGATCTATCTATATTCGAACATTCGTCATTTTCGAATTCGACATTTTGGCCCATCGGCATATCGATCGTTCGACATTTTTCCCCCCACCCAAAAAATTCAGGGTGTCTTTTAGAGTCAATGGAATCAGATTTAAAAAAATTAATCGAATTGGCGCTGGTCAGGGAAAAAGTCCACCGGATTCACGTGGACCTCACATATATATAATATAGTTGAAGAAATTGATGAATTTATCTCATAATTGAATGATTTTTGCTCTTATTAACTCAATGGTTTAATTCATAATTATTATCGCGAAATTAATGGATTTATTTAATTAAACAATTGAATTAAGGCGTTACCCCCACTTGAAGCGCAAAAAAACGCCTTTTTCATGAATTTTTTTAAAGAAAACTACAAAACTTTTTTAACCGATCAATATGCCATCTTAAAGAACACATCTTGAAGAACTTTCAGTAATTTTTTTATTGAAAAATATTACATTGTTTAGTGGCAAATGGCCGTCAATGAAATAATGTTTTTATATACACGGTTTGCGGTGACCAACATTGCGGCGAAGTGGATCATCTGAAAAAAAAATGCGGATGGATTTTGTCAAATATAAGTATAAACTAGTCTTTAATCGAAGGATTTTAAAAAATATTCATTTTTCACAAAATGGCAGACAGTCAAAGTTAATGGTTCGATTTTAACGAAAAAACGGCCATTTTTTGGCTATAAAACGGCCATTTTTTTCCGAAAAAAAATCGAACGATTAAAGACTACATTTTTATGTATTAAATAAGCCTGCAAAATTTCAAGAAGATCGGTTCATTAGTGTTCGAGTAATCTTGGTCACCGACTTCAGAAATGCCATTTTGAGAAAAACGCGTTTAAAGTTTCAATTTACCGGTCGTTTACACAACGGATTCTTCTCTTTCAACGCTCATATCTCAGTCAATTTTGTTCGGATCGACTTGAAATTTTCAGGACATATTCTCAGATACTTATACTTCAAAAAATGCAATAAAAAAAATCGATTTTTTCAAAATCGCAAGTGGGGGTAACCCCTTAATAAGAGCAATAATAATTGGATTAATTCTATTGATTTAAATATTTTTAGTTGTTCATTTATATGAATGTTAAATAAACAACTAAAAATGTTGCCATTAATTGAATTAATCCAAGAATTTCACGATAATAATTATTTAATCACAAGATTAATGCGTTCATCACTTAACCCTCCGTTGACACGATTTCGACACACTAGATCAATTTGACACAGATAGTACACTTGTCGAAAAAAACAGCGATACACTTAAAATATTTCTTCATATGTCTGCATACTTGAAATTCAGTAAGTGTAAAATTGAATTGTTGTGAAAAATTATTGAGAACTTCCAATTTTAAGACAGCGAGCATTTTATTTCGAATTCGTCCGGGTCGAAATGACCCAGTGTGTCAACGTAGAGTTGAGTTAGGTAAATAAAAATGTGAAACCGCATCAAATCTACATAAACAAATAAATAAACCTATATAAATATTTATATAAATTAGTGTACTTGTAAAATTAAATTTTATATATTTATATGAATCAATATACTTATAAAATTAAATTTATATATTTACATAAGTAGAATGTTTTTTTTTCCAAAGGACATCGAGTACCTTCATAACACTCTAATGATTGAGGCCGAAAGTTTGAATTCTCTCTACTCGTGGCCACTCTTACTATGGCTCGGGAATCTGTGTTTTCACGTCGTTACTGATTTGTACTTTGTCAGTCAACGGGTGATGACAGGCGCGTGGAAATTTCACGAGTGGCGAGTACTCCTTTGCCTGATTACCTGGATATTGGTATTTATTGCCCAGTTGATACTACTCAACTACGCGTGTGACTACACATCAAGTGAGGCGAGTATCCTCATCCCCCCCCTCCCTCAGTTTAAGATCAATTTTGTGCCCTTAAAAAAAATAATAAATGCAATAAATCATTTATTTTTGGACTGAAATATATCAATCTACGGTAAAAAATATTTAGCGCAGGTATTGACAATGCGAATATTTTTTTGTTGAATAAAGCTTAGGACGTCTTGCTTTAATTTCGGTAACAACGCAATTCTCTGAAATTGCGTATTCCGTACATGCCGTACATTTTATCGTCACAAGGGTGTCATCAAAGCATTCCCTCCTCTGTCCCGGTCTATCGCTTTAGCACTTGCGCCAAGTGAACATTTTGCCACTCCAATGCTGCACAATTTAGACGTCTGTGAGGTACTGCCATAAAAAACATAAAATAAAAAGAAAGGAAAGAAAGTAAAAGTTTGGAACCCTCCCTGTGAATTCAATGTCGAATTGAAGTTAACCCTGTCTGAATCGAGTCTGACCCAGATTCAACACGTGCGCAAACACACACAGGCACACTTTTTATTCGAATTTTATTTTCTTCATATTTTTCAGATTTTACCTTCTTAACCTTCCCCTTCCCCTCCGAGAAGTTTACAGCCGTGGAATAAAAAGAGTATTCAATTTTATTTTACCGCGATAAAATGATGAGTTTATCGATAAATTCGTTACGTAGAACGTCAGGACGAAAAAAAATGAAATAAATAATCAAGATTTTTCATGAACGTTTCGGATAACGACAAAATAATCGAGATCTGTCGTGAAAGTCCGGATGAAAACAAGAATAATTATGAAAATCCGAATGGAAAAAAAATTAAACATAAAATCGAGCTCCCTGGTGCGAATCCGGATGAAAAAAAAAAATTGAAATCTGTTATAAAAATCCGAATGAAAAAAAAAAACAGATCGTCGAGCACCCTGATGAAATTTTATTTCCATTTAAATCTGTCACGAAGGTCCGGATGAAAGAAAATAATTGCTCTATTCGATAATTGAATAATTGAATAATTGAAATATTCTGATGATACTGAAACTGATACATTTATTTTGACATCTTAAACAGGCAAATAATATGGGCTATATTATGGTCAGCTGGAAACGTTGGTTCAAAAATTCGGGATTCTCTCGTGGACGATACGAGGCAAGTATCAAAGCAAACGTCACTGGATTTTAAAAGCGGAGTATTTTTCTTAAGGGGTTATATACAGTCAGGAGGCCCGAAAAGATCGATTTTTCAAGAATTTTTCTTAAGAAGACCGTTAAATCTATTAACGTAAAAATTTCTACACACATTATGGTAACTTTTAACTGTATTTTAACATTTTTTATTTGTACAAGTAATTATTTTGAAAGCTGCTATAGCTGAACTCTGGGAGCACCTCTTAAAAAGGCGTCTTGCGGTGAGCACGATATCTTTGAACTGGACATCCAAAATGAAAAAACCAAAAATATTTCGTCAATATAATGGATTATCTTGTAATTGATCGAAGAAATAAGCAAAATAATAATTTTTGACAAAATGGCGGCATCTAAAGAAAAATCGGTTTTTGACAAAAATTTAAGCCTTAAATTGTTTATAAAATGGAAAATATTTATCGGTGAGAAAAAGCCTTCGATTAATTACTAAAAAATAACCTTGAAAAGATTGTGTTAAAATTTGAGACTGATCGGTCCAGCCGTTTCCGAGAGATCTTGCTCACCGACTTTAAAAACACAGTTTTGAGAAAAACGCGTTCGAAGTTTCAAAATCACTTTCGAACGCTCTGACACGTCATTACAAATCTGCATGTAACTTCGTGAATACTCGCCGGATTGACAAGACATTTTCTGTGTGTGTACTTAAATATATGTAAATTACGAGAAAAAAATAATAAAAAATAAGAAAATGATTTTTCGCTCAGCTAAGTGCAGAGAAATACGCGTTCTGATTTTATCTTGATAAAGGACGCAAAAATCAAGGATCACTTAAATTATTCAAATCAAGGATCTATCGTGTAATAATTTTGAACGTTTTTTTTTTTAATCGAGTATAAATGATTTGGGAAAGACGGGTAACAAGGACAATCTGTTCGGTTTGTTATTGAAGAATCTGGATCGGTATTTATCGTTACATCTGAACAATCGAAGACTGAATTTCTCGGCGGCCGGATGTTTTGACCTGAATCTACCGCTGATTACATCGGTAAGAATACGTGAGAATTTTTTTATGAAGAAAAATATCCTGATTATTTCAGGACCTAAATTTTTTAGTCTGCCGATGCGGGTCAATTAGATTTTGAGGCTCAGCCTCATCGTCCCTGATCCGAGATCATAATTGGCTGGCTTTTTGTCCCTCTTCTTTAACGCGGTCCTCTAGTTTCTCGGCTGTTTTTTTACGGCTTTTTCAATAATTTTTTACGGGCAAAGCAGCGAAATAATCAATCTCATTGTTTTTGCATAATCTTTATTAACGTTTAAATAAGCTTTACAAATTTTTTGAAGTCAAAATATATAATAGAATAAACGTTATAGTGGCCGACAGGAAGACATCAAGTAAAAGAGGTGCTTGACGGTGACCAAGATTGCGGCTGTTCTGCTTATCGGAAATCAAAAAACCAAACGGCATTTTAATCTTCATATTTAAGACTAGCGATTGAATTAGAGTGAATTCTAAATTACAAAAATTGACTTTTTTATACACTTTTGAAAATTACATTCCATTTTTTACTCATTTTTTCTTAAGTTTTTCGCTCGTACAAAAAAAACTATCGAAGCAATCATGATAATCCTAGTTCAATCGCTGGCTTATAACATATTAAAGATGCTGTATAAATTTGAACAAGATCGGTGCAGTAGTTTCTGAAATATCGTGGTCACCGTTTCGAAAAATGGTGTTTCGAGAAAAACGCGTTTGAAAGTATACCTGCTCCGTATACCTGCTCCGTTCCAGGGCCGTAACTTGTGAACCACTTCGAATATCGAAAAATCCTTTGGCACACATTTTCTACCCATGTTGTAGATGTGATTTATGAAAAAAAAATCGATTTTTTGACCCGAAAAACTAGAGGACCGCCTTAAAAAAAAATGCATGTGTCGTTATTTTCAAATTTCAGATAGCAGGCCTGCTCACCACGTATCTCGTCATCCTCCTTCAGTTTCCTGAATGAACGAGGATAAAAATGACAAGTCGAGTGAACAAAAAGTCCCCTTGAATTTCATATTCGCTCACTACCAAACGTTTTTCTGTTTTCAAGGCAACACATCGCGGAAGCGGAATAAAACTTTTTCGCGAACTGCGCCACGTTTGCTTCGTTCTTCAAACGGATGCACGATGAATTCACGCTTTTGTGCAATTATTGCGATCAGTCAAATGGCGACCGAACAAATCCAAACAAATGCACACTTCTATGCAATTGTAATAAATTAAATGGCGAACGAACAAACCTAAATAAATTCACACTTCTAAGCAATCGCGATAATTTAAACGGCGACCAAACAAACCCAAACAAATTCGGACTTTTATGCTATTGCGATAAATTAAGATGGTACACTACTGTGATGGGTAAAAAAACGATTTTTTTGTTTTTTTTTCTCAAAGTATGGATATTCAAATATATGGGGAAAAAATTTCAAGTAAAAATATTGAAAATTGACCAAGTTACAGAGGATTCAGTGAGCGCACGTAGTGATACGATTTACGTATACTAAAACTTTATCGCCTTATATACCCGCCCAGGTAGGAATTAACGATGAAAAAAGGGCTCGCCAAGCTCTGAAACAAGGCTCACATTTTTTAATTCAGGCTGAGCACCAGCCTGATTTCAGGCCTAGCTGAACCTCTGAATGATAACGCGGTTTCAGGCTCTTGCACACAGGCTTGACCAAAGGCTGGTAGAAAAGCCTGTACTAAGCCTGAAACGACGAAACAACAAGGCTCAAAACGAGCCTTAATGACGCCTTCACGAGCATTTATGACCAGGCTTTTCCCAAACTCTTCCCGAGGCTATATGAGGCCTGTTTTTAGTTTTCTATATTCTACATTGGGGTAAATTTAATAAATTTGTAAAGAATTAATTTGATTTGTTATATATATTTATTATTTGTTATATTATTTGTTACAAAATATATATAAAAAATATTTTAAAAAACAATACTTTATTTTATTGCGTACTTTTATTTTCGTATATACTTTTTTGTGTACCTCATAAATATCGATAAGAGCATATGTTTAAATGTTCTGAGCTGCCTCCTTCGCTTTCGTTTTTCGTGCCTTCGCACCCGACAAATTTATTGCTAAATTTTTTTTTCATGAAAGTACAGAAAAAATATTATTTTAAACTTATTTTATTTTATCACAACCTGAAACAAGTCTACATCCAGCCTTGATTGTTCAGCCTCAAAATTCACCGGCTGAATAAAGCTTGAAATAACCCTGAGTTTAGGCTAAGCAGCCAGTCTTGGTTCCAGGCTGCTCCAAACGATGCAATGAAACCTGGGCCAGGTCTGTCTCACTCAGGCTCGGTGAAACAAGGCTCGCACAAGCTTGTTTCCATCGTCAGCCTTTTAGTTTCCTACCTGGGCGATTACGCCGATTTTCGAAGGTACTTTTCTAGACGCGGTTAAAAAAAATAGCGCATATATTGACAACGTTTTTTTTTTACATATCATTTATGCACATGCTTGAGTATATGTAAAAAAATCAGAAATATTAACAAATGGCGGAGATATAACATAATGAAGCAATGTATTTTTTTTGCGCGCGCGTTGATGGTGACAGTTCTCGGCATCGATGTGGTTGTCTGAAAAAAAACATGAACATATTTATAATTGCATAATGAATGTATATTCAGTGTGAACCAATAGTATTATTTAAAAAGAATTATTATAATAAAAATTCGGAACTTAAAATTTGTTTGCTCAATTTTTTGTCGTTATTTTATTTTTTATATTTTTTGTGTCATTGAAATTGTTGTTTCTGGGGATCACACGATCCACAGATAGGTGATGATACAAATAATATGCTGTAAAAATTTCAAAGCGATCTGAACCTTCGTTCAACAGTTAGAACTTTCACAAGGTTCAAAAAAGTGAATCGTGGAAAAAAGGCTTTGAAGTTGGCGGTCGGGCCGCGCGGTATCTATTATAAATGCAATCTTACCTTATTTAATAGCACCCTGCGCTATATGTGGGGCCTTCCTCGGCATCCAAAACGTCTCCAGCATGTTTTTTGTCGTTTCTGGCGGCAATCCTTGCTTCCTATTCTATGTGGGGATAATAAGTGAACAATAGAAAAGGGTAGTTGCCGATCTAGCGCACCTGTCTCCGTATAACGCTGCCGGATAAGCGGCGGTACCTGCCTGCTTCCAGGAAAATAAAAGTTTTTACGCTCTAAATGCTGTAACTTTGACAATTTTTGGAATTTTTCAAATCTGTAAATCTTAAAATATTCCTAACCGTTCAGGCTAATGGAATAAAAAATTATTTTTAAAATCAAAATTTTTGAAATTTTTTCGTATATAAGGTCTTTAAACGCGTTTTTCTCGGAACGACTTCTCGACCTGACCGGAATTATAACTCCGGCCTAAAAAAATCACCTAAAATAATAAATATTAAATTATAACTCTAGCTATAATTGTCTGATTTTCAATTTAAAAAAAATCCAAGTTCCCGAAATCGAAGTAACTATCGTTGTACGTAGCCGTTTTTGTAAATTTAGTATTCTTTAAGTCCTGGAATGTAAATAAAATTTTTGCCCATATTACACTTTTTTTAAACCCGCCATTTTGTGATTTTTGTCTTAAAAAAAACGGTCCCATACGACGAGAACTACATTTATATAGATTACAAAACTTTATTGTTTTTATTTTTGAGACCAACCATTGTTAAGTTATCGATCCGGCCGTTGGACCACATTTTTTGGGGCCCTATTATACCTCAATCAGGACGTTAATTCTTATTTTTTGAAATAAAAATGTACACGAAATAAGTTCAATGCATGCTTAATAACACACCCTTGTTCCAAATCCCAAATAAATAAAGTAGTAAAAAAAAACTGTCAAAACGACCTTTTTTCGGCCCGTCACAGTGGAGTCCCTTTTAAGGCCAAAGCCTGAATTAAAAGGTCCAGAAAAGCGTTTTTTTCGGGAATTTTTTTCGAAGTGAAAAAAAAACAAGTGAGCCCCGTAAACATTGAGGTATCTTTTCATGTATATTTGAAATGTATAAAAAAATGTTCAACATGAAACAATAGATGACTGCAGATTTATCAGCCCATTCCATGTGCGTCTTGCCACTGCACTCGGCGGGAAAGATGCAGCTCGTAATTCTTGACTAAAAAAAACCAATAAAATTTTCAATTGCCATGTATTTTTCTTCTGGGTGAATTAAGAAAATGCTGAAAAAATCGTCAAATTATAACTTTTCTCAGGTTTGAAAAAAAATGTGTTAAAAACACTTTAAAGTGCTATAAAAATTATGTAAAACGAATTTTTCAACGATTTTTTTAGTTCACTCAGAAGAAATTTCCATACCAAAGAAAATAAACTTTGGTTTGATTCAATACGCTGTTAAGTTTTTTTTGCTATCACGCCCGCCAATTTAGAAAAATCGTGAAAATGAAAACTGTACAAAACGTGCTTCAAAGTTTTCGATAGGAGTAAATGTCAATCGCTTCTCTGCTTTTGGCCTTGTATCTTCAAAAATATTCACAATTGGCCTCTGCAACTTTATAAATATATTCTTGGATAGTTTATCTATCGACTTGAGCAATTTAAAAAAAAAAAACGATTTTTCGGACCGTCTAATTCTGGCTCCGGCCAGAACGGCGACCAAACAAATTCACACTTCTCTGCGATAACGATAATTCAATTGGCGGTCAAACGATCCAAAATAAATTAAAACTTCTACGCAGTAGCGATAAATTAATTAATGCTTCGAGAATGTGACCTTTTGAGGCTTCGGGTCTGCCATTACGTTGGTGAAAAGGTGATTTCCTCTTATATACATAAGAACGTGCTCAACAGCAATCGCTCGTGATCCTGGGTAATTCCACCCTGATTGGCACTGGACACCCCACATAGTCCGCACAAGTTTAACGGCGAGGCAATATAGTTCGAAAAAGGAAGATCCTGCACGAGGCGTACAGGATCAAGGTTAGATTTACGATGTTACCAGACGAGCAGCGGGAAAAGCAGAAACGACCAGGCGAGACAATAAGGATTATGCATCCAGGGGTGGCTGTCGTGCACGTTCCGTTACTACTGCGATAAGTACACGTGCACGCTCTTCGTTCTCATTATTTGACTTGAGCAAAAAAAAATACTACTCCAACAATCCACGTGTCTACGTGAGTACATTACATATGTTATTTCTAATGTCCCTTCGTATGCCCTTGCGGGCTGTTGGCCTTTACCTCTCTTTCGTCACTTCACTATTTCGAGGTCCTCAAAGACCCTTCTGGGCGGTACCCACTCGTTTTCTATTGCGCTACCGCAGTCACACGAGGGCAGAGGGAAACTGTGAAAAACCGAGCGGTCACCCATCCAAGTATCGCGCCAGGCTGATGTTGCTTCTCACGCAAGATCGCCGAAGTCATTTGCCCAACTCTGGCAATTTATGAAAATCGAAGTGCAGTAAACTTGGAACGGTCTGCAGTCTCGACTCGGCAAATCACAGCGTTTATTTCTTTGCTGATTGTTTTTCTCATCGCCTCCCGTATTTTCCAGCAAAACGATGGACAGAGAGGACGAGAATGAAAAATACAAATAGAGACACGTAGTCCCGAGGGAAATTATTCATATTGCTCGCTCCGTTCGAAATTCCCTACGAGTAAAAGTCACTGCGCTTCCTCGCGTGTTTCGATTCCTTCTTTCCATCGCAATAATAACGATCGCCGTCAAAGTAGCGTCGTATGGAAATGATTTCTCTCGGCGAGAGATCTTCGGCACTCGGGGCCAAGAAGCTTTTCGTGTCCTCGTACAAATTCACAGGATTCTTCGAACGAAAATAAAAAACTTCTCTATTCGCAGGATTTTGTGAACAAAAAAATCTTCTCTATGCGCAGCGTTTTGTGAACGAAAAAAAACTTCATAGGATTTGATAAACGAATAAAAAGAAGAATAAGTAAATAGAAGTTTAATGAAACGGAAGAGGAGACGAAACGCCCGAAAATAAAACTTTACTTGTGAACGAAAAAAAAAATCACAAAATGTTGTGAAAGACGAAAAAAAAATCACAAGATCTTGTGAGCGAAAAAAAACTACGATAAGAGTAAGTGAATATAAATCGAATGAAACGGAAGAGACGGCGAAACGCTCGAGCTGACCTTTTTGCGGTTGTGGTCGCGTCGGATCAATCGCATCACAATTGTCTACCCCAGAAAACGAAAAAAAAAGTATAAGCGAATAGAAATCGAATGAAACGGAAAAGGGGACGAAACGCCCGAAAAGAAAACTTACAGTTTTTAGTGAACGAGAAAAAAATTTCACAAGATGTGAAAGACGAAAAAAATTCACAAGGATCTTGTGAACGAAAAAAAAACAACAAAAAACTACGAGAAGACTAGGTGGATAGAAATCGAATGAAACGGAAGAGGAGTCGAGATGCCCGAAAAGAAAACTATAAAGTATTTTGTGAACGAAGAAAAAAAAAATTCACAAGATGTTGTGAAAGACGAGAAAAAACTCACAGGATCTTGTGAACGAAAAAAAAACAAACAAAAAACTACGAGATGAGTAAGTGAATAGAAATCGAATGAAACGGAAGAGGAGACGAAACGCCCGAAAAGAAAACTAGACAGCATTTTGTTCACAAAATGCTGTCTAGTTTTCACAAGATGTTGTGAAAGACGAGAACAAACTCACAGAATCTTGTGAACGAAAAAAAAAACAAACAAAAAACTACGAGATGAGTAATAAATGAATAGAAATCGAATGAAACGGAAGAGACGACGCCACGCTCGATCTGACCGTTTTTGCGGTCATGGTCGCGTCGGATCAATCGCATCACAATTTTCTACCCCAAAAAACGAGAAAAAAAAGAATAAGTGAATAGAAATCAAATGAAACGGAAGAGGAGACGAAACGCCAGAAAAAAAAAACTACAGGATTTTGTGAACAAAAAATTCACAACATGTTGTGAAACACCAAAAAAATGCACAGAATTTTGTGGACGAAAAAGGAAAACAAAAAAATACGAGAAGACTAGAAGTGACTAGAAATCGAATGAAACGGAAGAGACGACGTAACGCTTGATCTGACCGTTTTTGCGGTCATGGTCTCGTCGGATCAATCGCATCACAATTGTCTACCCCAGAAAACGAAAAAAAAAGTATAAGCGAATAGAAATCGAATGAAACGGAAAAGGGGACGAAACGCCCGAAAAGAAAACTTACAGTATTTAGTGAACGAGAAAAAAATTTCACAAGATGTGAAAGACGAAAAAAATTCACAAGGATCTTGTGAACGAAAAAAAAACAACAAAAAACTGCGAGAAGACTAGGTGAATAGAAATCGAATGAAACGGAAGAGACGACGAAACGCTTGATCTGACCGTTTTTGCGGTCATGGTCGCGTCGGATCAACCGCATCACAATTTTCTACCCCATAGCCCTGGAAAATTGCTTTCTTGCTTGGAAAATACTTCTACTTTTTTTCTTCCACAAACAAAGGTTATTACAAGCTGCATACGAATCTTTTCGATTAGTTCGTGCACACGACGCGCAAGAGACGACCCCCGCACCACCCCTCATGACTTAGCGTCTGTAGAAGGAAAACCTTTCGAATTAAGGATACCCTTTTGATCCTCCGATCCCACCGTATTGGACTTCGAGAACCAAGGAGATTAGAAAAGGTCTGCGTCGGGCACACTTAAGTCTTGCGAGACTGGGCCCATTCAAATTCTCCCCTCGTTCGTAGCGATTTGAACGTGTTATCTTTCATCTCCCCCTCTGCGCTGTATCATCCGCGATTACACGTGGCTTTTCGTCAATTTGAAATCCCTCTCTCTCCCTCTCTCTCTCTCTCTCTCTCTCCCTCTCTCTCTCTCTCTCTCTCTCTCTCTCTCTCTCTCTCTCTCTCTCTCTCTTTCTCTCTCTCTCGCTCTTACCGTTTTCTTTTCACCCCGGGATAAGAAAAGCGCAAAAAACAATTCACGACTTCTAAATATTGATTAAAAAAATGACGAATCAATTTGATTGAAAATTTGTAGCCTTCACACAGATAGGGGCAGGACAGGGTGCAATAATCTTCGAAGTTTGAGGTCAATAATAGAGCAATAATGCTATAGTAATGATAAATAATTACAAAAGAATAATAATAATGGAATAACGGCAGAATAATGATAATAAATTGAACAAGAAATGCAATACGACTGGAAAAAAATCGATGCAACAACATACTGCAGGGAATATAAATTGGCGAAGCAACTACGCGATTATATAAGTCAATTTGAAAAACTATCAATTTCGCTAGATATAAGAAAACTAATGTAAAATAATTTATGTAAATGGGAAGGGAGGCGGATTTATGTAAACACCCTTAAAAAGGTATACAAGGAACAATATACTACTGCTCCTACTACTCCTACTATTAAGGGGCTATACCAGTGTGACACTTTCAAAAAATCGTTTTTTTTTTTGCCTTTTTCGACAGTTTGTACTTTCAAGAATATCATTATCATTTATATAATTTATATCAATATCATTTTATCTTGCAAAAATCGATAGTTAAATCTTTGAACGCGTTTTTCTCTAAATGAGATTTTTCAAATTTGCTGACATTGGAACTAAAGGAGCAATTATCCGATTGACTTGAAATTGACTTGAACTGAGTACTCTTGAATATATGTACTCTACAATGACTCAGGATATTTTTGATTGGGTGAAAATTTACGATTTGGCATTTAAAAAAGTGACCATTTTATAGGCAAGAAAACAGACTTTTTTCATAACTACGCCATTTTGTTATATTTTAATATTTTTCGAAAATCCTACGTCATTGTACAGGAAATACCTTCCAGTTTAACGACATTTTTTCTTTTTCGGTTTCAGCTACTCAATCGGCCGGAATCATGTCAGCAGTGGAAGAACTTTTTTTTGGCGCCTCCGAAGGCAGCACATAAGTCGCTTGGAACTCAATATTTTTCTATGAAAAAATTATGTAATATGGGTCAGATATAGCCAAATATATTCTTAATTTTCCGAAACATTTAATTGAGTGCTTTTCTTGGGAAAAATGCCCGAAAATCACTCAAATTTTCAGCGTTCACACTGGTATAGCCCCTTATCAATAATAATGGAGTAATAAAATAATAATGAAAATAATAGAGCAATAATAATGTAGTAATCATAACGAATATAAAATAATAACAATAATCATAGGGTAATAATAAAAATAAAAGACAGCAATAATTAAAAAAACAAAATGGCCATTTATTAATAATAATTCTCTTTACACGGTACGTAAGTATAATAAATTCGAGTCAATATCACATGCTGTAAAAAAATACTCTGCACTTTTCCCATACACATCCAATTACGACGATCGAACAGGTATAATCGATTTTGTCGCGTATATTTACAATCAAAATGATCTCATCGTCGGCTTGATCGCTCGCTACCTTTCTCGCTCTCCCTCGTTACAGTTAGACATGCCATTTTTCGTTTGAGTCGTCCTGACAATTGAGACATACATATTTATATACATGTGCGTGTGTGTGTGTGTGTGTGTGTGTGTGTGTGAATGTATATATATATGAATATAAATGTGAGTGTATCGAGTCACCTTAAAAACCAGCTTAACGAGCTCTCGTCAAACCCTTAATGACATATCAAGCTCGATACGCCCATGGGGTCTATTGGCACAAATACCTCTCATGCCAAATTCTCTCGTCCAATTTTCATTTCGCCGCATAGCCCACCTCGTTTTTCGGTTTTTCAACGAATCTCATTAATCGAGAGTTTGCGTACTATTAATCACAAATACTCGGATTCAATAATTAATAGCTTCTGGTCCGAATTGACTTTTTCGTACTCATATTTACAGGTGTACATGTTGCATATTCATGGTCGATCAATTGTCAAACTTACTCTCATTTTATTGCCCCGTCGCAATTATTGAACACGTCTTTTCTACTACAATTAATCGATTGGTTTTTTTGTTGATTTTTTTAATCGCTTGTGGACAGCACTTCTCGTTTTAAAATTTCCCTGGGAAATGCACGAGAGTTTTTTTGGCACCTTGCATCCATATCGTCCGAATTGTCAATTCTACAATTATTTACTTTTGGAGCACAGACTTTTCTATCGTTACCTCGAATTCTTGTACGCAACATTTCTCGAGGAAATGCACAAGATTCTTGGACGATATGAATCTTGATTTTCGATTCACCGATCGATCGATACGGAGAACCGATGAGAAAACAATTTCGAGTGTACAATTTCTCACAAACGCACTTGCGTTTTATACATTATATATATAGTTTTTCAATTTCGCCCTTTAGGGAGATCTCGGAGAATGTTTGTGACCAAACACCCGAGACTCGGTTAGTTACGACGCTCTTGCTCCCAGCATCGGAAAAAAAAAATAATCAAGTACGCGTCGGGTGATCGACGGGTCTGATATTTTTTATCCAAGCAGGAGCGAGGCTCAGTTATTTTCGGGACTTTTGCGTCCGTTGGATGCACTCTTTCGAATGGCGATAAATTTGGGAAGCTCGTCGTCCTCGTTGATTCCCGAGGGCTGCGTTCGTTGCTCTGGAATTTCTCTCTTAATTTCAATGGAAAACAAAGTGACTAGTCATGGCAGGAATCTTACACATATGAGTCGTGCAATGTACAACCAATCACTCGTATCAATGCATTTTTCGTATTCTCCAGCCATCTTCTATTTGTCTTCAAAACAACCAACCATCATTATCAATCGAATTAGATTCTGATCGGTACATCGACACGGCCGTAGTAGTTGTCGGTGTACTTGGTGTCGTTGCAGTTGAGATCGCCGACCGATCGCAGAAGTCCCCGGCTGGCGTTTATTCTCGTGTTTCTGGGCTTAATGGTGGCGTAATGTGGCTCCCGATTGCACGAGAAGCCATAAAATTCGTTGGACAACGTTTGGCCGGGATGACAAGTGAAATTGTCGTTGCGTCGTTTCAACGAGAGAGCGTCGTCGTAAATGCTCGATCTCGGTCTTCTCGGTAAATTCGGCTTGGGCACGTCGTAAACGATCTCGGTCGGTAACTTATCGGCGTGCGTTTGTTGCATGCTCGAGAGTGTTGTGAGACCGGGCTCGGACTTGGATAAAAATCGTCTCGGTGTGTCGTACGGAAATTCCTCCGTGGGAAATTTCCAGCTCTGAAAGTCTCGCCGCAATTGGACTTTTTCGAACTCGGAAAAGCTCATGTTGACTTTGTCGGCTGTTTTTTCCACGGCTGGAGGATCGTTGGGATCGGCCAGTCGTTTTTTCAGCGAAGCGAGAAGATTTTTCGGCAAAGATGGCGGCAACGGTGGGTTTTCGTTGGTCTGGGAACGATCGTTGTTGCTCGTGTCATTGCCGATTGGCCATTTGGCCTCGCGACGGTCCAGGGAGCAAATGACCTTGGGACCAGCTGCCGATGGGAACGAAGGGCCCAACGAGAGTCTCAATTCCGAGCGAGAGACTTCCTCGAGGAACAATTTCTTCGACGAGAGGCTCCAAGTGTCGTCGTCGTTGATCGAGGAAAAATCGTCGTCCCGGAAGCCCTGATCGGTATCGATTTGCGCGGCAACCGATTGCGGGCCTTGACGGAAAGTCGTCATGTTGTAGACTCGGCGCTCGTCCTCGTGAATTCCCGAGTCTTGGCTCTTCTGTTGCAAAAGAAGATCGTTTATGGAGGCAAGCGAGGTCAGGGACGACGAGGAGGCCGATTTCTCGTCGTAGCCCGAATCCTGAAGAAGCTCCCGCGTTGTCTCCTCCTGAAGATTCATCTCCGAGCAATAAAGCTTGGACGATTTTTCCGACGATTTCTTACCGGTCAATATCGACAACAGTCGCTTGAAAGACTTTTTACGCGGCAATTTTTTGCCCGTTATCGGTATCCAATCGATCGACGTGTCCTCCACCTCGATCGGCTTCTTCAAATATGCACCCACGATCTTTGGCTGCCTCTCGCGTCTTATCGACGAATCCCTCCTGACGAGCTTCCCCGGCGATGACTTTGGCGTCGACTCCCCGCTCGTTTGCTTCCTCGACGAATTCAACGCCGTTATGGAGCCGGTCAACTTCGGCGGCGTGTCCTTCAAAATTGGCGAACATTGCTGGGCGATACTCGTCTCGTCCTCACTCGGCGATTCCGCCTCATCCTCCTCGCGTACCGAAGACGACGCGATGTACGAGTCCAGGTAACGAGTCAATCGACTCTCCAGACTCTCGATCACGCATGTCTCACTCAGCATCGTTATACTCTCCTCCACCATCGTCGCCATTGTTTCTTCCTCTTCGAAAGAACTCTCGTCGCTTGAGTCACATTTTTTTGGACTTTCTTTTACTCCCACCTGCACGGAAAAAAAGGAATAACGTTCGATCAAATCGTAATCGGTGTCGTGGTACACAATGGAAATTTATCGCTCCGAGTATCGCAGCGATCGTAGAGATCGACGTTGTATAATAGGAACAATAAATTCAAGACGAATCTTGAATTTATTCGAGATTCAATTCTTATAAAAAGACGCCAATTTTTATGAAGGTACCTTTTGATGCTTATTTACGGTACGAAAAAGTTATTGAGGAGTTTGTTTTCATAACTTTTGTAGTTAAAATTTAAAAAGTTGTTTTAGAAAAAATTGTAAGGAGAACGAAAAAAATACTCATGTGATTTACAATTTTCATCGACAGTAAAGATTAAAAAGAAACTTTGTAGAAATTGGCGTCTTTTTATTTATATTTTTGGTTGTTATAACAATTCATTTCACGGAAATAGGAACTTTTCTCCCCAAAATGAATTTGTACAGCAGTTAACTATTAAACTATTAGATTTTTAAATCATTCAATGATATAATTTTATAGAACACGAAATGATTTACAAAAAAGGTCCTATGAGATTTTGTAATGAGTCTTGTAGTTTCGGCGGAAAAGCGAAAGAATATTGAAAATTACTATAAATTTAACTTTGACCTTGAATAACTTTTGAAAGAGTAGATTTATCATAAAATGATAAGAGACCTTTTTTATAGAGCGTTCAATTCTCTGCGAAAATATATTAGGCCATTGTTGTACGTCGACCCATTCGCGAGTTATAAAATTCAAAAGAAGCAAGCAAAGTTTTATCCGTGTCATTAGCATGGGAAATATAAAATCGCGATGAGGAACCTCTAAATGTTCATATTAAGGGCTTATATTTTAATAGGCCTCTCCTTTCATCGCACTGCAACTACTGAATAGAGGACATTATAAATGTCGGTTATTTTAAAACATCCCAATATATATATCTATACAGGGTGTCCTGTTATCAATGAATAATCCTGCAACTGTCGATAGTCCAGATCATGTCCTACTATATGCTGGAATTTCAGTTTAATAGAAGTCCCACGGTTTTCGAGATAAAAATCATCTACTTTTGGTTTTTCGCATGCCATTTCTACAAATGATAACTTTTTTTACCTGATTTTTAAAAAACTCTCTTGGTTACTTGTTTTATCTAGAAATGTCTTCTTTTTAACCTTAAATATTAAGGAACCTTTATGAAAAAAAGATCTCATGCCAAATTTTCATACAAACCAATTTGAACATCTGACTTTGGTAGCCTGCGGTGTAAAGAAAATGTACTACGCATATCGTGCCAATTACTTTGAAAAGTTGCTTAGTTATCGTCGATTCATATAATTTGTAAAAATGGCATGCGAAAAACCGAAAGCAGATGATTTTGAAAAAAATAACATAAAGCCCAAAATCTTGAAAATCGTGGGACTTTTACTAAAGCGAAATCACAGCATATAGTAGGACATGATCTGACCTATCGGCAGTTGCTCATTCCCTGTATATATCTATACATTAAGGTGATTGAAAAAATCGACTTCTTTTTCTATGTTCACTATTCAGCACGCTGTAACTTATAACTTACAGCTTTATATATAGCGATTAAATAAATAATATATTAGGGTGTGTGTGTATATATATATATATATATATATAAAGCTCAATAAATGGTAAAGCTATATATATACATATATATATATATATATATATATATATATATATATATATATATATATATATATATATATTAGGGTGGCCCAAATTCCAGCTCTATTTTTTCCTCTTCTCACTCATAAATTTAACACGTTGTAAAAATGTTCAAACAATGAATGCTTTGTTTCTTTGCAAACGGTTTTTTTTTAATGTACCTCACACTTCGAACCCGATAAAACGGGGGACTTATAATTTTGTTTACGGACAAGAGCTTTGGAGAATTATTTTATGAGAACAAAGATTATAACTCTTGGGTTAGTAGTGGGAGGTAACTTTGAAAAATCTGTTTCTACACAAAAACGCTTAATTGTTACGAAAATTTTAGAAAGCGTCAAATTTATGAGTGAGATAAGTAAAAAAAATTGGCGAAAATTGGAAATTTCGAAGCTCTTGAGCGACCACTAAATATTCATTGACCGGCTAGAGCTTTCACGAGGTTAATTTAAAAATTATAAAGCGTAAAATTCATGGGTGAGACGTAAACGAAAAAAAAAATAATTTTTTAAATGAAAATTTGGATTTTTAGGAGGCTTGAGCGACCTCTAAATATATTTTCACGGCTCACAGATTTCTCAAATTTGGGCCACCCTAATATATATATATATATATATATATATATATATATATATATGTGTGTGTGTGTGTGTATGTATGTATAGCTTCACGATTTATTCCAGAAAAGTACTTATACTCACTTTAAGGTCATTGTGAGCCTTGTATTTTTCCTCGAAAGCTGCGACGATTTTTTTAACGAAAAGTCCCGATCTCGACGAGATTCCAGTGGTCTCTCGTTGCGTCGGCGACAAAAATCCCATTTCGAATTCGCGTCTAATCTGATCGATATTCGGCGATTCCTCACTATAGGGTCTGCTTTTTTGCGTCGCCAGGACCGGCATATTTTTTCGCCGACAATCGTTGCGCTGTTCCCCGGTTTTCAAAAGTGTAATTGGCCTCGAAGGGGTCCTCGTAATGGGCGTCAGCTCGCTATTGCTCGATGAGGAAGCACCGAGATTCTTGATCCAATTGGGCGTCTTGTTTGGCGAAAAATTATCGGCCCTGAGTTTCTCACAGACCAGCTTTCTTTTTTCCAACTCCAACTGCTAGTAATCGAAAAATTATCCTTAGTCCCGCGGGTTTTTTTATTGATTTTATTTTTTTTAGTTTGATCGAATTTTCGTTCAGTAAGTAAAAATCGTAACGCGATATTTTTGTGATTATTTTTGCATCCCGTACAACTCTGTACTTTGACAAAAATTAAACGATTTTCTTCCTTTTCACGGTCTTTGTATTTTATAAACGTTTTTTTCTTCCTTTGGCGAATATGTTTTTCGTTATTTTATCGTCGTGTGGATCATGGCGGTATAAAATATTCCAACGAGCTGGACGGGCTTTGGAATACTGGCCGTTCGGTGAAAATTTAATTTACCTGCTTTTACCTCCGGCTTACGCGGAGAGGAAAAGAGAGAGAGGGGCGGGGGCGGAGGGGGAAAAGGGAAAAAAGGGTAAACACGTTTGTCTTCGAGGCTTGGACGCCGCAGTGCGAGGATACCGCGCGAAATGAACGGGGATTATGTTCGATTACGATTCCAAGAATCTCGTGAGAATCTTCATTTATATCGAAACAAATTCCTATTTCAATTGCCGAGATTTTTATATTCGAGAGCCCTACATTTTCGAGTTTCCCGAGCTGTCGTATCATGAATTCACGGATTACCGTAAGGCAAAGTGTACTGATAAAATTTTCCAAAACCGTACACTGCGGCATAATTGGAATTTTGTCATTTCGGAAAATAAAAAAAACTGCCATTCATTAAATTAATCAAGCCGTCGATTAATCGCGTAAAAAAGAATTAGTACGTGTTAGTAAAGTGTTCACTTTGTAAAATTATTTACACTTCGTTACACCTAAGCACCATTAAAAGATCAATAAATTAAAAAATCACCTAAAACTTCGCTATTCCCGAATAATAATTAAAAATTCGCCAATCACGAAGAAAAAAAATCGAAAAACATCATTGTCAAATTAAAAGCACAAACTCTCAAACTAGAAAGCAACGATTAATTTTTCAAATATTCCAGATACGAAGAAAGAGTTGTCAAAGTAAAAGAAAAAATGTCCAAAGTGAAAAGAATTAAAAAAATGCCGAATAAAATTCACAAATCTTCGTCGTTAAAATTATTTTCAGGACGAATAATGAAAAAACCGAAAATTCGAAAAAATTCACACGCTGGCTCACCTCGTCGTCGCTCTTTTTGAGCATACGTTGCAAAAAACTGTGCATCCTCGTGGAATTGTTCATCGCGTCAAGAATTAAACGAAATAAAATGATCCGCGCGACACTCTCGGCACTCGAACGTTTAAAAAGTCACTCTGCCATATGGAAAGGCCCGGCTCTTGATCGAAGTTCGATCGATGCTTCGCGCTCGATACTCAAAATCGTACTAAAGAAAAATTTGCGAAAAGTGAGGTACATTGGTAGACAACAAGTGACGAGTTGCATTGGCCAATGAGAGCGTTTGGTCGAGGGGGTGGGGTTGTCATCCGGGAGGTAGGATGCAGGTCAAAGGGAATTAGGAGGAAGGGACGCCCGATCCTTCCCGGCCTGACCCCTCCAACCGACCCTTCATCGAAAATGACCATGCGAAGGACCCTCTTGGGTTTCTTCACCGTAACACAATGCCCGAGTGCACCACCGTTAACACCCAGCGAAAAATCCTTTATGACTAGTCGTCGATCACCGAATACTCAAAACGGCACAACCCCCGAAACTTCGGCCCTTAAATTAGGCTACTTGCGCCCTTTTTCCATCTACCAAGGGTAATATTAATTTCTGCGAAACGAGTGTCTTAAGGTAATCCCGGTTGCGACTATTGTATGTCTCCTGTACTCTCGTGGATGCTCCCCGGGCTTGGCACGTCGCCCAAATCTGACTGTACGCTGCAATAAAGCCATTAAAAGCCATTTGGCACGTCTCACACACAGCCGTCACACAATGGACGGACAAGCGTTGTCCACCAACGAGAAAGCGACGAGACAACGCTCGCGAAGAATTTTCTCGAAACGTCTGCGTATCCCTGATTTCCACATTTTAGTCGTGTCCGAAGGGCTAACCTTGGAAACTCGTATCATCGATTTCGTCCCTGTTCGCTCATACGTGGGCTATAGAAAATAACGTGGATTCGAGTAAATTAATTGAATTCCGATGCTTCGACACGCCGCTTATATATATTGTAACGTTGCGTTACCATATAGAGACTATCCGAGAAAGGTGAGGTAAGCGGGCTGGCGTAGCTCAGTTGGTCAGAGCAGTCGACCGGCAATCGAAAGGTCCCGGGTTCGAATCCCGGCCCAGAAGCGCACCGCATTTTTTTCGGATAGTTCTCCTGAGTTTTTTCGGGGGGTTATAAATGGCGCCCAACAGCGGGCCGCGGCCTCAGAATAATCAAGATAAATATCGAATTATCGTTGATTGCCGCGGAAAAAGAATCCCCTCCTTGAGAAGAGTCTCATTGAGCTAGCCCCTCCCTTTCCCTTCCCCCTTCCGTCCCTCAGACAATCCCCGCGTCTGTAGTACCCCTTCCCCCTTCCGTCCCTCAGACAATCCCCGCGTCTGTAGTACCCCTTCCCCCTTCCGTCCCTCAGACAATCCCCGCGTCTGTAGTACCCGTTGCGTATTGAGTTAGAATTATATTGAGTAGTTTGGGCAAAAATTTCGAGTCGACCCTCCAGAGCCGGATCGACTCTGGCAGGGGGGTTTGTAACGTTGCGTTACCATATAGAGACTATCCGAGAAAGGTGAGGTAAGCGGGCTGGCGTAGCTCAGTTGGTCAGAGCAGTCGACCGGCAATCGAAAGGTCCCGGGTTCGAATCCCGGCCCAGAAGCGCACCGCATTTTTTTCGGATAGTTCTCCTGAGTTTTTTCGGGGGATTATAATATATATATATATATATATATACATATATACATATACATACATCCATCCATACATACATATATATATATATATATATATATACATATACATATATATATATATATATATATATATATATATATATATATATATATATATATATATATATATATATATATATATATATATATATATATATATATATATATATATATATATATATACACATATACATATATATATGTATGTATGTATGGATAAGGGTAGTTCCACGCGTAAAGGGATGATTTTAGTAACAGAATATTTTTCCCTAGTTTGGAAGATGAATTCATGAGTAAATAAAATATGAACGATTTAAAAGGGCAAAAGACGAAGAGTTTTTTAAAGTTAATAATAACCCACAAACGTTCTATTTTCCCTAAATTCTTATATTTAATATTATATTTTATGTAGTATATTATTGCTGAAGTGTTTTAATATAGTTTTCTTATATATTATATACTCTTATATATTATTCGTATAGTATTCTTCTTGAAAAGAGGTTAATTTTTTTCCAAGCAAGTACACGTCAAAGTTATCACAAAATTATCTACGATAACATTCATTCAATTTTCATCAGTGAAAATAATTATACTAAATGTAAGTCATGGTTAAAAAATGGTTTAATTTAAATTGCCGTTCAAATACAACAAAAAGTTAACCATTTGAATCAAATTTATCTTTACATTTTTTTCAATTAAAATAATCACGTAAGGAACTGATTTGTATTATCATTAAACAAATTTTGTAGGTATAATTACTGTTAGTGATACATTATGTTTCTCGTTTTTTCTCCCGAGTAGAGGTTGTGACACGTGACATGAGTGCGAGAGAGATAGCTGACATTTTTGGGGCAAGATTTCTCAAAGCTAAATAATATTTAGAGTACAATGAAATAGTTTAGCTCTGCGTCAATGAATTCTACAGAGCCTGATGTTTTTGTTAAAAAAAAACTTAACCATCTACGAGAAAAATGTGTTCGAACATTTGTGAGGTTATGTTGGTCTTGTATATACCATTGAGAGGGAAATTCAATTCAAAGGCTGAAAAATGCGTGAATTTTAAGAATTTTTAAAAAAGGATCATGTGAAAGCTAATGTGACATTTTTTAAACTTTGGCACTTATTTATAAATTGATTTATACATTTATGTCAAAATCTTTTTAAACATTTATTTAAAATCGATTTATACATTTATTTATACATTTATTTATCAATTCATTTATATATTTATTTGTAAATTTATTTATACACTGATTTATACATTCAGACATCCTAAAATCCACGACGTGTGAAAAAAAACAGAAAAATGTACTACGATAATCTTTATAACGATGGTGAACTTTGTAAAAAAAAAAAACGTTTGAGCTTGAACGGAAGACAGTTCAGTTGAGCTGGACAGCCCTGTGTGCCTAATGAATCCGAGAAATTAACTATGTATAGCGTAGGGGTAGTACACGAGAGGAGTCGCCGTGGCTCCGACGGGGACAATTTGTACACCACAGCCAATTCGTATAAACAGGGAAGCATCCATTGGAAGTGATACGTGTCGCCGGTTGGGTCAGACAGCAACAGGCATCGGCCGAGAGCAGAGGTCCGGGGGTGTAGTAAACCGCGAAATTTATGATTCAACGACGAGGCTGCTGGACAGGAGCTCTGCATTTGCTATAGACAGGCGACGAGTATCCCGGCGAGTAAATGGTTTCGACATTCACGGCACAATCTGCATTGGCGACGGCGTACATTTTTTCCCATACTGTGGGAATCGAGTCCTTCGTTTACTTCAATTAGAAATCTTCGAATGTACATTAGCCCACGTCGGCTCGCGATTTTTTCTCGCCACCAAAGTATGTTCTATCCTACTAATATTATTAAAATTGATGAGTCTGTCTGTACAGACATTTTTTCAGACTGGAACTGAACTGGCAGACCTATAGAACACGATGCGGAGATGAGGTTTACGATTCTTTGAAATTTTTTCGTTTGTCGTTTTTTTAAAGGTTTTTTTAGTTTAGCTGAACCTTTGACACGCGAAAATATACGCTTCCGATATTTCCCTGCACTTTGTTTCGTCCGGGTCCGTCAAAGAGGAAGCGAGAAAATGTTCCTTTTGAAAGGAGAGAGGCGAGCGATACCCTTCAGCATTTATAAGGAAGCCCTTTGATACATATGCACCACGTAAATTACATTCATGAGCTTTGGTTATTATATGACGAAATTTTTTATCCTTTTTTTCACTGGTGATGCAATTATTAGTACGCAGTAAATATAATTGGTATTACATTTGATATAACAATTATTGCAATTTTTTATTGTGATAAATGATAAAAATGTGATGATAGAAAAAATATATATTAAATTTAATAATAGAAAAAACAGGTTATCTATATATTTTTAAAAGGACGTTATTCGTATAGTCAATAAAAAGCGCGATCTTTATGTAGTAAAAACGAGTTAAAAAAATAGAAAAGGTGTTTTTTGAATGTATGGAAAACGTGTTTCAAAAAATTGTGGTTTGCTTCACTGGTGATTTAACTATAAGTATGCATTAAGTTCAATTAGTATAAGATTTAATATAACAATTATTGCACCTTCTTAAATTGTCGAAAAATAATTAAAAAATTATCAAATTCAATAATAATAAAAACACTTTTTGTATGTATTTCGAAAAACATTGTGTAGTTAATAAAAAGAACTTTTTTCTATACTGCTAAACAGAAAACGAGTTTAAAAAATAGAAAAGTGTATTTTTTGAATATATAGAAAACATGTTTTAAAACGTTATGTTTTTTCACTGCTGATGTAAATATGAGTGTGCATTAAGTTTGATCAGTATCAAATTTAATCCTTACTTGCTACACTTGTGTAGAATACACATCATCAACACATTTTCGCATAAGAAAAAAAGTGGTGGGCTTGTTTCGAACTCCACAGTGGCAAGTAAGGGTTAATATAACAATCATTGCAAATCTGAAAATGACTAAAAATGGTTAAAAATGTATCAAATTTTATAATAGAAAAAACACGTAATTTGTACAGTTAATAAAAACAACATTTTTGTTTGTTTTGTTATACAGAAAACGAGTTTACAAAAGTAGAGAACGTGTTTTTTCTAAATATATAGAAGACATGATTTAAAAAATGATGTTTTTTTTACTGGTGATGTAATTATGAGTATGCATCAAACTCAATTAGTATAAAATTCAATATACTTACCAATTATTAGATATGTTTAATTGTTAAATATTATCAAAAACGTTTTAAATGTAATAATAGGAAAATACTCGTTTTCTATATATTAAAAAACACGTTATTTGTATGGTTAATAAAAAAACGTTGTTTTTCTGTATTGTTGGTCAGAAAACGAGTTTTTGAGAATAGAGAACGTGTTTTTTTTTAATATACAGAAAACATGTTTTTTTAATATATAGAAAACGTATTTTGTTATCATACATAAAACATGTTTTTTAAATATAGAGAAAACATGTTTTTTCATAAATATACAGAAAACTTGTTTTCCATAATAATTTTGATACACGACCCTTAATAGGACGTGATCCAAAAATCCATTACGGACGTACACTCGAATCGATTTTCTGAAATACTTTCCAGCGAAGCCGCGGCTGAGCCAGTACGATCCCTCCGTTTACGGATTGGAGATAAGTTTTTTTTCCCTTTTATTTATAGGAAAGGAAACTACAAATTGAACAACTAACTATCCACTATAAATTGAAGAGAAAAAAAAACTTATTTTCAACCTGCGAACCGAGGGATGTTTTCAAGAAGAACGGATCGACGAGTCGTAATAATTGTATTGGCCGTGCAGGTATACGTTCCGCATAAATAGTTTACGAGCTCGTTCCGAGGGTATACGTTCGTACGCTGTTCGCGATTCGTGGCAGTCCTTTCCCCAGGATTTTACGTGCATGCACACAAGTATCATCGATTACGGTCGGTATCCTTTGCCGAGCTGCGACCACGCGACAGAAACGACGTGGAGGTAGGTCAGGCAACGTGGCACAATAATACCCTCGTACAGCGTGTTCGAGAATTCGAATATACTGTTTCGCGAATCGTTCTATCCGCTCGGATATAACTGTTTCGCCCGTAAAACGAAATTCCGTATTATCCTGGCCGAAGCAGGGTATCGCCTCGGCGGGTGACGATTTTTCGCCAATACTGCCCACCTGCCAATGACCGGGCTTAACTTTATTGAGCGGAGGATTTATTGGCCCTTTCATTGAATTCATAATCTCCGAGCTGCTCCGGAATCGCAAAATTTTCCACTGACGTCACGAAGATAAAACAAAACTCATAACATAAAACTCTGTATCAGAAAAAATATAAATATATTTTTAAATATATTTCATTTAAATAAATGTAATATATTT